>BSBK01009727.1:0-75000 GCA_027943335.1 Chamaecyparis obtusa
TGGGGGGGGGGCCGCGGGCCCCACACCCCATCCCTGCTACGACAAGGTACCATATTGTAGGCAAGGCACTACCGCACGACAGGCAATCTACCGCATGACAGGTTCTGCTACAATAAGTTTCCTGTCGCTAGCGGGGGCCACTCACGGGGTTAGCTCGCAGTCAGGGCGAGCCCCACGGGGGATCCCCCCTTTGCTATGCTAAAGAAATATATTTAAACTTTTTTTAATTATTTATTATTATTATTAATTATTTTATATTATATATTATTTAATATTAATATTGTTAATTGTTATAAATAATATTAATCAGTTTATTGATTGTTTATATTATTTAATATTATAAATATTAATTAATATATGATAGTCAATAATTTTATTTATTACTTATATTATTTTTTAATATTAATTAATATATATAATGTTTTTTCATTTAGAGTTATATTTAATAGTTATGTTAATTAATATATGTTATTAATTAATATAATTATCAATTAATTATTAGATTAATTAAATTTGTTATTAAAAAAAAAAAGGGTATTAATTAGATGTCATTAATCATTATAATTAATGTTTAACTTTTATTTATTGGTTTGACAATTATTTTAATTAAGTAATTGTAATTAATACAATTACTATTATTTAATAAATTATTTAATTATTATGTAAGTTAATAATTATATTAATTACTATTAATTGATAAAATTATTATTTTAATTGTGTATTATTTTAATTCAACTTGTTAAGGGATGAAAGTAAGTTTTTAATGGAAGAATATTATGGGATTAAAATATAGAAATTTCAAGTTAAATTGTAATCTAAATGATACGATCAAATAAACCTATATAGCTATCAATTAGCTAAATAGATTCCTTGATTTATTAAAACAATGCTTATATAATGAATCCTATCGACTCATTATAATATTACGTTGCCAATAGGGTCAACCTACCGATATTGGTATAGCTTAAATTATAAGCTAGATACTAACATGTAAGAACTTAATTGTTAGGGAAACTTTGGTTGCAACTTCACCTTCTACAAATCATCCCTTGATAGGACCAATTCATCTAGAAACTTATTTCACCAATGTTGCAAGAAATATTATTTTCAACTCTTTTCGAACTTTTGTTTTAGTCAACTGCTAACCCGCAACATAAACTTAGATTTATTTTACCTTTCAAAAAAAAATATTTGGTGTGTTTTAGGGTGAAATTTTATGGGCATGACACTTGGTATCAGAACCTAGGCTTCAACATTGGAACCTAACCCATTGCATTTCTTAGCTAACTTTGAACCCTTTTTGAACTGTTAGGATGCCTCCCCTTATGTGCCAAGCTTAGAGAGGTATGAGAGACGAGGGGCTAGGCGAGCTCCCTCAGGTCGCGAGAAAGCTGAGCAAAGGGCTGAGGTATCAACCATTAATCAACAACCACCACCACCACCAGGCCCTAATCAGGCGGTACTATTAGCCTTACAGAACCTCATCGGGGTCATATAGTAGAGGTTGCCTCAAGTTAATCCTTAGCTAGAGCACTAGCTATCTGGGGGACAAAGATCATAGGTTAGAGAGAGGTCTAGGAGTCCTCCATGAGATTGAGAGGAAGGGCAGGGGGCACATGAGGTAGATTTGGTTCACATGATGGAACCACCACCTAGTATTGTTTAGAGGACACCCCGTGATGCTGGGGATCATATTAGAGATCTCCTACAGTTACAACCACCTTTGTATCATTGTTCTACAGAGGGTACAGATGCTGAGGCATGGATTTCAAGCTTAGAGAGGTGCTTTGGGTTACATCATTATGATAGCAATGTCAAGGCTCACTTTGCAGTACTTCTTTTGAGAGATGGTGCTTCCACATGGTGGAAGCAGGAAGAAGTATAAGAACAACACCACTATGAACATCATGTCTTGGGAGACCTTCTTAGAAAGGTTCAGAGATAGATACCTATCAAAGCACTATAGACAGAGGCGTATTGATGAGTTCCACAAGCTCCAACAGAGGGGACTCGTAGTGCTATAGTATGAGACCCAATTCCTTGAGTTGCTACCCTATGTAGACTACATGAAGGATGAAAAGCTATGAATCAACTATTTCATTAAGGGACTCAATGATTGGATAGAGGCATAGGTTCAGATGACCTCACCAAAGACCTTTCATGCGGCCATAGAAATGGCCTTGGTTGTAGAAGAGATTCGGAGTAAGTCTAGAGACACTCATGACAGGTCTCAGAACTATAACTTCGCATCATAGTCATAGGGGCACCATAAGAGTCACTAGAAGAATAATAACAAGAATTCCTTAGGGTCTTTTAACAAGAACCCACAGCAACAGATTCAACAAAACTAGAAAGATAAGCCACCATAGGGACAGAAGGGCTCTAAGCCCAAATAGTGGCATGCATAGGGATAGAGAAAGGATCAGCAATAGCAATATACAGATGCACCCCCAGCACGGACTCAACAGTCCTCTCGGGGGGGTTTCTATGGTTCTAGTAGGACCGGTGGTCAGCAATTCTCTAAGCGACAAAGAATACAGACTTTCACACAAGGTCCTTGCTATGTATGTGGTGCCATGGGGCACTTAGCTCATGATTGTCCATAGGGTTAGATGTTAGGTAGTCAATGTGTGGCAACTTCTGAGCCTACCATTGGAGACTTTGGAAAGTCTCACAGAGTATTTGCAGTGGTTGAT
The DNA here is from genome assembly GCA_027943335.1 of Chamaecyparis obtusa. Lineage (NCBI taxonomy): Eukaryota > Viridiplantae > Streptophyta > Pinopsida > Cupressales > Cupressaceae > Chamaecyparis > Chamaecyparis obtusa. The sequence goes on from BSBK01009727.1 coordinate 2,697, forward strand.
AACTGCTAGGCTGAGCACCAGGCCACTGTGATAGAGGCTACAGGTATGATCAATGGTAATAGTGTTACTATATTATTTGATTCAGGTGCTATAGATTATTTTATATCTCCATTTGTTGTAGAGCATTGCGGGCTTGTGGCAGCAAGATAGGAAGTTAGTTGGGAAGTAGAGTTAGCATCAGGGTCTAGAGTGTTAGTCAACTCTTTAGTGAAGGATAGCTAGGTGCAGATTGGTGATTTCATCACTACAATGGATCTTTGTATCACACCTCTTGGTTCTTATGACATAGTTCTTGGCATGGATTGGCTTTATGCCCACAAAGCTAAGTTAGATTGTCAATAGAAGAGGATTGAGTTTCGTGATGATAATGGTACACCTATTGTGATTTGCGAGATTCAGAGAGGCATCTATCTTCGTATGATCTCTGCCATGCAGCTTAAGAGGAGCATGCAGAAGGGATGTCATCTTTTTTCCATTACCATCAGTGATAGAGAGGATGAGGAGGAAAGGGAAACATCTCTTGATGATTATCCTATACTTTAGGAGTATGCAAATGTGTTTCCTACTAAGCTTCTAGGCATTCCTCCTCGTAGAGCAGTAGATTTCCATATAGATCTTATTTTAGGAGCTGCTCCAATTTTGAGGGCACCTTACCAGATGACAACTAATGAGCTTAATGAGCTCAAGATTCAACTAGAGGAACTTTTGGAGAAGGGTCACATTCATCCTAGTGTTTCACCTTGGGGTGGACCAGTTATCTTTGTTAAGAAGAAGGATGGATCCTTGTGGTTATGTATGGATTACCGACAGCTTAATAAGCTTACCATCAGAATCAGTATCTATTTCCCAAGATTGATGATTTGTTTGATCATCTTAAGGGTGCTAAAGTGTTTTCAAAGATTGATCTTAAGTCAGGATACCACCAGCTATGGATTGTTGATAGTGACATTCTAAGACCGCATTCCATACCAGATATGGACATTATGAGTTCACAGTTGTACCTTTTGGACTCACTAATGCTCCAGCAATTTTCATGAGCCTTATGAATGGGGTATTCCACACATTCCTAGATAAGTTTATGGTTGCATTCCTTGATGATATCTTGATTTATTCACGGGGTGAAGTGGAGCATGAAGAGCACTTGAGATAGGTTTTGCAGTGTCTTAGAGACAATTAGTTATATGGCAGTTTGTCCAAATGTGCTTTCTATAGGATAGAGATTCATTACCTTGGGCATGTTATTTAGGAGATGGAATCTCAGTAGATCCATCTAAGATTCGAGCCATCATGGATTGGCCTGCACCTACTTTAGTGACCGAGGTCAGGAGCTTTATGGGATTGGTAGGATATTATAGACATTTTGTAGAGGGATTTTCTAGAGTGGCTCATCCCATTACTTCTCTTCAGCATAAGGGAAAGAAATTTGAGTCGAGTAAGAAGTGTGAGAGGGCCTTCTAGGAACTCAAGAAGGCACTTACTAGTGCACCTATTCTAGCAGTGCTTGATCCATCAATAGATTTTGTTGTTTGCATAGATACTTCCTTAGATGGTTTGGGAGTAGTTCTTATGTAGAATGGGTAAGCCATTGCATATGAGTCTAGGAAACTTAAGACTCACGAGCTCAATTATCCCATGCATGACCTTGAGTTAGCTATAGTGGTACATGCTTTAGTGAGATGGTAGCATTTTCTTTTGGGTCATCGGTTTGAGCTCCATTCAGATCATCAGAGCTTACAATATATCTTCTCTTAGCCAACCTAAATGCATGACAATGTAGGTGGATGGAATTTCTTTGTGAGTATGATTTTGATGTCCACTACATCAAGGGGAAGGAGAATGTGGTTGCTGATGCTTTGAGAAGGAGATGCCATGAGGCCTACTCTATGACAATAGGTACTAAGTTGAGGATTAGATATTGCATCATTTACATGAGGATGCTTGGTATGTAGAGGTTAGTCAGGTCATTCGGTCTCAGAGAACCCTTGAGGGTAAATATTTAGACTATTCCCTAGATTCAAATGGGCTTTTACACCATAGAGGACACATCTATGTCCCATCCTCTAGTGACTTGTGAGTATTCATCATGCTAGAGGCTCATAGGGACCCTTATGCAACACATCCCAGAGTTAAGAAGATGCATGCAGATTTGAGACAGTTATATCATTGGCCAGGGACGAGACAAAATATAGCTAAGATAGTGGCACGATGTCTTGAGTGTCAGTGGGTTAAGGTAGAGCATCGTCACCCTAGTGGTTTTCTTCAGCCTCATGAGATTCTCGAGTGGAAGTGGGATGTTATTTCCATGGACTTCATCATTGGTCTCCCTATGTCATCTTGACGCCATGATGCCATCATGGTGACAGTTGACAAGATGACCAAGGTAGCCCACTTTTCACCTATTTGGACCACTTTCACAGCCCCAGTAGTTGCTCAGGTCTTCTTGTGGGATATTGTCAGACTTCATGGAATACCCCGTAAGATTATTTCAGATCAGGATTCTCTCTTCACATCATCTTTTTGGAAAGGACTACAGATAGCTTTGGGCACTAAGCTCAATTTTAGCATAGCCTATCATCTAGAGTCCAATGGTCAGACAAAGAGGCTAAATCAGGTGTTGGAGGATATGCTTCACATGTATGTCATGGATCATTAGACTAGGTGGGAGGAGTACCTTCATTTGGTGGAGTTTGCCTATAATAATGGGCATCACACTTCTCTAGGTATGCCTTCCTATCAGGAATTATATGGTAGACCATGTAGGACACCATTGAGCTGGGACCGTATTGAGGATAGAGTTTCTTTGGGCCCTAAGTTAGTGTGAGAGTTAGAGTAGTAGGTGACATTGATCAGACAGCATATGAAGGAGGTACACAATAGGTAGAAGTATGCAGATGCCAAGAGGGAAGACCATAGTTATCAGGTTGGAGATAGGGTCTTTCTGAGATTGTGACCTCATAAGAGTGCAATCTGATTTCGAAGGGGCTCTAAGCTTGCACCTAGATTTGTTGGCCCTTTTGAGATATTTGAGTGGATAGGTCCTGTCGCCTATCGTCTTGCTTTGCCACCGAGCCTATCATGCATCCATGATGTTTTTCATGTGTCAGTATTGAGAAAGTATATTTTTCATGAGACTCATATCATGGATTGGGATGCCCTACAGGTGGAGTCAGATGATCAGTTGGCTTTGGAGCCAATCCACATTTGGCTCATGGGATGCTAGCATTTTGAGGCCGAGAGCTGGACTACGTTAGGGTCCAGTGGGATTGTTATGATGAGGTTACGACATCATGGGAAGATGCAGCACAGATGAGAGCATAGTATCCTCATCTTTTTCATGAACTCTAGGAGGAAGTTCATGCCTAGGGGGGAGGATGTGAGGCCTCACCCTAAGCCTATCATAGTCATTTCTTTCTTCTTATGAGATAGACATACTTTATGATTATAATTTGATGTTTATGGATTTTAACGATACTCTATGTTGTGGTTTTATCACTTTAGTAGTTTGATGAACATTACATTATGATTTGGATGATGATTACTAAGACATCAGTTGAAACTTACATGTGTTTTTAATTCTATTTTATGATTGATTATGGTAATGAAGTTTAATTACAAATCAAATCTTATATGTATGCAATGTTTATGTTTCAAGTTTAATTTAGTGATGAATTAAATATATTCATGATGAGATTTATGTTACTTATAATGAATGATTATGCCTTGTGAAAACTTTGATTTAATTATGATTGATTACTTGAGAATTATTTCATTATTAATGTTATAGAATTACATGTTTTATTTCCTCAGACTACTGATATTGGACTTGAGTGTGCAAGGAAATAGGCTATGGTAAATTCGGAGAATTGCCACAGAGACTTTAATGTGAAAATCAGTCTGAGCCAAGGTTGCTTCTAGTGAGAAGCTAAATACCTCATTGTAATGTATTTAATTTGTATTAGTATGTTCCATGAATGTAATTGTTTTTATGTTAATTATAAATGATTTTATTTTGTGGAGAATGCCCAAGTGGATATGCAACATGGCTTGTGACATGTCTCTTTATGTTTGTGTCACTTGACACATGTGTGTACTAGTGGCCATGACATGTCCACTTGGGATTGATTGAACACCAACCTAGAAAGGTACCCTTTAGGACCCCCATGAAAATCACTTGGATTGGGAGCTTGAGGTGTTGTCATATCTTTGAATTTCGAATTTGAACTTATCATGCACTTTTGGAAGGTTAAAAAGGCACCTAGGGGAGAGTTTTGGCCATTTTTAGTTACCCCACTTGTTATACCATAGGGTAAGGGTCATTTTTCACCAAAGGATAACCCTTGGTTGACCAAATGAGCCATCCAAAATTTGGTTTACCAAGATGGACGCAAATGATCTTTTGGCACCAAGTTTTGCAAATATCACCACCCACTAAGAAGGAAGTCCTTATTCCACCTTTTTATCTTACCTTTGTAAGAGACCAAAATTGGAAACCTTGTAAGGGCCTTAGGGATGAACACCCAATAGGAATGAAACCTTACCAATAGGAGAGTGTGTAGAGGCCTTTTTACAGGGGACTCTTCTTTCGGAAGAGTTTGACACCCACTCTCTAGATTTGGAGACTCAGCTAGTTTGGAGAACCTTGGAAAGTGGATAGCTCTTCATCAACTATCTTCCATTACCTTGGGTCAAGGTTGGTGGCATTCTTCACTTAGTCATTTTAGTTTCTTTTTTCATGTTGAGAGGTTGAACTCTCTTGAATGTTACTTTCCTTGTATGCAAAATGTAGATATTATTCCTCTTGTATTTTATGTGAGCTTGATGTTATTGTGATAATGGAGGTTTTGAGATTCTTTAGTTGTTGTAGTTTTATGTTCTTGTGTTGTGAAAATGTAGTTTTCTTTATATATGTTATGAGAATCATGAGCTTGTTGTTGAGCGTGATTTTTGTATTGTAAATGTGAAGTTTCTTTGTTGTTCTTGAAGTTTTCTTCCTTTAATGTGATGTATTATTTTGTTGAGGGAGTACTCAAGGCCATACTCACCCTTGGGAGGGAAGAGTAGCCTTGAGGGTGAAGGGATTGTTGGGACATTCAAGAGTGTAGAGTCTCTCCTTGGATAGGAGAGGGATGAAACATGGATGTTTGGGCTCCATGTAGCCATCTCTATTTTATGTTTTATATTTTGGGAGTCATAAGGAGTTGTAGAGATTGTGTTTGTGGAGAGAGATATTTGATGAGGAAGCCAAGTGATGGCTTAGTTCTCATCAAGAGATGAGATTTCTCCTCTTCAATTTGGTTCCACCTTCACCCTATTTGAGTCATGTTGAGACTCTTTGTGATAACCTTGGAAGGGAGATTTCTTGTGATTTATGTCTTATGTTTTTGTGTTTGTGGATTTGCATGAGAGTTCTCCTTGTCTTTGTGATGGTTCCCCTAGCTCGGGGGTGGCTTCATAGAAGCCTAGGTTGGGAGGTGAGCACTCCTTGGCCTATGGATTTTGTATTACAGGAATTTGGAGCCTTTGAAGACTTCATGGTTGGAGTTGGCATCTTGAAGAGTTGATGACATTTCATTTTTGAGGATGGAACACTTTTGTATTGTGTTTAAAGTCATTGTGAGGATATCTTGTGATATCCATGAGTTCAATGTATTTTGGTAGTGGAGTCATCACTCCAAGTTTTGTGAATGTATGAAGTATTGTTGTATTTAAGATGTAAAGAGATGTATGGATATTTTGTTGATAATCTTATTTTGGTTAATATGAAATATTGTTTCAAAGGAAGATGTCAATGTTGTATATTGTTACTTTGAAAGCCTCTTAAATTATGAAATCTGATATATGTATCAAGATGATTGTTAAAATGATGATGATATTATAGTAATGAAAATTAGTTTCTCTTGAGATCTTGAAATGGTCATTGAAAAATAATAATGATAGTGTTGTTGTTAGTGTATAGTGGATAATGAAAGGAAGAGTTCACTAAATTTTGTTGTAGGATCTCATATGTAATGGAATCACTAATATGTAAAAATAGTTATTCATTTATAAGCTCAAGTTGTAGAGAAAAAAATAAACTTATCAATTTAAAAGTTTAGATGTTGTTGTTGATAAAACTTCATGTTACAATCATAGTTAGTTTTACTTGTATGTAGAAGTGCTTCTCTTTAAATAATTAGTCACTTCTCTACAAGATAGATTCTCAGAAAACTCTATAAATGGACTCTAGCCTTTCACCTTTTAAAATTGTGTCAACAAAATAAACTATGAAAGAGTAAATATTAAGAGATGAAAAAGTTATCAAAAACAAGTGACAAATGCAATGCAAAATGGAAAAAGAGACCTACAGGTCTCTGGAATTTGTATGGGAAAGTTTCCCATACAATTTCCAAAACCACAATCATTATTCTATTCATATTCTTGTCCACTTGTGAATAGAACAATAAAATATTAATTTTCTTCATCTACTTGACAGTTTATATCATATAGTATTATGGCCTATGAGGGGTAAAGCCTATTCTACCCTCTCTAGAGTCTTGTCCTTTTGGAGGTGGGACCCATTTGGGTCTCCACCTAAATAATAATAATAATAATAAATCTTTATTTTATAAAAAATTTACATACTCTCAAAAAGTATGCATGTACTAAAGAAACATATATATATATATATATTATAAAAAAAGAGAAGGGTTTTAAATGAAAAATTTTATAAAAAAATGTTTAGTTGGGGGGGGCCGCGGGCCCCACACCCCATCCTTGATATGGCAGGGTACCCTATCACAGGTAGGGCACTGCCGCATGACATGTCCTGCTACAACAGGTTTCCTGCCGCCAGCAGGGGCCGCTTGCGGGGTTACCACGCAGTCAGCACGTGCCCCATGGGGGACCCCCATTTTGTTATGCAAAAGAAATATATTTAAACTTTTTTTTAATTGTTTATTATTATTATTAATTATTTTATATTAATATTGTTAATTGATATAAATAATATTAATCAATTTATTTATTATTTACATTATTTAATATTATAAATATTAATTAATATATGATATTCAATAATTTTATTTATTACTTATATTATTTTTTAATATTAATTAATATATATAATGTTTTTTCATTTAGAGTTATATTTAATAGTTATGTTAATTAATATATGTTATTAATTAATATAATTATCAATTAATTATTAGATTAATAAAATTTGTTATTAGAAAAAAAAAGGCTATTAATTAGATGTCATTAATCATTATAATTACTGTTTAACTTTTATTTATTGGTATGACAATTATTTTAATTAAGTAATAGTAATTAAGATAATTACTATTATTTAATAAATTATTTAATTATTATGTAAATTAATAATTATATTAATTACTATTAATTGATATAATTATTATTTTAATTATGTATTATTTTTATTGAATCTGTTAAGGGATGAAAGTAAGTTTTTAATGGAAGAATATTATGGGATTAAAATATAGAAAATTTCAAGTTAAATTGTAATCTAAATGATACGATGAAATAAACCTGTATAGCTATCAATTAGCTAAATAGATTCCTTGATTTATTAACACAATGCTTAAATAAATGAATCCTATCGAATCATTATAATATTGCGTTGACAATAGGCTCAACCTATCGATATTTGTATAGCTTAAATTATAAGCTAGATACTAACATGTAAGAACTTAATTGTTAGGGAAACTTTGGTTGCAACTTCACCTTCTAGAAATCATCCCTTGATAGGACCAATTCATCTAGAAACTTATTTCACCAATGTTGCAAGAAATATTGTTTTCAACTCTTTTTGAACTTTTGTTTTAGTCAACTGCTAACCCGCAACATAAACTTAGATTTATTTTACCTTTCAAAAAAAATAAATTGGTGTGTTTTTAGGGTGAAATTTTATGGGCATGACAGGGAATCATTAAAGTAAAATTCTATCCATGGGATGATCACATTCCAACTTTGATTATGTTGCTTAGTTAGACACCTAAGAATATTTCCAAGTGATTTATTCACCACTTCTGATTGGCCATCAATTTGTGGGTGATGTGCAGACTTGTAAGTTAAATTTGTTCCTAATTTCTTATGGAGTGTACGCTAGAAATGTCCTTGAAACTTGACATACCTATCTAAGACTATTGTTCTTGGTAGCCCATGTGTTCAGACAACTTCTTTAAAGAAGAGGTGGGCAATGTGGGAGGCATCACTTGTGCTCTTGCAAGGGATAAAGTGCACCATCTTACTAAATCTGTCAACAATGAAAAACACACTGTCAAATACCTATTTTATTCTATGAAGGCCCATGACAAAGTCCATGGAGATGGACTCCCAAGGCCTAGTAGGTATTGTAAAAAGTTGGTATAACCCTTGGTTTGTAGAAACACCCTTTGCTTGCTGATAGAAAGTGTAGATTTCCACAAATTTCTTTACATCATTTGTCATCTTTGGCCAAAATAAACTTCTCTTAATCAAGTCTAGAGTCTTATCTATGCCAAAATGGCCACCCATGCCACCACAATGTTTCTCTTTTATGATATTCAGTCTCATAGAACACCTAGGTATGTAGAGTTGAGAACCTTTGAACAAAAGATCATTTTGAATAAGAAATTTAGAGAATTTAGTGTGATACTTCCCTACTAGTTGAGAATAAACCATGAATGCTTCTCTAAAGTTTGGATGACCTGCATTCAGATGTTTTAGAGCATCAATCCCAATTCTTTGGAGTTGTACTTCTTTAATTAGACCAAACCTTCTACTAAGGGACTCTGCAACCTTGTTTTCTTGTTTTGTTTTTTTTTTTAGTGTGAAAGTATAGGCTTGCAATTGTTCTATCCATTTTATATTCTTAACACTCAATTTTTCCTAAGAATTTAGAAAACTTACTACATGGTTGTCAGTATAGACAAAAAAATATTTTGGTAAAAGGTAGTGTCACCATTTCTTGAGAGCCTATACTACTGCATACAATTCAAGGTCATAAGTTGAGTATCTTTTCTTAGCATCATTTAGGTTTTTAGAGAATAAAACTAAGGGCTTCCCTTCTTGACTTAGGAAAGCACCAATAGCTAGGTTGATAGCATCTGTTTGCAAAGTAAATACATTCCCAAAATCAGGAAAGGTCAAGATAGAATATTGAGGAAACCTTTTCTTCAAATATTCAAAAGCATTGTTAGGTTCCTTAGTCCAAGAAAAATTTGTTTTCTTACCACCCTCTATGGTGTCTAGCATAGGAGCACATACATGACTGAAGTTTTTTATAAAATTTCTATAGAAAGTAGTAAGACCTATTAGAATAACTGAGAGGGGGGTGAATCAGTTATCTAGTGTCCCAAATAAAAATGTATAATTCAAAACCATTTCTTCAATTTCTACTCGTTGGTAAGCACTAAATAATTTCACTATCTATGCTTTCACCGATTACTAGTCTAATACTATAACAGTTTATCGATCAAATCTAACATGTAACATGTAAAGAATGATAACAAAGAAATATCACAATCAACACATAACACATGATATTTAACATGGAAACCCTCTAAAGGGAAAAACCACCTGCGACCAGCAACCCAAAATTGTTCACTCTTCTAAAGTGAGGTCGGTTAAGACCCAACCTTGTTAAAGGTTTACAAACACACTGTCAGGTGTGACCTTGTTAGAGGATTTTAGACTAGAAGTTATCATCCAACAAGCATTCACTATGGGGTTGATAGGATAAAAATGTTCATTCTATGAATGATACATCATAAGACTTTCAGAGTCCACTTGGTTAAGATGTTTTGACTGTATACAATGGTTAAATATGTAACAGTAAATGACCTGCCTTAATACAACTTCAATTGGAGATTACAAATCAATATTTAGTCCAAACAAATCCTTCTGATCAATATTTCACTTCAGATTCAATACTTTATCAACTTACTATCTGTCAGTAATTTCTCTCTATAGCTCGGTAATTGTTTTGTAGCTTGGTTCTTACTAACCAGTATGATCAGAATGCATGAAAACCTTGTTCATGTGATGTTCCTATAGTTTCTACTTCTTTCGGCATCTTTCATAAATAAATTATGTTCTCTTATATAGACAAGTAAATCATTTTCTTCTCCACCATCAGATTTTGCCCCTTAACCACATTCATAGATTTTTCCGCTTCAAACTTTCTCAGTACTTGTGTCAATAACACATTTCAATCTTCTCTATTAGATCTTCCTTGAATTTCATCAGATGTTGATCTGTGTAACAAACATTATCTGTTACCTCAATCTTATACTCTTTCCAGTTCATTAATCTTATCAGCTAAACTAATCATTTAATTCATTCTATTTCACTTGGTTAACAAATAAATGCGTCAATGAACACTGCTCAATTAATACTATGATTGCTATACACTACACTCCATTGGTGTATACTAGAAACTTCATTTACCGACAACACTGCTTTGTGTCTTTCAACTCTATACTTTATCAAAGATGAATGCAACATAATAAAGTCAATATCATCAAGTCATAGACTCGTCAACAAGTTACTCAATGTGTTCCTTATTCTCATATGTCATGTACATCTTTCCTCATGTAGATTTCTTTGTTCTTCATCTCTTTCACCTTTCTTCAGATGTATCAGTATAGTAACTTGCAAGATAAGTGTTGTCAAACTAGTTGACATCAATGAAAACATAATATTAATTTAATCATATTACATATCTAATCAGCAGCTCCTCAATGATCTTGTAATCATAGATTCTTCAATCAAATTCCAAATCAGTTGTAATTCAACAATCTCTCCCTTTGGCATTGACGAGAACTCAAGTAATATGAAATGTACCATACACATACCAAACATATATTCTACAACTTTGTAAACAAAATTCTTTGACTTACAGCATTAGATAATACAACTTTACCATTTTGTAGTTGTGATCTTTCAGTTCTCCTATTCCTGCTTCTATTCTCTATAACTAATCTTCAATACTTTGTCTCATTTAGATTGTCTCTCCCTTAGATAATTCTCATCGGTGCTTCTGTTCTTTTTCATATTGTTTATCTCTCCCCTTTTCATTTCATATTGTTTATCTCTCCCTTTGACAACAATGCCAAAGAAACAAATAAACAAACAATTATGTCTTCCTCTGTATCTCTGAATACTGATATTCCAATCGATTCAAGTTCTCAAACTTAATCACAACCTTGAACATGATTCAAAGTGTGAACTATCCTGCATCAACATGAATGATCTCCTGATAAAAGTAGGTTGATGCAACAACCAGATCACCTTAGTGACCAATAGACAAGGGACGAACCCCAAGTCTAGTCCTCAAGTATTCAAATGTGTCCTTCGGTAGTGGTTTTGTAAAAATATATGCAAGTTGTTCTTTAGATGTAACAAATTCTAACTTCACTTGCTTCTCTTGCACTTGTTCTCTTAAGTAATGATACTTCATAGATATATGCTTTGTCTTAGAGTGCATCACAACATTCTTTGAAATATTAATAGCACTAGTGTTGTCACAATATATAATCATTGGGTCACTGATTACCTCATTCATTCCTTCCAACACTTGTTTGATATATGCAATGTTTGAATAGTTAGTAGCAGTAGCAACATATTCTTCTTTACCTATAGATTGAGAAATACAAGCCTTCTTTTTACTTGTCTAGGTTACAAGTCTTTGACCAAAGAAAAATGCTCCTCTGGTGGTGCTTTTTCTATCATCCACATTTCTAGCCCAATCAACATCGGTGTAAAATTTCAGTTCAAAATTTCCTTCCTTAGGATACCATAATCCATAATTCTCTATTTTCTTCAAGTATCTTAAGATTCTTTTTGTAGCTATCATGTGTGATTCTCTAGGATTAGTAGAAAATCTTGCAATAATTCCCACATCATGTGCTATATCTGGTCTACTGTGAACTACGTACATTAATTTACCAATCATGGATTGGTAAAGTATATGGTTTACCTCTATAGTTTCATCCTCCTTTGTCAATTTGCATCGAGTAGCCATCAGTGGTCCCACAGGTTTAGCATCTTCCATGCCAAATGTTTTCAGTACTTCCTTTATGTATTTAGATTTTGTGATGAATATTCCATTACTCTGCTAAATCACTTGTAGTCCAAGAAAGAACTTAATCTCTCTGAACATAGACATTTCAAATTCCTTTTGCATTTCATTAGAAAATGCCTTGCAGAAAAGATCTAAGCCTCCAAAGATAATATCATCAAAAAATATTTCAGCAATGATAATAGTATCATCAGTATCACCTTTCACATACAGATTATTGTTTTCACTTGTTCTAACAAATCCAATACTTAACAAGTAAGTATGCAGTCTTTCATACCATGCTCTCGGTGCTTGCTTCAATCTATATAAAGCTTTATGTAATCTACATACCGTGTCTTTATTGTCGGGATCAACAAATCCTTCAGGTTGTTCAATGTAGACCTCTTCTTCAAGTATACCATTCAAAAATGCTGACTTCACATCCATTTGATAGACTTTGAATTTATTGTGTGTAGCATATGCAAGTAGAATTCTAACTCCTTCTAATCTAGCAACAGGTGAAAATGTTTCACCATATTCAATTCCTTCTTCCTGTGCATATCCCTTGCATACCAATCTAGCTTTATTTCTTGTGACTTCACCATTTTCATTCAATTTATTCCTGTATATCCACTTAGTACCAATAACATTCTTATCTTTTGGTCGGGGTACTAAGAACTAGGTTTTGTTCTTCTCTATTTTCTCTATTTATTCATTCATTGCATTAACGCATTCTTCATTCTCTAATGCAAATTTCACAGTTTTAGGTTCAAATTCACAAATTAAACATGTACCTTGTCTTGTTTTGCTTCTAGTTTGCATTCCAACATGTCTGTCTCCAATGATTTGTGTTTCAGGATGATGTCTTCTAACAAAACTAGCCAAAACTTGATTTCTCCTTTCTTACTCATCCTACTCAGGGTCATTTCCTTGCTCGATAGCTCCATCTTGTTCCTCAGTTTGTGTTGTATGTTGTCCTACATTGTTTCCCTACTTACCGGTTGTCACAGTTTGCAGTGTTAGTAGATACTTTGGATGTTCAATGTAAGTGAATCTACCATAATCTTCTGGTTCCTTTCTACTTTCCTTTGTGTACTTGTCACCAAACTCATCAACATGAACATTAGTACTTTCAACTATCTTATTTGTAGCCTTATTCAAACATTTATATGCTTTACTTTTAGTGGAATATCCTAGAAATATTCCTTCATCTCCTTTAGAATCAAATTTTCCATTTCTCTCATCTTTCAAAATAAGGCATTTACTTCCAAAAATTTTGAAATAACTTACAGTAGGTTTTTGTCCAAACCATAGTTCATAAGGTGTTTGGTTGGAGTCCTTCTTCAGTTGTACTTGGTTAAGAATGTACACAGCTATACTAATAGCTTTCCTCCAATATGTTTGAGCAACATTCTTCTGTATCATCAATGTTGGAGCATAGTCAATTATAGACCTGTTCCTTCTTTTAGCAATGCCATTTTGCTAAGGTGTCCTCGGTGCAGATACCTATCTTTTGATTCCATGCTGATTACAAAAATTAGTAAATTCATCAGAGATAAATTCACGTCCTCTATCAGATCTTAAGCATTTTATTTCCTTTCCAGTTTCTTTCTCTACCTTAGCTTTATACCACTTAAACATTTTGAAAGCTTCAGATTTCTCTTTCAGGAACATAACAGTCATCAGTCTAGTATAGTCATCAATAAAAAGAATAAAATATCTATCACCAGAACAGCTCTGAGTTCTCATAGGACCACATAGGTCGATATGAACCAACTCAAGTATCTTCTTTGTTGAATAGTCTTTCCTTTTAAAACTAGACTTAGTCATCTTACCTTTCTGACATTCACGACACATAGCATGATCATGTTTTTTCAAGTTAGGCAATCCTCTAACTCTTTTCTTTCTACTAATCTTGATCATGTTGTCAAAATTCACATGGCATAACCTTATGTACCACAACCAGGCATCTTCATCCTTTATTAACAAACAAGAAGACTGATCCATATCAAGATAGAATAGATTACCTCTAGATTGTGTACTAGTTCTACCAAGCCTTCCTCCATCATCATAGATCTTCACCATTTTTCTCTCAAAAGCCAGTCGGTGGTCTAAATTGTTTAGCTAAGCCACACTTAACAAATTATAGTTCAATCTATCTACCTAGTATGCATTTTCACATTGTAGTCTGTCATTTATCATCAGTGATCCTTTACCTCTTACCATACAAGGTGCATCATTTCCCATTCTCATAGATCCTCCATTATATTCAACAAGATGATCAAACTTCTCTACATCACCGGTCATATGATGTGTATAGCCAGTCTGTGATCCATGTATCATTTCTGCTCACTTTAGAGATCAGTGTTGTCTCTTCATGTTTATCTTCCTCTTCTAAGTCATCTTTCATAGAAACAAATACAACTTCTATGTCATCATCATAATCAGATTTAGTTTCAATATCTTCAGCTATGTAACATACGTTTTTGCCTTTTTTGTCTCAATTGTCTCTATTATAGTGTTGGTAGCCTCTGTTGACTCTTCTCCCATAGATTCCTTCTGATCAGTCTTTGGATCTATCGTCATCTTTCTTCTATGGACATGTAGTAGCGATGTGACTAACTTATTTGCAATTAAAGCATGCTAAAGGTAGCTTACCTCTATACCTTCCTTTTCCTTTGGGAAATCTTCTGGCCATAAGTGCTTCAAGCTCATCAAGTTCATCATCGGTATTGTCATCACTATCATAATTCTTACTATTCCTGCTAGACTTTCCAATCTTCAAAGAAGACATGAAATCGAATTCAATAGAAGGAACAACACTATTATCAAAGTTGTTTAATTCAAAGGTTGTAAGTTTACCAATCAGAGTGTCAAGAGTAAGGTTGGATGTAGCTCTTGTTTCATGAATTGCAGAAATCTTGATTGCATAAACTGGTAGCAAAGTTTTGAGAATCTTTCTTATCACTATTTCATCATCAATTACTCCATCAGATGCTCTAATAGCATGTACCACCTCTTTGAGTCTATTTGAATATTGTACAATGTTCTCACCTTCTTTCATTCTCATATCATCAAATCTGCCTCTCAGACTTTCAGCTTGAGCTCTTTTGACATTTAGATCTCCACTGTATATTTGTGCTAATGTATCCCACATTCCTTTGCTAGTCATGCATGTCTTGATATCTTCAAATTCAGCATCGGTATAGGCAACAACAAGTTCCATCATAGTAACATTGTGTTCATGCTTGTCCTTTAGTTGATCAAGAGTTAAGGGACCAGTGGGCAGTTGTATGTAGCCATTCTCAATCAGATCTAGTGCTGAAATCCCAATTATAGATATGTATAGCTTCATTCTGCTTTGCCATACTATGAAGTTCTCTTTGTTCAGTTTTGGTACTTCCCTCTTATACATCTTGAGACCTTTATGCTTAAGTCCTTAAAACTCTATTCCGAGCAACCAGTGCTCTGATACTAATTGTTAGAATAACTGAGAGGGGGGTGAATTAATTATCTAGTGTCCCAAATCAAAATGTATAATTCAAAACCATTTCTTCAATTTTTGCTCATCCGTAAGCACTAAATAATTTCACTGTCTGTACTTTCACCGATTACCAGTCTAATACTATAACAATTTACCGATCAAATTTAACATGTAACATGTAAAGAATGATAAGAAACAAATATCACAATCAACACATAACACATGAGATTTAACGTAGAAACCTTGTAAAGGGAAAAACCACCGGGGACCAACAACCCAAAATTGTTCACTCTTCTAAAGTGAGGTTGATTAAGACCCAACCCTATTAAAGGTTTACAAACACACTGTTAGGTGTGAGCTTGTTAGAGGATTTTAGACTAGAAGTTATCATCCAACCAACATTTACTATGGGGTTGACAGGATAACAATGTTCATTCTATGAATGATACATCATAAGACTTTCAGAGTCCACTCGATTAAGAGATTTTGATTGTATACAATGGTTAAATATATAACAGTAAATGACCTGCCTTAATACAACTTCAATTAGAGATTAAATATCAATATTTAGTCCAAACAAATCCTTCTGATCAATATTTCACTTTAGATGCAATACTGTATCAACTTACAATCCGTCGGTAATTGCTCTTTGTAGCTCGGTAATTGTTCTGCAGCTTGGTTCTTACTAACCAGTATGATCAAAATGCATGAAAATCTTGTTCACATGATGTTCCTATAGTTTCTACTTCTTCCAGTGTCTTTCATAAAGAAATTATGTTCTCTTATATAGACGAGTAAATCATTTTCTTCTCCACCATCAAATTTTGCCACTTGACCACATTCATAGATTTTGCCACTTCAAAATTTCTTAGTACTTGTGTCAATAACATGTTTCAATCTTATCCATTAGATCTTCCTTGAATTTTTTCAGCCGTCGATCTGTGTAACAAAGATTATATGTTACCTCAATGTTATACTCTTGCCAATTCATTAATCTTATCAGCTAAACTAATCATTTAATTCATTCTATTTCACTCAGTTAACAAAGAAATGCATCGGTGAACACTACTCAATTAATAATGCGATCAGTATACACGACACTCTGTCGGTGTATACTAGAAATGCTTCATTTATCGACAACACTACTTTGTGTCTTTCAGCTCTATACTTCATCAAAGATGAATGCAACATAATAAAGTCAATATCATCAAGTCATAGACTCATCAAAAAGTTACTCAATGTGTTCCTTATTCTCATCTATCATGTACATCTTTCCTCACGTAGATTTCTCTATTCATCATCTCTTTCACCTTTCTTCAGATGTCTCGGTATAGTAACTTACAAGATAATTGTTGTCAAACTAGTTGACATCAATGACAACATAATATAGATTTAATCATATTACATATCTAATGAATAGATCCTCAATGATCTTGTAATCACATATTCTTCAATCAGATTCCAAATTAGTTGTAGTTCAACAAGACCGTGAAAAATCCTCACCTCACTTTAGTTTCCTGGATTGGGCAAATTCACAATGGCCTCCACCTTGCTAAAATCCATTTACAGTGTTCCTTTAGAGATGACAAACCCCAAGAAGGTAATTTTGTCTCCATGAAGGTATATTTCTCCAAGTTGATTATTAACTTATGGTCATGAAGTCTCTTTATCACCTACTCCAAATGGTTTAGATGTTCATCTTTGCTGCTACTAAAAATTAGTATATCATCAAGAGAGATAATAACAAATTTACCAATGAAATCAATGAAAATATCATTCATGAGTCACATGAATGTGCTTTGGGAATTACTTAGCCCAAATTGCATTAAAAGACATTCAAATAACCCTTGAGTGGTCTTAAATGCGATCTTTCATTCATCCCTTGGTGTGATTCTAATTTGGTGATAACCAAATTTTAAGTCTATTTTGGAAAAGTAGCAAGCAATCCCAAGTTGATCAAGTAGGTCTTCAATCCTTGGAATAGGGAACCTGTACCTGATTTTTATTTTTTTTTATAGCCCTACTATTAGTATATAGACTCCATGTGTCCATCCTTTTTAGGTGCTAGGATAGAAGGAACTACACAAGGACTGAGACTTTTTTGTATTATGCCTTTGGCTAATATATCTTGGGTTTGTCTTGAGATCTTTGCATTCTAATTTGGAGTCATCTTATAGGGTTGTTTATTGCGTAAGGAAGTGCCTGGTATTAGATAAATCTGATAAGTGATATCTCTAAGGGGTGGGAGGGAAGAGGGTAGATCATTTGCTATGACATCACTATATTCTTTTAGCAACTCTTTGACCTCTACTGGTATGGGTACTATTTTGTCAGATTATTTCATTTCTTTAGGCTTCATGATCAGTATAAAATTTATTTCTTCTAAGTCCTTCAATGTTTTCACCATTTATTTTTCCCCTATTATAATTACAGTAGGTTATTTCTCTTCTTTTTGTTTAGGTAGTGGTTTCAAAGTATAAGTTTTACCATCCCTAATAATGGTACATGTGTTCTTCCTACCACTGTAGGTGTCATCCATGTCATATTTCCATGGTCTTCCAAGTAGAAGATGGCAAGCATACATCTCTACTACATCACATAAGACTTTATCCTTGAAGTCTCCTAGAGAAAATTCTACCATAGCCTATTCAGTTACTAATGTTTATTCTCCTTTAGTGAGACAAGAAAAATTATAAGGAAAAGGATGTGGTGTTTTATGCAATTCTAACTTATGTACCATTTCTTTAGAAATTAAATTCTTTGTTGAACCGGAGTCTATTAACAAGTTACATACCTTTCCTTGGCACTTAAGCCTTGTTCTGAATAGATTATTCTATTGTGGTGGTTCTTGAGCATGTGGTACTTGCAAAAAGGTTTGTCTCATCATAAGGGTTGTCCCTTCTTCAGCTTCTAGTTCTTGGTTGTCTTCTTGGACCAATTATGTTCTTCTTTCACCTTGGCTATTGTTTCTCTTCTCAGGGAATCTTCATGCATGATGGAACAATTGATTGTAGTTGTAGAATCTTAAGGGTTCATTAGATCTTCCCCTACCCCTACCAAAAGGTCTCCTTCCTCTAAAGCCTCCTCTATTGCTTAACTCTCTTTTTTCTCTTACTCCTTGATTCTTCTCCAAGGATTTGTCACTACTTGACTGTCGTTTACTCCAAGAATTGCCTCTACCTCTGAATTTTTTGTTAGGATTGTTTTTGCCCCTACCTCTAGTGCCTTGTTCCTATTTCTTTTTGATTTATTCTTCCACTTTCAGTCCTAATTGAAATCACTATTGGACTGTAGTAGCAGAGCATAAACTTAACTCATCTTGTATGTTTATTCTTAGTCCTTTCATATACCTTTCAAGTTTGACACTTTCCGGTTCTACCATCTTAGCTTTCATAGAGAGTCTACAAAAATGTTCTGTGTTCCTTGAGACATCCATCTCCTTTTGTCTCAGGCTTTGTCTTTTCTTATGAATTTGTACTTCATAATCTTCTAATACATAAGCCTCTTTTACCAAGGTCATCAACTTCTTCCATGTACCAACTAGATTCTTATCCATCTTCACCCTCTCTACTTGAGTGAAGTTCCACCAAGTCAGGGCAGACCCCTTCAACTTGGACTTTGCTATTTTCATTTATTGTTTCTCCAGTATCTCCTCATAGTCAAAGAAACTAGTGAGTGCATCAACCCAATCCATGACTTCTTCTAGATCCATCTTTCCATTGTAGGAAGGTAGATCAAGCTTAGTGTCCATGGTTCTCCTTTCCATAGACTTCAAAGTCTTCACAAGTAGCCTCTAATCTATAGGGATCTCCTCTTCCTCTTGCCAAGGGGTTTCTTCTTCACTCCCCTCTTCATCAACACCATACTTCCCACTACTTCCTTTGTTGACTTCTTTCATAAGATTTTCCATCTCTTGCCTCATGTCCACTTCTTTTCTACTTCATGTTCTTTCACTACCCATAGTTGTTCTACATTTGTCATCTTGGCTGGTAGATCACTATCTTCTCCACCTTCTAACATTTCTACAACTTGACTTATTCCAAAGATCTAGTACTGCTCTAATACAACTTGATGCAAGTGCTAGGCTAGATAAGGAAATTAGGAAAATAGTCCTTCAAAACCTTCTATAAAGGGGCTACGAATACCAAACTACCAAGCCTAGCTTGACAACTTTTGACAACATTTACAACTATGCACCCAAAGTGCAATCATATTATAAAATGTGAACCTAAGGCTCATTATTAACATGGAATGACTTAAAAACATCTAACAACCTAAATCCTATGTTTTGGAGACCCTTTAACCATGGTTGACCAAGTGGCTTATGAATGCCAAATCTTGGAACCTAGCCTTACAAGTTGGTTAGAAGACTAATAGAATACACTTAGGACTTAGACATCCAGAAGACTCCCTTGGAGCCATAAGAAAATGAAAAACTTTAAGTTGTAGAAATGGGTGCTCCTGTACAAATAGACATCTCATTTGGTCAAATAACTGCATAGGTCAATTAAAAAATGCTTGTATGTTTTATTGGTTATGTAGAATACATGTAGAGAGAGGTGTACCTCATATTTAGATTTTTATGAGGCCGGTCATGGAAAAGGGGAGCATGATGGACAAAATGCATGTGTAAACAGAGCTCTACTTAAGGAGAAACTGAGGATTTCAGGTGTAGAACTCATTGATGCTCGTTGTATTGTTGATTGGTGTACTTCAACATTGTCATAGGGGGGAATCTTGATTCAGAAGTGCATAGCTTATTTTGGTTAGTTGAGTTAGGCACAATAGGAGATAGGTTGGATTGTCAAACTATGAAATATTCTTTAAAAATACATTCATTTTGAAGCTCAAAAAATAGTACATGGACCATTTGGATACAAGAGTTGGCTTTTTATTTTACAAGGTCTCTTCAGTGTGATTGGGATTAGTGTGAGTCAAGTGAGTGGGTTGATATGTAGGTTCCACATTATCTAGCTCCTTGACCTATCACAGTCTCTATAATAAATGATGACATGGATTGTTCACTTGACTATGACCATCTTTCAGATCTTCTACAACCAAGACATATTTTTGCATTGGTTGCACCACAAGGGAATGATGAGAGATCATATTATTGGTTAGCACGTTCTGTATGAGGAAAGAAGAAACTTTCACAATTGATGACAAATGATGATATGTTCACATATCCAACAAGATCACATGTTGTTGTGGGAACATGGTTGTGCACATATATGATTATAAATAATGGCATTCCCACGTTTGAAGACTACAAGAAGAACAAAAACCATTCTCATGTATTCACACCTTGTTATAGAAGACAATGTTAAGTTGTCAAAACATCAAGGAAAACCAAACACAAAGGAACTTTGGACTATTAGTACTATTAGAGCTCAAAAATCTAGGGTTGATTTTTGATTCCATATTTTCAAAATTTCTCTAAGTATGAATCAGTGCCTATGAAAAATCATTGTGAGATGCCTAGTTTGAGTGCATGGATAAAAGGGCTTGTTGATTTTCATGATGAATCACTTGGGTAAGGTGTTCATCACCTTTCATTTGGTGTATGTAATAGGTTTGAGATCCCAGATTTAAATTTTGGCATGTTTAGGGGGGTATGTGAAGGATCATGGTATGCCAAACTAGCCCCTTAAGTGGCAATGAAAATTCAAAAAATTAGGATTAGGCAAGTTGACATAAATTTTTTAATAAGTTATAAATATTATATCAAAAATATGTAAGAAAAAAATTTGTAGAAAATTGAATTTAGTTTCTAAGATACTAGGTCTTTTTAAAAAATACGATAGTAGGTGTATGTCTAACCACCTTAAACACAATCGAATGATAAATTTTTTTTACAAGATTCTAGATATAAGTAGTAGACTCATATTTGGATGTGACACATATTTTTTTGTAATTGTTTTCCAAGTAAATAATTAATTATGATTTTTCTTCTACAAGTTTTCCAAAATATAAAAAATCTCCTGTCTAACCACATTAACTTAGTCTAAACTTTATTAAATTGAACACGGTTTTTATTTTTCTTGTAGTAGGAAAAGCATAGAATGTAACACATATTTCAAAAATGTTATACAATTTGAAATTTATAGCTATTTTTCAATAAGTCTATCATTTAGGACTAGAAAGATAACAAGTAGGTGTATATCTGACCACATTAAACAAAATCAAATGATAATATCTTTTTATAAGGTTCTAGATAAAAGTAGTAGACTCGTGTCAATATGTGATGTATATTTTTTGCATTTTTTTTCCAAGTAAATAATTAATTATGATTTTTCTACCATAAATTTTTCCAGACATAAAAAATCTCATGTCTGACCACCTTAACATAGTCTAAACTTCGTCAAATTGAAATATTTTTTTATTATTATTGTATTAGGTGAAGCATAGAATACGATGTATATTTCAAATTTCAAAAATGTTTTATCATTTCAAAGTTATGGTTGTTTTTTAAAGAGTTTATCAATAAGGACTTCTATTTCACATCGCTACTTTTTGACATACCATGATCCTACACATACCCAGGGAATAGGCTTTTAAAGATGTTTCCAGAAATCTACATTTGTGTCTGTACAAAATTTCACTAAATAGCCCACTTCAGAAGTTTTCTTTAAATGCCCAATGAATGTTCATAGAATGGGGGTTGTTACATCATGCTATAGGCATGAGAGGAAGTATCCATATCCATTTTTAGCACCCCATGTGCTCATTTATCTAGTTTACCAGAGCCAAATTCCATTTGCAGAGTGCTAAATTTTAGTTGTGTAGTCCAGATTTCTGAATGGCCTACTTTGGGGTCTTGTAGTTTGCACCCGGTTCAAGGTCAAGTTTAATTGAGAATTTTCTTGCATTTTAAACCTTGAAGTGACCCTCCCTTAATATTTTTGGACCTCTACCTATCCATTTGGTCTCTTTCCTAAGCCAATTCTAAACCCAATTTTTTTATAATTTACTGTTTTAATCCAGAATATGTCTAACAAGCTGACTTTTGTGTTCAATGATATAATAGCCTTTTCATCTTCTGATTGAGCTAGTTTTGGATTCATTTTCCTTGTATAGAAATGAATCCTTATCTAAGATTTGAGATCTTGAGGGTTTCAGTTGGTGAGTTTTCAAAGCCAATTTTTGAAGGTGATTTATGCAGTTTAACGATGTGGACAGAAACGTGGCCATGTTTGTTCAGTCATATATTTTGGCTCAAGTCTTTTCATAATTTCTCTTTTGGCATGATTTCTTATATGATGGAAGTGATCTTAACTCTCTATTGGTGGATTCTTGTGAGGTTCTCTAGTCAGATTTTGTGGCAAGTTGGTGTCATTTGACAGTATTGCAGAGATGTGAAAAATGAGTGGTGTGGTTGAATTCTCTGATGCACCAAGGTTTGTTCTCATCAATTGATTACTTTTTGGATAAGAAGAGGTAAATATGAAGTTTTAAAGTGCTTTTCCTCTTAAAGGTCCTTCCCAAATGATGTTCTCATCAATTGTGAAAGCACACACTCTTTTGTTCAGCATGATGATTTTGCTACATTCCGTGAGGTGTTATGCATACTATGTTAAACATATTAAAAGTGCCATATTTTCACAAAATGCTAAAAATTCTATGCTTCCAAAGTATTGACTTTACCATATAGGAAGTTGAGGATAGCATGCCTTTTGTTTTGAAATATTGAATATGCTTTACCTTCCCTTTTATTCACTACAGTTTCCTTCTTTCATTTTGAATGTTGTGCATATCTTTTAATGTGGTGTGTGTAAGTGCAGAAGGTGTGCACACATGTTTCTTTTTAGAAATGATGTCCACCCTGTATGAGTTGGAGGATGGCATTTGAAGTGGAGGCTGGTGCTTATGATAATTAAAAGAGGTTGTATGAACAATAAAAGGGAGGAAAAGTTTTAAACATGAAATGGAGGAAGAAGACAAGGTGAAATAAGTCTACAAGAAACCAAGAGATGGAAGGTACATGCTGGCCACAAGGTAAGTGAAATATACAAGACATGATGCACATTTTTTGGAGAAGACAGAACAAAGGAGATGTGCGTGAGTATAGAGATAGAAGGAGGGAAGCATACATTTTATTAGGCTGCACACTCAATCAAAACTCTATGCACCAAATAGAAGGGAGGTGTATGAAGCTAAAAGGAAGAGGAGTGAATAATTTTTGGAGACTGACATGTAATCATCAATGGAGGCTGCAAAAATCATAGATGTGCATGAGGTTCAAATGGCTATGCACTAACATGGAAGTAGAATGTGGTGAGCAAGGCCAGTCCAAGGTCAATGCAAGACAAACACGGGCTACCTTTCATTTGTCCAAGATGCGTGAGTTTTTGTATAATGGGTAATGCACCAAAATAGACAAAATTCATATCAAAAGAGGCTGTGCGCACTATGAAAGAGTGTGTGAGAATTGAAGGAGAACCAACAAATAAGACAAGGAGAAGGTGTGCACACATTGTCTGGTAATGTGATGGCAAGATGCGTGAGGGAAGATAAAAGGAATGTGCAGCTCACTAAATAAGAAATGGAGCATGTGAAAGTTTGAACGCATCAAAACTAGTAGAGGCTACCATGATGTCCTCTACAAAAATTTAAACACCTACAAATGCAGGGTATTAAGAGCCCATCAAAACATTAGAAGGAAACTACTTTTGCATGTCATAACACCAAGGCAAGGACTGTGTGAGGTATGGTTAGAGGCTACAGGATGCACACTAAAGCAAGGATTGTGCATGAGCATGCACATGAGGATGCACACTCAAACAAATAAAAGGAATGAAGAGCTGGTGCATTCCATAAATAGAGGGGACATGTTGCATTACATGGAAAGGGGAATGAAGAGAAAAATGTGCAGACCAGGCCAGAGGAATGAAGTTAAAATGAAAGGGACTGCATGTGGGTTTATCCCACATGCACCTTGAATTTATTCTAAGAGTTATTTATATGAAAAGGCACTTTAGTGAAAGGTAAGTTGAAGAAGAAAGGAGGTAATGCTACCTCTTGGCTTGTCGGCTCATGTTGGGAAGCATGCCAGCTGGGCATATAAGCAATGTTTTAATGAAGCATTTAAAAACTCTTAGGGATTTAGTCCCACATTGACCAAAATTGGGAGGTTTGAAATATTAATAAGGAAATATGCCCACATTATGATTTGAAGAAGGGGCTAGAGGTGATGCACGTGCACTCTGGAGCTACATTGGGATACATGCTAATGGACTGATGACCCCAAAATTTTGTAGAGTGTTGATAGTGAGTTGGAATAGTGCAACAGACACATGGCAACCAGTCATAAAGTCGCTAGATGAACTAGCGGTTAAGGCCTCACAGGTGACCTAGCAGATGGTTATTCATGTATTCACTAGATCCTGGTGGTTAAGACCTATTAATCAAGTGATTTGGAGATAGTGTAGTCATGTATTCTCTAGATCCCTAGCAGTTAGGGACTAACATCAAGAGATTCAGAAAATTGCTTGGTCGCCCATTCTCTAAATTCCTGGCAGTTAGTGGATGGCATTCAAAGAACCAGAGAATGAGTGTATTTGTCCAATCCCCAAGTGTTGACCATGGTTAAAATATTTATCCAGAGATTCAGAGATAAAGGGATTCACCCATTCTCTAGATAAACCCATGGTTACAGACTGTATTCATAGATCTAGGGAACAATGCATTTTCCAAATCTGTAGATAGGAGGTTAACCCTGGGTTAAGTCTCAGCAACTAATCATGTCATGACACTTGGTGAAATCTACTGACTTCTAGGCAAAAAGAGAAGGAATAAGAGAAAAAGTGCAGAGATAAAAATTAAAATGCAAATTTAATTGATTTCAATACTCTTTTCTATAGTTTAATAAAATATTTTTATTATGCAATTTTTGAGAAACATTTATGGGAAGTTTTTCTTTGAAGGCAGAATGTGATCATTTCTTGGAGTGAATGGACTCAAATCAGTTGGGAATGATTGTAGACATGGTGGGAAGTTGGAGAAGATCACTGGAAGATCAAATTTGGAGAAGTTAGAAATATTTTGTGAAAAGAATGGACAACTGTTAGTTGGCTGGAGTAGGATTCATTTTCCTATATCTCTAATTTTCTTCATTGTTGTAGAGGATGGTGGAATTAACACTGCAAAGGCAGTATTCTGGATTTTGAGTCTTTGTCTTTGTGGTTTTCATAGTTTTTTAATTGTGTTGAACCAGAGGTTTTTTAATGAACAACACTGGAATCCAAATCTTTTATTGGTGATGCCTTTATATGCATTGTCTTGAATTCTTGTGTATTGATTTGTAAGGCACTTTGATATACTGGTTACAAGGTGATTGTAAATTTGTGTTCATAGTTTCTTTCAAGGAGGGATTAAATCTCTGGCACAAATTTTGAGAATTTAACATTGCATGTTAATCTAATGTCTAGGTAGAGGAGTGAGAGAATTATTTGTAAGGCACTTCATTTGGGCTTTGTGTGTTTGGAATTATAGGATTTCTGGGGATTTACTTTTACCTGAATCTATTGCCCAATTGATAAGGCACTGGTCATTACTTGTCATTGCACCTTTCATCATCAAATTTGAAAATTAATTGAACATTTACTTTCTATTGAAGATCATGTAATGTTTATAGTTTCTATTTGTAGAATACAATGCAATTAACAATTCTTTGAAGAATCAATCCTAAGTTAGCCTGCCTAAGTCTTGAACTCAAAGAGAAGAAGGATTTATCCTTGTCTCCTGTGCCATTTTCCTATTCCTTAGAACACTTATGCAATAGGGATCTTGCATAATATTGGTTGAGTTTTGAATCTCATTTCTTACTGTTCTTAGAACTATCCACCTTCTTTGTTTGCATAGTAGAGGTCATGTCAAAGAGAAGTTATCAAAAATGTAGATTCATGTTTGAATTAGGTACACCCACCTGAGTGCGTGGAGCTTGAAGTGTAGAAGGGTTTTAGGCCTTGTCAATGTTATTCTTTTCTTGTCCTTCAGTTTGTAGGAAGAAGTAGATTTATGTCAATTAGATAAATATCCCATGTTTGGTTCTCATTTTCTCTTTTAGAATCAGAGGGTACAAGAAAAATAACTAACAAAATTGGTGACTCTACTAAGGAGCCATTGTATAGAGTCAATTGTTTAAAAAAAATATTATATCTTCTCACCAAGTGTGAGTGGTGACTCTAAGTTCTCTTTTTGACTAGTGTGTTCTTGTAATGAAAGTGTAATACATTTGTAATCCTAACAAACAGTTATACCCTGATGTGTTGTGTTTGCTGGTTTTAAAAAAAGGTTCAGATTTGAGAAAAGATTCTAAGCTGACTCAAAAATTTTCCTCTATAAAAAGGTGGTGACTCTACAAATGTTTGAAAGGTGATTTGAAGGAGACTTCAGATCAGTATTTTGTAGCAGCAACAACATCTCTAGGTAATATTTTATCAAAGAAAAAATACTCCCTTAATAGGTGAGCAAGTCACTAGTGAAAAGGGGAAAATTAATCTTGAAAGTTTAAATCATATTTTTGGATAGAAGATTCAGTTGTTGTAATGAGTATCAAAAATATGTTATGTGTTAATGAAGTTAGTGGTCGCATGAAGTCAAATAAAGATATTGTCATGAGAAGAAGGTGTATTATTTTGTCAGTATTTTAAAATGGAGTTTCCAGTCTTAGTGGATCAAGATAATGTTTCTAGATCTGAAAGTTATCAGTTATATCTTAAAAATTGTAATAGAGAACTTCATTTGATAAATCAAAGAATCTAGCATAATTGCATTCAAATTTTAAGATTTGCAATAGGAGAAAGGAACGAAGATTCTACACTTTCATACTACAAGAAATTTCTTATAGCTTGTAGTGAAATTGTTGTGGGTCTTGATTTTCAAGAATCCCAATATGCTAAAATCTTTCTAGAACTTGGTATGCCTGAATCAGTCAATTCGACTACATCCCTTAGAGAGGAAGCACTTGAAAATGTTAAAGAATGGATATATTTATTTGTAGATGTGGAATCTAGTTGTGTCGAGGATGTTGAATCTTTCTATGCTGATAGTCTTGACTATGATGCTGATAATGAAATCTATGAATATCAAGGAATAGAATATGTATCTACACTTGATAGTGCCCCCCTTGAGTTTGCAAAATTTTCCTTTTCTTAGTATGATGTTAGTATCTCCTTTTTCATCTTGATGATGTTTTGTGTAAACATAAAGAATATGATTATGATGCAGATGTAAGTTCCTCCAGTGATTACTTTACACAAGGTATTATGAGACAAGTGATTTTTGTCCCTATTTCAGATGGGGAAAATATATGCAACATCAACAATGAGACCAAAGAGACAGAATGTGAGATCTGGTGCTTACTAAGTAGTGAGAAAATTTTAGAACTCTTGGAGACTGAGTTTTAGAGGTATACTCCTAAATTTGTTTCTAAAATCCCATGCCTGGTAGATATAAGTTTTGACAAAGATGATACAAGTGATGGCATAATGTGTGAAATATTTATTGATATCCATTCTCCCATTTCTAATCATCAACATGAGAGTAAATATCATTAGATTGAATTTGATACTATTATATTTGACCAGTATGATGATGTATGTACTAGTGTGGATTCAAATTTTGAAGAGGATAATTTTAGTGGTTCTTGTTTACATTTTGATGCTGGAGAATGCAATAAATCTAAATGTTTTTTCTTAGATTTACAAATAACTAATGAGTCACTCATTGACAGTGCTTGTTCCTTTTTAGTGCATGCTAACAAGATTTGTAATCAGCAAATTGTTTATGGTTTTATGAAATCAGATTTTTGTCTTCAGAGGTTCTACTTTAGTTTACAAAGTGATGATGTAGAAATGACTTATTCTTTGTTGAAAACTACTGATCAGTATACTGATGTTTCTAGCCATGATGTTGAGTTGGATTGTTTCATTTTTCAACATGGTAGTGGTAATGAAGAGTGTGATGCTTTAATGTCACAAAATGATCAGTATTAATGGCAGTTTGGTGTCTTGGTCTTGCCAAATGGTGGTGAGTATGTTGATTACCTTTTATGTAATATACTAAAAATAAATCCTATTGTTTTTGACAAGATGGATGAAAAATGTAATTTTAGTTTACCTCTGCTATATGGAGATGAAAATCATATGTTCGATAGGGGTAAAAAAATTATTGAAGTTTTGATGCTTTGAGCCTTTTTTAAAATATTTTAGTCCTTGTATAGTTACTTTCCTTTCAGTTGTGTGCGTCTTTTCTTTCAATAAGAGGGTTCCATGTTTCAAGTTTGAGAAGAAAGTGAAAGTTTGATCTTCTTTGGTTGGTCTTCTATACCAAGAGATTCAGGTTTCTCTAAATTCCCACAAGGGGCATGCATCCCCAATCTAAGCCACTATTAGAGCTCAAAAATATAGGGTTGATTTTTGAGTCCATATTTTCAAAATTTCTCTAGGTATGAATCAATGCCTTTGAAAAATCACTATGAGATGCCTAGTTTGAGTGCATGGATAAATGGGCCTATTGATTTTCATGATGAATCACTTGGGTAAGGTGTTCATCACATTTCATTTGGCATATGTAATAGGTTTGAGATCCCATATTTCAGTTCTGGCATGTTTAGAGAATAGGCTTTCGAAGATGATTCCAAAAATCTACATTTGTGTCTGTCTAGAATTTCACTCAATAGCCCACTTCGGAAGTTTTCTTTAAACACCTAGTGAATGTTCATAGCATAGGGGTTGTTGCATCATGCTATAGAAATGAGAGAGAGTATCCATATCCATTTTTATCCCCCCATGTGCCCGTTTATCTAGTTTGCTAGAGCCATTCCATTTGCAAATTGCTAGATTTCAGTTGTGTGTAGTCCAGATTTTTGAATGGCCTACTTTGGGGCCTTGTAGTTTAAACCCAGTTTGAGGTCAAGTATAATTGATAATTTTACTACATTTTAGACCTAGAAGTGACCCTCCATTAATATCCAGAATATATCTAACAAGCCGACTTTTGTGTTGAATGATATATCAGCCTTTTGATCTTCTAATCAAGATAGTTGTGGATTCATTGTCCTTGTATGGGAATGAATCATTATCCAAGATTTCATATCTTGAGGGTTTTAGTTGGTGAGTTTTTGAAGCTAATTTTTGAAGGTGATTTATGCAGTTTGACGGTGTAGAAATAATTAGTTTTTCAAGTGGCCATTTTTGTTTAGTCATATGTTTTGGCTTAAGTCTTTTCATGATTTCTCCTTTGGTACGCTTTCTTATATGATGAAAGTGATCTTAACTCTCTGTTGGTGCATTCTTGTGAGGTTCTCTAGTTGGTTTTTGAGGCCACTTCTAGAGGCCAGTTGGTGTTATTTGACAGTATTGCAGAGAGGTGAAAAATGAGTGGTGTGGTTGAATTTTCCAATGCACCGAGGTTTTCTCTCATCAAGTGTGAAAGTGTGCACTCTTTTTTTTAGCATGATGAGTGTGGTACATTCCACGAGGTGTTATGCATACTATATTAAACATATTAAAAGTGCCATATTGTCACAAAATGTTGAAAAATCTATGCTTCCAAAGTATTGAATTTACCATATAGGAAGTTGAGAATATCATGCCTTTTGTTTTGAAATGTTGAACATGCTTTACCTTTCCCTTTTATTTGCTACACTTTCATTCTTTCATTTTGAATGTTGTGCATATATTTTAATGTGGTGTGTACACCTCCAAGGTGTGTGTAAGTCCAGAAGGTGTGCACACATGTTTCTTTTAAGAAATTATGTACACCTTGTATGAGTTGGATGCTGGCATTTGAAGTGGAGGCTGGTGCTTATGATAAGTAAAAGAGGCAGCATGAACAATAAAATGGAGGCATAGTTTTAAACATAGAATGGAGGAAGAAGACAAGGTGAACTAAGTCTACAAGAAAGAAAGAGATAGAAGGCACGTGCTGGCCACAAGGTAAGTGAAATATACAAGACATGATGCACATTATTTAGAAGACAAAGAAAAGGAGACGTGTGTGAGCATAGAGATGGATGGTGGACAACATACATTTTATTAGGTTGCACATTCAATCAAAAGTCTACACACCAAATAGAAGGGAGGTGCGTGGAGCTAAAAGGAAGAGGAGTGCATAAGTTATGGAGACTAGCACTTACTCAACAATGGAGGCTGTAAAAATCATACATGTGCATGAGTTTTGAAGTGCTATGCACTATCAGGGAAGTATAATTTATGGAGGAAGGCTAGTCCAAGGTTAATGTAGGAAAAACACATGTTGCCTTTTATTTGTTCAGGATGTGTGAGTCTTTATATAATGGACAACATACCAAAATAGACAAAATGCATATCAAAAGAGGTTGTACGCACTATGAAAGAGTGCATGATAATTGAAGGAGAACCAACGTATAAGACAAGGAGAAGGTGTGCACACATTGTCTAGTAATGTGCTAGAAGGATGTGTGAGGGAAGATAAAAGGAATGTGAAGCTCACTAAATAAGAAATGGAGCATGTGAAAGTTTGAGCACATCAAAAAAAGTAGAGGCTACCATGATGTCCTTTACAAAAATTTAAACATGCACAACTACAGGGTATTAAGAACCCATCAAAACATTAGAAGGAAGCTTCTTTAGCATGCCATAACACCAAGGCAAGGAGTGTGTGAGGTATGGTTAGAGGCTATAGGATGAACACCAAAGCAAGGAGTGTGTGTGAGCATGCATAGGAGGGTGCACAATCAAACAAATAAAAGGAATGAAGAGCTGGTGTGTTGTATAAATAGAGGGGACATGTTTCATTACATGGAAAGGGGAATGCAGAGAAAAATGTGTAGGCCAGGCTAGAGGAATGAAGTTAAAACGAAAGGGGCTGCATGTGGGTTTATCCTACATGCACCCCAAATTTTTTCTAAGAGTTATTTATATGAAATGGTGCTCCAATGAAAGGTAAGTTGTAGAAGAAATGACGTAATGTTGCCTCTTGGCTTGTGGGCCCACATTGGGAAGCATGCCAACTGGGCATATTAGCAAAGTTTTAATGAAGCATTTAAAAACTCTCAGGGATTTAGTCCCACATTGATTGGAATTGGGAGGTTTTGAATGTTTATAAGGAAATGTGCATGCATTATGATTTGAAGGAGCTGGAGGCTATGCACACGCATTCCAGAGCTACATTGGGATGCATTCCAATAGATCAATGACCCCAAAATTTTGTAGAGTGCTAACGGTGAGTTGGAATAGTGCAATGGAAATGTGGCAGCCAGTCATGTACTCGCTAGATGAACCAATAGTTAAGGCTAACCTTAGGTGACCCAGTGGGTAGTTAGTCACATATTTTCCAGATCCTAGCAGTTAAGGCCTATGCATCAAGTGATTTGGAGATAGTGTAGTCATGTATTCTCTAGATCCTTGGTGGTTAGGGACTAACATCAAGAGATACATAGAATTTATTGGTCATCCATTCTCTGAATTCATGGTGGTTAGTGGATGGCATTCAGAGAACTAGAGAATAAGTGTATTCATTCAATCTCCAAGTGTTGACCATGGTTAAAAGGCTTATACGGAGATTCAGAGATAAAGGGATTCATCTATTCTCTAGATAAACCCATGGTTTAGGACTATATTCAGTGATCTAGAGAACAATGCATTCACCAAATCTCTAGATAGGAAGTTAACCGTAGGTTAAGTCTGAGCAACTAATTAGGTCATGACACTAGGTGAAATCTGGTGACTTTGAGGCAAAAAGAGCAAGACTAAGAGGAAAAGTACAGAGGTCAAAATTAAAATGCAAATTTAAATGAGTTGAATCATCTTCTCTATTTTAATGAAATATTTTTATTATGTTATTTCTTGAGAAGCATTCACGGGAATTTTTTCTTTGAAGACAGAATGTGATCATTTCTTGGAGAGAATGGAATCAAATTAGTTGGGAATGATTGTAGACATGGTGGGAAGTTGGAGAAGATCAATGGAAGATCAAATTTGTAGAAGTTAGAAATATTTTGTGCAAAGAATGGACAACTGTCAGTTGGATGGAGTTGGATTCATTTTCTTATATCTCTAATTTTCTTCATTAATGTAGAGGATGGTCGAATTAACACTGCAGAGGCAATATTCTATATCTTGAGTCCTTGTTTTTGTGGTTTTCATGGTTTTTTAATTGTGTTGAACTAGAGTTTTTTTAATGAAGAATAGTGGAATCCCAATCATTTATTGGTGATGTCTTTATATGCATTGTCTTGAAATCTTGTGTATGGATCTGTAAGGCACTTTGATATACTGGTTACAAGGTGACTGTGAATTTGTGTTCTTAGTTTCTTTCAAGGAGGGAGTAAATCTCTGGCTCAAATTCTGAGAATTTAACATTGCATGTGAATCTGATGTCTGGGTAGAGGAGTGAGAAAATGATTTTTTTAAGGCACTTCATTTGAGTATTTTGTGTTTGGAATTATAGGATTTATGGGGATTTACTTTTATCTGACTCTATTTCCCAATTGATAAGGCACTGGTCATTGCTTGTCATTGCACCTTTCATCATCAAATTTGAAAATCAATTGAATATTTACTTTATGTTGAAGAGCATGTAATGTTTATAGTTTGTATTTGTAGAATACAATGTAGTTAATGATTCTTTGAAGAATGAATCCTAGGTTATCCTACCTGAGTCTTGAAATCAAAGAAAATATGATTTATCCTTGTCACCTATGCCATTTTCCTAGTCCTTAGAACACTTATGCAATAGGGATCTTCCATAATATTGGTTGAGTGTTGACTCCCATTTCTTACGGTTCTAAGAATTATCCACCTTCTTTGTTTGCATAGTAGAGGTCATGTCAAAGAGAAGTTATCATAAATGAAGACTCATGTTTGAATTAGGTAAACCCACTTGAGTGTGTCGATCTCAAAGTGTAGAAGGTTTTTAGGTCTTGTCAATGTTAGTCTTTTCGTGTCCTGTGGTTTGTAGGAAGAAGTAGATTTATGTCAATCAGATAAATATCCCATGTCTGGTTCTCATTTTCTCTTTTAGAATAAGAGGGTACAAGAAAAATCACTAACAAGTACTACTGACCATGAAGCAATCTTGAATACCCTCAAGCAGAGAGATGACCCTTGAGGAACACTTTAGTAGGTAAGTTCAACCAAAGTTGCAAGGTTTTCCTTGTTTATTACGATTACGTTCAATAAATTAATTGTTATTTTTTTCTTTATTTGTTTGGGCCAATAAACTTTCTTTTGTATGTGGATTGTAAATGCAGTTGGATACATATATGATAGATCTAGAAGATCAATGTGTGCATTTGATTATCCCATCTTTTATGTTGGTAAACTTCACTATGCATTGACTAGTCATGTTCGTTGGTTCGTTTAGTTACTTATACATTCATAATCTTTTTGTCAACCTATATTAAAAAACTTATATAGTTTAGGAGTAGAAATGACACTTATTTTTTATATATAGTTGTGTATCTAAGATTTTCTATCTAAAAACAAAAATTGAATATATTGTGCATATTTAGATACCAAATTTTGTATATAAAAACAACAATCAACTGTAATGTGCATATTTAGATGCTAAATTTTGTATATATAAAAACAACAGTCGAATGTAATGTGCATGCTTAGATGCCAAATTTTGTATATGCAAAATTAGATGCAAATTTTGAAATATAAAAGAGCCCATGGGGTTGATTTGGAAATATTAAGAGCCCACATTTGTAACGTCTTAATGCCATGTAAAGTGCAAAACTTGTGTTTCCTTATTATGAATGTTGTATCCTTATATTTGTACTGTCTTAATTTTGTATCCCTAAATTTTTATTTTCTTAATTTTAGGTACATTTGTATCGCCAAATGATGTAATAGTTGGAGTCATTGAGTCAAAATTGGTCAAATGTGTCCAAAGTAAAATGGTGATTCCCTAGGGTGAAGGGATAGTGTTGAATGACTGTATCCTTACACCAAATGGATTGCATCATTAGCTCTGGTTGGGTGGGTAAACACTAGTGATAACCTCCATTTGACCACTGAGTCACTAGAACATTTGTGAACATGCCAGACCAAAGTGTCCCCAAGCTAGGCTAAGCATGATTGGGAAAAGCTCTTTCAAGGATCATATCTCAAACCCTGTGAGAGGTATTGGAAAATTGAGAGATGCTACAGGACTATGTTTCTGAGGCCTACAATAACCTCTCTCCATTCTGGGAGATTCAAATTTGTTTGAATTTGGCATGCCAATCTCGCTTGATGCCAAAACTTGTAGTGAGGATCAGTTGAAAGCTGCATCAATGGATTTCTTCAAAACCATTCATCCTGGCACTGAATGGAGTCCACCATTAGCTGCAATTGGGTAGCTAAATGCTAGTGACAACCCTATTTTACCCACTGAGTCACAAGAATGTTCATGACCATGCCAGACCAAAGTGTCCCCAGGGTGCACTAAGCACGATTGGGAAGTGATGTTTCGAGGCTCGTATCTCAGACCCCGTGAGAGGTATTGGTGAACCATGAGATGCTATAGGACCATGTTTCTAAGGCCTAAAATAACCTCTCTCCATTTTGGGAGATTCAATTTTTTTTAAATTTCGCACACCAGTCTCTCTTGATGCCAAAACTTGCAGTGAGGGTTAGTTGAAAGTTACACCACAGGGTTTCTTCAAAACCTTTCATCTCGACACCAAATGGTATATGCCATTAGCACTATTTGGGCTGGTAAACACTAGTGACAACCCCATTTCGACCACTGAGTCACTAGAACATTCATGACCATGCCAGACCAAAGTGTCCCCAAGGTGCACTAAGCACCATTGGGTAGTGATCTTTCGAGGCTCGTATCTCTGACCTATGAGAGACATTTACATACTATGAGATGATACATGACCTTGTTTCTAAGGCCTACAATAACCTCTCTCTATTCTAGGAGATTCATTTTTTTAAAAACTTCGGCAAGCCAATCTCGCTTGATGCCAGAACTTGCAATGAGGGTCAGTTGAAAGTTGCACCACTAGTTTTCTTCAAAATAGTTTTTCCCAACACCAAATGGTTTGTGCCATTAGCTTAGTTGAGTGGGTAAATACTAGTGACAACCCCATTTCAACCACTGAGTCACTAGAACTTTCATGACCATGCTAGAACAAAGTGTCCCCAAGGTGCACTAAGCGCGATTGGGCAGTGATCTTTCGAGGATCTTATTTCAGATCCATTGAGAGGTATCGACAAACTAAGAGATGTTACATGACTATGTTTCTAAGGCCTAAAATAACCTCTCTCCATTATGGTAGATTCAATTTTTTTTTTTTAATTTGGCACACCAATCTCATTTGATGCCAAAACTTGCAGTGAGGGTCAGTTGAAAGTTGCACCATTGGGTTTCTTCCAAACCATTCATCCTAGCACTGAATGGTCTGTGCCATTAGCTCTCATTGGGTGGGTAAACACTAGTAAAAAACTCATTTGGAGCATGAATTTAGTAGAGAATTTGCGAACATGTTGGACCAAAGTGTTCCCAAGGTCCACTAAGCACCATTGTGTATGTTGGTGAGCATTCTGGTGTGTCAAGAGGCAAAGTGGGACCATTCCTAGGGTAAACCTACCCACTGAGATGTGATGGAAGCATTAGTTTGTGCCCACAATGGACAAATGTTGCTGCTCTAGGGGAGATGGGGACATGACCATAAAGGTCATTGGCAAATGTAAAGAGACCAAGGATGGTCATTTCAATGCATTGTGGAATGTGTTTGTGAGTTGAAATGGACTAAATTAATTTTCTATTGTCTTTTTATCACTTCCATGTTCGTATTGCATCATTTCATTAACATTTGAAGGAAATTAATTAACTAGTGTCTTGTACAATAGTGTTTGGTTGCAGGGATATGTAGGATATATGGTGGTGGAGAGACCACAAATGGTGGTAAATGCTAATTGAAGGTGCATGAAGCAACACCAGTAATTTTTGTGAGCATATAATCCAATGAATGAGTATATTTTGTGATGGATCTATGCTATTGGGGTCCATAGGGATTTTTTAGATCCATTGGGGGTATCTAGAGAGATTTGCAAATGTCTTTTTGAACAAGCCCTGACATAGAGACCCTAGAAAGGAGGGTTTAGTACCTAGAATGATAGGTCATTATTTTCTCAATAACAGTTTGACAAAATCTTGATGTAGAAGCATCATGCCATGAATTTTCTTATTGATTCTCATGGAATGATGTGTCTTTGACATGTATAATAGAGTTCTAACCTGATACATTACATAAGATCTGATTTGACGAGGTGATCACCAGATTTGTGAAGTGAACTTTGAAGGATTTTCTTGGTAGAGAGCATCAAATAGACATGAATACAATGTAGCACATAAATTTTGAATTCACTTAAATGATTAATTATACAGGTGAACACATGTAGGACATAAAGCATACATAAAATTTTTCTTAAGTCATGAAGCATACATGTAGCAAATAGATTATAAAGCATACACATGAATTCACTTCAATCATGCATGTAGCCCATACACATGAATTTAGATTATGAATACTATACTTGAATATACATGCATATAATTAAGGAATAAATCATACACATGAGTACATACACACAAGCATATTTACATACTAACAATGAATAAATGAACACATAATTAACAAATTGGATCAAATATCAAGTTTCATACATATCAAAATGAACAATAATTATGTACATATTCACAAAATCAACATAGCTAGATACAATGTGGCATACACCATCTCAAAATGTGTCATATGAAATCTCAAAATAATAAGTTCAACTAAAAATGTTTCTAGGACATCCTATTCTACTGGTGGATCATCAAAATGCAGCCTCTTTGAAGTAATCTTTGGCTTTGATGGATCCTACATTCAAACACAAAAGTGAAACCAAAAGTTAGATTACTTAATTTATATGGTTTCTATAAATACAACAATAATAAATAAATAAAAACTAAAATTCAACTCTCATGTACCGTGCCTCTCTATCTCCTCATGCGAACAAGAGACCTAATATATGTCCTTGGTAGAGAAGGAACAATGCCACCAATGTCGACTCTGACCTGTATATGTTTGCGAACATCAGATTGATCTACAAGTTATACTATTTAATGTTAAATCCTTGGTAGAAAATATATGTTTACAAAATAACTAAATTAATATTAAAACTTACCTTTGTTGAAATTTCTTTAGGAAATGTCAGCTGAGTCATCAACAATACAAACCCTTGGCATTCTACCTCCCTCAAACTAGGGGTGACCTACAAAAGTCAAACATATACTTCATACAATCATGACTTGATCATATTATATATACTTGATAGTAAAATATACACAAATAACTT
The DNA here is from genome assembly GCA_027943335.1 of Chamaecyparis obtusa. Classification (NCBI taxonomy): domain Eukaryota; kingdom Viridiplantae; phylum Streptophyta; class Pinopsida; order Cupressales; family Cupressaceae; genus Chamaecyparis; species Chamaecyparis obtusa. Next base: position 40,543 of record BSBK01009727.1, read on the forward strand.
CACAAATATACCTACTGTGGGGCTATTATTGGGAATTGAGATGTCTATGACTCTATCATGACGAAAGGGTCTCATGATATCATCACAAACCGCCCTCTATCAAATAAACCATGTATATTAAAAATGAGTACGCACAACTAACAAGTATACATGTATGCATAAACAAACTAAATTACTTAATTACCTTCCCCTTGTCAATGCCTGATGCTTGAACCCCCTCACATTGGCCCCCAGTGGCAACTAGTGACACCTGTGTCAGTATGTAATAAGACGATCATAGAAATTAGAAAACACATGAACATATACTATTATAATAATTTAAGGAAACCAATGAGTATATTAAAACATATGTACCGTAGAAGTGTCAAGGAGAAATGATATGGCTGAAAGCATGGACCCCTCCACCTATGCCATCTCCTTTGTCATCAACAAAACATAAATGTAACACATAAAAAAACATAAGTGGGAAATTATTATAAGAAAATTCTACTAAATATATGTTTAAAATTAAATACAATGTAAAAAGTGTGTTGTTTACCCTTACCATAATAGTAGGAGTCCATGGCTCTGTATGCCCTTGATGCACATCTTCATGAGGTGCTTCAATGCCTGTAGTGTGCTATGTAGTATCCTCCACCTTAAAAATGTAGTTATATGCATCACTATCATTCAGGGGACCTAAGCACAGATTCTTGCACATAATGCAAGTGTGGGGTACACAAACATGTGATCTCATGGAGGATGTGGAAGGGCCATAACCATCAACATGAGGAGGCAACAATTTCTTGCTCTGCATAACTAGTAGATCAGTCAAGGTGTGAATGGCTTGAATAGTCTGTGAGTCATCCTCAACAATAACATCATTATGTTGCACTATAGGAGGCAGTGAAATCTCAGGAGGGGGGACATATGTGCAGGATTACACCTGATGTGCCCATGGCCTATCCTGATGAGTGCCTAAGCCTACACCCTATTTTAGTCTCATACTCCAATAATTTACCTTGTGAAAGAGAACAAATTCAGCATACAATTATTTAATGAAATAAAATGAGACATCCAAATTGCTATGAGGTGGTCTATCAAAAACCTTCCACCGCCAGTCCCAAAAGTTGTCACGTATTGCATCATTTGTGCAACATTTAATTGACAACTTGGGTTTTTAGGGTCCACTTTTAAAAAAGTTTGGGGATCCACAAAAATATTACATATGTCATTTTTTGTTATGTTTAGGTTCATAACTTAGTCATATTCAATCCAATCTTCAAACTGGGCGTGCATGGAATCGTGCCAAAGAAGTGGAACATTATGTTTCTCTGTAAGTTTCTCCATGTTTTCAATAGTGGTGTTCAACATGGAAAACATGGGGCAGAATGTGGGGATATTGGCATATGTGGTATGATATCATCTAAGTTGATTCAGATTGTCTTCTATGAGATCCACTAAACGATGAGGGTTTGAGACTGGTTCATGTTCTGAAAGTGGGAGATTGTTTGGAGGTGGTTCAAGATTATTTGTGGGATCATTGGGAGGGTTTTCTAATTTATTTGAGTCCATGTTTGATTACAATCAAAACCCCAATAGAAAATTACAATCAATTTTTAAAAAATAAAAAATCTCATTTAAACCCTAATTTTTATATAAAAAACTTCAAATTTCAATTAAAAAGCAATAAAAACTTAAAAATTTAACTTACCTTCTCTTGTTGAGAAAATCGAATATGAGAAAGAAATGAATATCTAAAACCCAGAGCTTTGTTCAACGTTTTCAGAATGAAAACTTTGAATGCGGCCACAGGCTAGAAATATAATTTTCTAGCAAAAATTTGGATATTTTCTGGCTTGGTTAGGTGTATTGACACCCGGGCCTACTAAAAAGTCAAGAAACTTTATAGTTCTCTTTTGGACAAGTGAAAATTTTATTTTTTCACATGGCCACATTTTGGCATACCATGATCCTGCACATACCCTGTTTAATAAAGCTATAATATAAAGTCATATTAACCACAATATATATTAAAATAATAATCATTAGAAATATTTATCTGAGTAGTACCATCCTACATCTTGGATTATCAAATGAATTCATTTGATCCCCCAAAAAGCTAATTCATAGGTACAAAGCATACTCGAATGTGATTGTGACTGAGAAGTGGAGAGATTATATCAAAGAGTTTGATTTAAGAGGCTTTTATCTAATCATAATATGTTAAGTCCTTCAATAGGACCTCTTAAGGCTTAAGTAATAATATTTTCTTAAATTCTATAGTTTCAACAAAAGTTAGGACATTCGAATAGTGGGGCATTCCACAATTGAAGTATCCAATTACAAATAAATGGGTAGAATGGAAACATGCAAAATCATCATCACATTAATAATCTACAAGATAAGGTAACAAAGGAGATAATCATGTAGACCACAAAACTCAAAAACTAAATGAATATCAAATGTAATTACCCAAACATGTCCATAAATGATTAACCAATGTCAAGATACCAATAAAGACTGGAAAGGATATAATAAAAAATCTTCTAACACCAAGAAAAATGACCACCAAACCATAAAAAACCTAATCATATTTAATGTTAATGTAAGAAGGGTGTGTGAATAACCATGATAGCTTAATCATCACCAACATTGTATCTACATTCAAATAGTAGTTGTAGAAGACTTAAAGTCTCAGCCCATGACCAATCATGTCCTTAAACAAAATGGAAACCTGTGTAGATATCACCATAAATATCCAACCCTCAAAAACACATGTAAATATTTAATAAGGTGCCAAACATAAAAAGTATATATATCACCATGAATATCACAAAATAAAATATAATCACTCAATATTTTAACTCTAGAATCATCCTTATACTCATACAATCACACCTAAAATCTTAGGTACTGACAACTTTTCAAACAAGTACAAAATTAATTCTACACCATACACTAAGAAACTATATGAACCATTATGTATCCCTCTCAAAATTCTCTCCAACACCTATTTAAGATTAAAAAATAATCTTTTTTCTTATACAAAATTTATTAGTGTATTCATGTACACAAAAAAATCATAACTTTTAGACCCCAAAAATAATAATAAATAAAGAAAATTAGGGAACCAAATATATATTAAACATTATGCTGAAAACCATCTTTCATCAAGTATATGAAGTCAAGAAATTAAATCCTTAAGCTATATTTGCACCGATTTGGAAATAATTTCCAAGCTTCCTTTGCGGAGAACACGTGGGTGGCTAATCTATAAGTCAACTCCAATTTTTTTACAATTTGATTCAGTTTTAAAATTTCAAATTAGAATACAAAATATATAAGGGGGTTAGGAGGCAAACTTGAACTCTTATAAAATTCATTATAATATTTTAAGAAAAGCTTACCAACAATTTTTTAAGTTTTAATTTTATAAAATTATTATTTTTAGCATAAGTGGCCAATTGTGGCCAACTTTAGTTAGGCCCTATCAATAGCTAACAATAGGGGTACAATTGTAACACAATATTATTTTTTATTAAGGGAAAACATGTTTTGATTGGGCCTCCAAATCCATTAATAACTAGATATTGAGAGGGATCTAGAACCCACAAAAAACCAACAGCTACAAGAGATATTACAATATAGGCTAGAAACTAAGCAACGTCATAGTTACACTGGCCTAGAATGATATCAACACATAAAGAACTAGCAGAAAGAAATAATTTTAAGCCTAAAAAGTCAAAAAATAGGGTTTTCTAGGGCTCCCTTAACCTTAATTACAATATACCATAGATTTTACCAGGTTCCCATAGCCGAATACTTTTTGACTAGCCCGCCTAACCATATAAAACAACCTAAAGAGAATTAACAGTGACGAGAAAACTAAAAATGTATATTTTAACAAGGATCCCAAAACCTTTAGACAAATGGACATCAAGATAAGCTTCAAAGAGAAGTCCTTACTTAGTAAAACCTTCAAAGAAAAATCAGATAAGAGGGCAAAATTGGGGATTTTACAGGCTCCCCAAACCAACAAAGAGAATTTTTAAATGACACCCACAACCATCCAACCAAAACCAACACAAACAGTCCACCAAGAATCTCCATCTCAACTACAAAACTCCTTCCCACATAAATAGAAAAAGAATACACCTCTATAGGGGAAGCAAAGATGAAACACACTTGAAGGGAATCCATCATCTCATGCGCAACCACTTCCAACCTACTAGAAACAAGATTAAACCACATAGATAAACCAAAAACATCTTCCATAAAGCATATATTCACCTCCCTAGAAGATGCCTCAACCTCAATAGGAGTCATAGAAGATAAAGGACATCTCACAATTAGCCAAACCCAAATCATAATAGAACTGGGAAACTCCATCTCAATAGGGGGACAACCCACCTCTGAAGGAGTATTACAAAGAAACTACTAGAGATAATATAAAGGAGTCTACAATAGAAGAAAATAAAGAAATATTTGTGCTCCAAATTAGGAAATCCAAGCCCCAAACCAACGAAAAGACCTTAACAAAAATATCTAGTAGAAAGAACGAGACTAATAAAATTGTTAGAATCCATCTTACTACAATAGAGAGTAGCTTCACAAATGGGAAGAATAGACCCCAACCGCCACACAGAATCATTGCAACACACCACATACAAAAATAAGTAAAGAATCAAAGTCCTTTGAAAAATAGCACAACTTGACTCCTCCAGTACAAGAGAGAAATGGTGCATGACCAATAAAATTATAGACCCAAATATCTAGAGGTAGATAAATTAAAAATCAAGGAATGCCACACAAAGGCTTCACCAACAAACCCCAACACCCAATTAAAGACAACTTGGAAGAGAATAACAAATGGAGATTGATAAATATTTTCATATATTGTTGGATCAAGCTAGTGGTTCATAAAATTTTGGTCACATAATGTAGGCTAGAGATAATTTTTAAGGTTCATGTCACATCTTGTTGATAGGAATATATCAAAAGACACAAAATCATAAATAAGAATAATAGTAGTGCACATCAATATATTATGTACTTAATTAATATAAATAGTGAAAATTCTTTTTAAGTCTCACTGTGTTATTTTTTGTGAAAAGAAGGATGAGTTTTGGACAAGAGAGATGGTATTGTTTCTCGCAATATTGTGCGCATGCTAGGAAAAACCCTAGCCACACTAACAATATATTTTTTTGCAAAGTCTTTGGAGAGGTTTGTGAGACGTGGTTGTCATGATGGTATGGGGAGCTTGTGGATGGGGTTGATATTTTTTTGTTTCTATTTCAACGGTAGAAATTTGGTCATGTGGTTGGTCCATGTGTTGGTGTTAGTTGTAGATCGAGGGGGTTTTAGTTGGAGATCATGTGTGGAGCTATGTTATTCTTAGTGGGAGTATTGGGAGTGCCTGAAATTGTTTTGGGTCTATAATTTTTAGATCTCTAGTTGTATTCCTCTTGCATGCACTTATGTTTAGTGAGGGTTTTGGATGCAAAACCTACATCCTAGATTTATTTATTTACATGGAAAAACTTAGAGATGTTTTAGGAAATAAGAGTCCTCTTTCCATATATTTTTTTATGAGGGGTGGGGGGGGCCTCAACTCTATTTGTGAATGAAAATCCCCTTTTTGGTGTTAATAGTATGGGAGAAAATTTACCACCAATAGCGAATGTTATTCCTAAAAAGGTGAATGGTTGTCATGTGCTAAGTGAAATTAGGTTCTTCTTAGTGATTAAACCAATTTTTGTTTAGGGTGATATCAATTATCTTTGTAGTCATACCCTTATTTTTAAATTCATGGGGATTTGAATGTCTTTACCCTTCTTGGAACTATAAGGACATCACACACGGAACCTATAAGGGTAAATAGAGGTATTTATGGCTATAAATGGTTTCATTTTTGTTATCTTCTCATTAATGCTAGATACAAATAAGATAAATTTGGGTATGTGCAAGATCATGAGGGGCCAAACTATGCCCTTAAGTGGCAATGAAAAATCAGCAAATCAGGATTAGTCAACTTGACGTGAAAATTTCAAGTAGCTATGAACCTAATATCAAAAAGTTGTAAGAATAGAATCTATAGAAAATTGAATTTAGTTTCTAAAATGCTAGGCCTTTTTTGAGAAAAAGTTAGTATAATTGGTGAAAAGTATAGATTTCAATGTAGTAGTACAAAAATTTCAGGAAAAAAATAAGAAGTAGGTGTATGTCTGACCACCTTAATCATAATCAAATGATAATATTTTATTATAAGATTTTATATATAAGTAGTAGACTCATGCTCGGATGTGACGCATATTTTTTTGTAATTTTATTCCAAAAAAAAATTAATTATGAATTTTTTGCTATAATGTTTTCAGAATAAAAAAACTCCTGTGTCTGACCACCTTAACTCATTCAAAACTTTACAAAATTTAAATTTTATTTTTTTTCCTTATAGTAGGCGAAGCATAGAATGTGATGCATATTTTGGATTTCAAAAATGTTATACCATTTGAAAGTTATAGTCATTTTTCAATCAGTATATAAATCAACACTTTAGAGGTAGCTCAACTAGAAAATAACTAATAATTACTTACCGAATTCAAAATTTGACAGCAATTATATCGATAGAAAGCTGATAATCTCCTTAAGATACCCTTTTTGTTTTATCAAATTCAGGTGAAAAAAAAATTGTTAGCTACATTGTCAAAGTTTTGAACTGACATCGCCACTTTTTGGCCCCTCATTATCTTGCATATACCCATTTATAAATATTTGACATGTTATACTCAACTCTATTGGAGAACTATCTTATAGGGTTTCATTTTGGTTGAGGATTCCATGGTTCTTGAATATTTTTTGGAGAGATGATATCTTCAACTTGGTTGTTATGCAACTTATCAAGCCAATAGGCCCTTCATATTAAACCATGGAGAAGAGGTAATCACCTATGCCCATATTTGTGTTGAGATTGATCTAAGTAAGTCTTTTTCTCATATCCATAGAAATTAAAATTGGATCCAACTTTTGGAATTGACAATTAGATTATGGGAATTTACCTTTTTGTTTCCACATTTGTCATTAATATGGTCATTTGAAGTGAATACATATAGAAGCTAACCATATAGGAGAAACCAATAATGGGTCCTATCACCCATCATCTAGGAAGGATAAAGGAAAAATCCTGATGGTGGAGGGTAAACAGAGGTTTATTAATGTCAAAATAAGAAGTAATATTAGAGGGTAGACTTGTAGTAAACAAGTGGGTAAGCTTGTACATCTTTGGTAGAATTCTAGAAGCTCTTTATTTTTTATAGTTTTTGTGAGCTTTGAATCTGGTAAAAATATCCTTCTCTCTAGGGTATGTGCAGGATCATGGTATGTCAAAATGTGGTGATGTGAAAAAGAAGTCTTGATTGATAGACTCTTTGAAAATCAACTATAACTTTCAAATAATATAACAATTTTGAAATCTGAAATATACATCACATTATATGCTTCACCTAATACAATAATAATAAATAATTCTTTCAATTTGATGAAGTTTAGACTAAGTTAAGGTGGTCAGACATGAAATTTTTTATATTCAGGAAAATTTGTAGTAGAAAAATTATAATTAATTATTTACATGCAAAAAAAATCAAAAAAATATACATCAAATCCAAACTTGAGTCTACTACATTTAGCTAGAATCTTATAAAAAAATATTATCATTTGATTTTGTTTAATGTGGTTAGACATACACCTACTTGTTATCTTTCTAGTCCTGATTGATAGACTTATTGAAAAATAGCTATAACTTTCAAACTGTATAACATTTTTGAAATCCAAAACATGTGTCACATTCTATGCTTTTCCTACTACAAGAAAAAAAATAAAAAATTGAATTTGATGATGTTTAGACTAAGTTAATGTGGTCAGACACGAGAGTTTTTGTATTCTGGAAAAGTTTTAGAAGAAAAATCATAATTAATTATTTACTTGGAAAAAAATTATAAACAAATATGTGTCACATCCAGATGTGAGTCTACTACTTAAATCTAGAAGCTTGTAAAAAATAACTATCATTTGATTTTGTTTAAAGTGGTCAGACATACACCCACTTCTTATTTTTTTCCTAAAATTTTCATACTACTACATTGAAATTTGAAATTTTCAACATATAGAATAATTATTTTTCAAAAAAGGCCTAGTATCTTAGAAACTGAATTCAATTTTCATAGATTCTCTTCTTACATATTTTTGGTATAATATTTATAACTTGTTCAAATTTTTATGTCAACTTGCCTAAACCTGATTTTTTGAGTATTCATTGCCACTTAAGGGCCTAGTTTGGCATACCATGATCCTGCACATATCCTCTAATATTTGTGCTTGAATATATTTTAGTATAAAATATGTTCTTTGGTCTCATATCAGATATTTTTTTTCTCTTTCATCTTTACACCCATGGGTTATTATAAAAGATTTCAATTTAATATCTAATCTAGATGAAAAAGGGGGTTGGCAATACTAGACTTGATTCTTCTACAACATTTCTAAGAGATAATATTGAATTTTTTTTGATTTTATATGTTAAGCCATCTAATTGTTTATTTACATGGAATAGTAGGAGATGCAGAGAAGAATCCATATTAGCGAAGAGATTAGATATACTTTTGGTCTCTTTCAACTAGACAGGGGATAATTGTACATCTAGCTCTAAGATTTTAGATTGGAAATGTTCTAATAATTGGCTAATCAAGTTCATTTCTACTCATTATCAAGTCACAAAAATCTCATCCTTCAAGTTTAATATTATGTGTCTTTGGGATCCTTCTCTTTAGAAACTCAAGTTAAGTTGGTGGTAGGAGGACAAGCCAAATTATGGTATTGCAATGTACTCATTTGTCAACAAGATTCAATATGTCAAGTAGAAGATTAAAAAATAGAATAGCTTATTCTTTGGAAACATATTTTTCACAATGTTTCAGGCACAATCTTAAGTAGATGTCATTACTTGTCAAATAAGGGATTGGGGCCTCTTAGAAGAGTTGTATAGGGCATAGTCTAGGATATAATCTTTATAACATAAATTTTTATATAATAAATTATTTTTAAAGAAAATAAAATATTTAGAGAGAAAACCACCAAGACTATGATGGTGGGAGCATGGGTTGTTTTGTTCTGAATCAATGGTTTTTATTTTTTTGTAACCTTGTCATGATTTTTAAAGTAAGTTTTGTGAACATCTATTTTTTCTTCTCTTCAAGATATTTTTTCTTTAATTATTCCTTTTTTCTTTCGGCCACTTCACCTTTTTTTTTATTATTTCCTTTTCCATAAATTCCTTTGGTCTTTCTAACTTTCAATACTTTTGATGTCTTTTCTTCTTAATTTTATTTCCTTTTGTCTTTGTTTCTCCTTGATGTACTTTCTCAAACTCTATTTGTAGTTATTTAGTTTTTAGAAATCTATTTACTTCTTTCTTATCTTGAAGCTTTAAGATTTTTTGAAAATAGGGTGTATGTTTCTTATCCTTGATGTTTAATAGAAAAATGATTTAAGATTTTTTGATTTTTTGTCAGTTTAGTATCGCTTAAGAACTATGTTTTTAGTATAGTAAGTTTTTCTATCTTTCTCATTTTCCATTTCCTCTTCCTCCAAAGTTAGTGAGCTCTTTTCTCTTTATAGGTTCTTGTGCCTCTATTCAAGATTTTTTAGTAATTTTAATAGTTATGTAAACTCTTTATATTACCAACATCCTTTCCTTTGTTTATTTTTCATTTTTGATCTTTGAATCATTATTGGAGCGGTGTATTTTTTTATCAAACTTTGTTGGATGTTAGCTAGTAGTTTGTGAACTTCACAACATACTATTATAATCCTCAAAATTTTCCTTTTAATTGGCACCTTTATTTCCCATGTGAACTTTATTGGTACTTTAATGAGTCTCAAAATATTTTTTATTATTGACATCAATAATTTCTCTTAAGAATTTTCTTTGAGCTTGATCTGTGATTTTCTTTTCAATATAGACATTATCATAACTTTGAAAGGTTTTTAAAACCTCATAACTTAAGAACACATAAAAATACATTAGACAATGAATAATTTTTCAAGATTTCATGAGTTATAAAAATGTCCAAAGTTACCAACAAATAAATTAGCCCTAACACGCACAAAACGTAGACAAAAATGATTATCTCTTAGACTTGGGCATTTTTAAAAGTTAACAGTTCATACCAAAATTACCAACAAATGGTGTGAAAGATAAGGACTTTGATAAAAATATAGGTTAGAAAAACCTTAGGACTATTACTAACATAGTTATCAAAACTTTATAAAGCACCAAATGAGTGAAAATGGATAACTATGGAGACTTGTTGAGGAAGCTAAAGATTAAAGGAGCCTTTCTAGGGCAATAAAATGCCTTGAAACTTTATTTTTTGTGAAAGAAATAAATATTTTCAAGATGATGAAAAAATAAGATAATACATTCTTACCAAAACATAATAATTTAATTATGAAAAACCATTCCATGAGAAAAATACCACACTCCAAAACATGTCCAATATATTATTCAAAAATAAAAAAATAGATTATAATATACTTGTGGAGAAAGCTTCCAATAGGAGTAACACTGTCTAAATGTCTAGGGGTAACTCAATAGTTATAAGAATCTTGCACAAAATCTCCATCTCATACACCTAGTACATTAGATATTTAATACATGAAGTCTTCATATGGTATTATAAAACCATGGACTAAAATCACCAAAAAACATTTCCCATCTTATGTCCAATTCAAAATGTCATATGATGTGTTCAAATAAACACAAACAAAAGTAACTCCATTTTACAAATTATTTATATGTGTAACACATTTTTATATTTCTTGTCTTGGGTATGTGCACGATCATGGTATGCCAAACTAGGCCCTTAAGTGCCAATGAAAATTTAGAAAATCAGGTTTTAGAAAGTTGACATAAAAATTTGAAGAAGTTATAAATATTATATCAAAAATATGTAAGAAGAGAATCTATAGAAAATTGAATTTAGTTTCTAACATACTAGACCTTTTTTGAAAAATAATTATTCTATATGCTAAAAATTTCAAATTTCAATGTAGTTGTACAAAAATTTTAGAAAAAAAATAAGAAGTAGGTGTATGTCTAACCACCTTAAACATAATCAAATGATAACCTTTTTTACAAGATTCTAGATATAAGTAGTAAACTCATGTTCGAATGTGACACATATATTTTTTTGTAATTTTTTTCTAAGTAAATAATTAATTATGATTTTTCTTCTACAACTTTTCCAAAATACAAAAAATATCATGTCTGACCATGTTAACTTGGTCTAAACTTTATCAAATTGAATCTTTTTTCTTGTAGTAGGAAAATCGTAGAATGTGACACATGTTTTAGATTTCAAAAATGTTATATAGTTTGAAAGTTATAGCTATTTTTCAATAAGTCTTTCAATCAGAACTAGAAAGATAACAAGTAGGTGTATGTCTGACCATATTAGACAAAATAAAATGATAATATTTTTTTATAAGATTATAGATAAAAGTAGTAGACTCATGTTTGGATGTAATGCATATTTTTTTTATTTTTTTCTAATAAATAATTAATTATGATTTTTCTGCTACAAATTTTATTGAATACAAAAACTCTTGTGTTTGACCACCTTAACTTAGTCTAAGCTGGCTCCATACCATGCCACTTTGTTTCCTTGAGATCCCAAAATATCTACATTGCTCCAACATGATTCATCAAGGCATGGACAGGCTAATTATCCCTTCTCATTTAATGGATAGGTTGCTGAAAGAGATGAAGTGAGAACAATTCTCTTAATAGATTTATCTCTTCTGCAATCTTTCATAACATTTATTACTCCATATTTTATGTAATTTTCATAACATTTGATTTAAGCTCTGTAACTTGGGCATGCTTTTGAATTTCAAAAAATTTTCTCACATGGTGAATGCTTCTAGGGAGGAACCCCCTTCTCCTCCCCCTAGTGACCCTCCTTTGTCACTTCCCGTTCAACCCTTGTCTAACTTTGCCACTGTTCCTTGGTCAGAGTCCTTGGATTCTTTACTTACCACTAGGCCTAAGCCAAACTGGAAAGGCGCACTTGTGGGGACACAAACTGTTGAAGTGGAGTCTCCTTGTTGTGTGACTAACATTACTAATGAAGGCATGGAAATCCTCCTCCCTAATTCCATTGTTGATAGAACTATGACAAAATTCCATCTCACCCTGGTTGTACATTTTTTCAACTTCAAACCCACCATCGATACGGTGAGGAAATGGGTAGGAATCAACTGGAAACTAAAAGGTAGTGTGGTGACCTCTATGATATCGGGTGGTCTTTTTCTATTCAGATTCACGGTGGCAGAGGACATGTCCCTCATCCTTACAAGTTCCTGGCTATGTGGTAAGCACCTTGTCACTTTGGCTAAGTGGAAGCCTGACTTCAACCCATCTGCTGACCTAAATAAGATGGCCCTTGTTTGGATCCATCTTCTGGGTCTCCCACTTGACTTTTGGGATGAACAGGTCATCAAGTCCATAGGGAACTCCTTTGGTCATTATATCTCTGCTGACTTGATCACCCTCTCAAAGTCTCATCTTGTATTTTCTCATTTCTCTGTTAATGTCCCCATTAACAAGAAACTCCCAAATTTTGTTTCCCTTAAGTCCAAACTGGGGAAATGGTCTTAGGCCATGGTGTATGAAAATGCTACTCTCTTATGTCAAGATTTTAATACTAAAGGGCACACATGGAAGGATTGGAAGGCACCTAAGCTACCAAAGCCAAAACTTAAGGGCGATTTTTCTCCTTCCCCCCTGAAGCCCATAGATGCTCCTACTTTGATGACCTAGGCTGCTACTACTCTACCAACCCAAGTAACTATGGAAAATCCCCCCTTGCTGGAGGATGTCCCCTTGAGTAGTCAGTTGGAAGAAGGTGAAATACCTATGAGTGGTGTCTCCATTGAGGATGGAGTCTTCTCCGCTCATAGTGAATCGGTTAAAAAGAATGAGCAAGATGATCTGACACTCATGTGTAACGCAAGAATGCTTCTTGAAACACCACCTATGGAACTAGTGGGTAGCCCAGTGATGGAAGTGGTTCTTAATACCTGTGTTACCAACCCTCAACAGGCTATTTGCAGCACCCCGATGAAGCTAGCTAAGACTTTGAAAAGTGAAGATGGAGAATGGGAAACCCAACACAAGAAACAAGGAACAAAAAAATTGATGTTAGTGTGGACACAAAACTAGGATGACCATCTGACATAACAAGAAGACAAAGGAGCACAACAAAGGACATTGTTGTTGGTAGGTAGCAAACCCTCGACCTCACACCCAAAGGTAAGAAATGATTATTTTCTCCTGGAACATTAGGGGCTTAAATAACCCACAGAAACAACTTGTTGTTAAGCAATACTTATTGATTATAGAGTTGATATTATTCTTATACAAGAAGTCAAAATAACCTATAGTAACTTTGATGCTCTTGTGGGATGACTATGGCCTGGAGCCATGTTCTTTTATTGTGAGGCTAGTGGGGATTCTAGAGGGATTGCTACTCTTTGGAACCCACCTAAAGTTAAAGGGGATGCCCTTAGCTTCTCCCACCACCATCTTGTTGTTTCGTTCACTTCCCTGATGACTACCTGGCACTGTTTTAATATTTATGCTCCCAATTCCTGTCAGGGTAGAAAGGATGTTTGGGAGGATCTTTCATCCTCTTTTCTCCTCCTACAAGGCTCTAATTTTTTGGTGGTAGGGGACTTTAGCTCCCCTCTATACCCTTCTAAAAAATGTGGGGGTATTATGGATTTCACTGAAAGCATGGGGGACCTATCTAGCTTTGTCAGCTTGAATGGACTCCACGATGTAGATCTTAAAGGTAATTCCTTCACCTGGTCTAACAATAGGAAGGGAAAACACATGATTTAGGTGTAGCTAGATAGGGTCCTAATATCTTCTTCTTGGGATTTGGGTCCTTCTTGCTCTCTCACTGCCCTCCCTAGAACCACCTCTGATCACAACCCTCTCCTGCTCAAGTGGATGGATGGGAAGCACTCCTACCCTACCCCCTTTAGATATGAAATCATGTGGACTTCACACCCCAACTTTCAGAATAGGATCCAACAATGGTGGTCTACATCGATCAAGGTAAATGCCATGTTTAGAGTGGCCTCTAAACTAGAAATCATCAGGGGAGTTGTTAAAGGTGTGAGTAAAACTACCTTTGGAGATGTTTTTCACAAAAAGAAAGCCCTGGTTGATAAATTGGAAAACCTTCAAGGGTAGATGGCTAATGGGAACTCATCATCTGAGTTACTTAATGAGGAGGAAGAGGTCAAAAAAAATTGGAAGGCTACTCTAGCTAATGAGGAAGTTTTCTAGAAACAAAGGTCTAGAGTGTTGTGGCTCAAAGAGGGAGATAGGAACACTACTTTCTTCTACCAATCTGCCTGCAGGCACAAGAGACAGAATACTATTAGCACTCTTATTGATAATAGGGAGAGTGAAATCTCTGACCCCACTCTGCTGGGGCATTTAGCTATGGACTACTTTGTCAACTCCTTTTTTGATGTGAGTACAGGGAATTCTGAAATCATCCAAAACCAGCTTATCTCTATTTTGTGGAAGGTGATCATTAACACTGACAACAACGTCCTACTTTCCAAAGTCACTGATGAAGAAGTCCATAAATATGTGTTCTCCATGAGACCCTTCAAAGCCCTTGGCCTTGATGGCTTCCCCTTGGCCTTTTTTCAATAATTCTTGGATATTGTTGGTTATGATTTGACTGATGTGGCCATGGACTTTTTCAGAACTAAGAAAATCCTCAAACAACTCAATGACACTTTTATTGTCCTTGTGCCAAAGTGTGCAGAGCCTAGAACAATGGAGGAATTCCAACCCTTCAGCCTTTATAATACCCTGTACGAAATCTTTTCTAAGATTATGGTCAACAAAATCAAACCTCTTCTCAGTAAAGTCATTAATCCCAATCAGAAAGGTTTTGTCCCTAGTAGACAAATCTTGGATGCTGCCATCACTAGTTATGAAATCCTACACTCTATCTATAATAGCAAGGCTATTGGTATGACACTTAAGCTTGAAATTTCTAAAGCCTATGATAAAGTTAATTGGACCTTCCTCTATAAGGTCCCCATCTCCTTTGTTTTTTCTCAAGACTTCATAACTTTGATTAAAGCTTGCACCGAAACTCTCAGATTCTCTATGCTGCTCAACAAAAAATTAGGTACTAAATTTTCTCCTGCTAAGGGTCTTCACCAAGGGGACCCCCTATCACCCTATCTATTTATCCTTCTAGCTGAGGTCCTGGGTCATAACATGATGCACCTGACACATTCTACAAAAATTAAGGGTATCAAACCTGCCACCAGCCTTCCTCCTAGAGTCCTGTAGTAGTTCATGGATGAAACATTCTTTTTCAGCACCTCCTTAGTTCTGGAAGCCAGGGAGTGGAAAATTATGCTTGACAGATATGCTACTGCATTAGGTCAACACATAAACTATCATAAAAGAAGAATATTCTTCTTCAATACTGAACTGGTGGTTCAAACAAAGATTTTGAGAATTCTTGGCTTCTAGGCTAACTTGCTCCCTGTGACTTACCTCAGCCTCCCTATTATAGTCAAAGATGTGAAGAATGATTTTTGGAACTCCATCCTTGAGTGAACTCAAAGGAAGTTGGTTGGATGTAAAGGTAAACTACTTAGTAGTGCCGGTAAGCTCCAACTCCTTGCTCCTTCTCTTCAAGGTATTCTTGTCCATTTCCTTTCCATATTAAAAATTTCTAGTGTCATGGCTAACAAGTTAGAAAATATTTAGTTAGCCTTCCTCTAGTTGGGGTCTGAAGAAAAGAGAAGGCTCCCTTTGGTTAGCTGGGAAAAAGTCTGCCTCCCTAAACATTTGTGTTGGAGATTTCCCAACAAGCCAGTGTTGACTATATGTTTGTCATTGATGACAACATATGGTAAGTAGCATGCATGGAAGACTTATGTAGTAAGCTTTCAGTATATGTGGCATGGACATGTTATTAGAATGATATCATGGGCACTGAGGTTAACTATTAGTACAGACAGTTATATAAGAAGCTTGTGTCAGTAGTGTTCTTGATAGAGTTACAGACAATATTCTCTGAATGGTTGTTTGTATAGTTATCATGGAGCCTTGCACATTTGGATATGTGATGGACACATTTTTTTTAAGTTACATTCATGGATGTAGATTTTGATGATCAGTAGAAGTGAATTTATGTAGTTGCTATTCACCAGTAGCAGTTTCTTGTGTTTGTTCAGAAGAGCCAACAAAGATTATATTGGCTCTGGAGTTGCACCTATCATTTTGGTATGTGCCCTTGGATTTGAGATTGGAGAAGAGTTAGTAATGTTTTTTTAAGAGCACATGATGTAATTCAACTTGAGGAGAAAGATCCAATTGTTTTGGTAGAGCCGACAGTGTGTAACTCACATCTACAATTATCTTATTAGACAGGTCCCAGAATATGTTGCTTTCTTAGTAGAGTAGACTAAATTATTATTGGATTTTGTTATGACTTCTCTAATATGATTTCAAGGTGGCTCTAACAGGTTGACTTTATTATATCATTTAGAGGAAAGATATTTAGAGACAGTCATTTGTGATTCCTAGAGTATGGTTCAGAGTTGATTGTGAAGAGCAAGATAGAGTGTGTGAAGTGTTGAGCCATCAGAGGAAGGTCTATGTGACCAAGTAAAGTATTTTTTCTATACATTGGAACTGATCCAAAGAGCAGGTCAAAGCGTAGTTCACCAAGATCTACATATAGTGTGTATCTATTATTCGGAAGGTTGTAGCCTTCACCCATTTGAGTTGTGTGCTCTCCGACAGTACATCCTCACCCCTAACATGGTTAATTGTAAAAGACTCCTAACAGGGTCTGACCCTTGACCAGGTCTACTATACTAAATATATTATAAATAAACTCCTAACATGGTTAAGGATCTTCTAACAAGGATCATAATACACTAGTGCAGAATATTAGTGGCTGTCAATTCCCACTGGAGTTTTTACCTATTTGAGTTTTCCCATAACCAAAATATTGGTGTTGTGTTGAAGTGTTCTTTCATTGTGTTTATGCTTTATGTTTAAGTATACTTAATTGGATAAAAAATTGAAAATTTTAGATAACCGATTCACCCCCCCCCCCCAGCTCTCAGTTATCTCTTGGGACTATTCTTAACAATTGGTATCAGAGCCAAGTGCCTTGGAGAGAAAATTTAATAGCTTGAGGTTGATTAGATGTCATCCTTTAGAAAAGAAAGTCCTAAGTTTGATGGAGAGAATTATCTTGATTGAAAGAACAAGATGGTGATACATTTTCAATGCATTTCTTTTGAAGTTTTTGATGTGACTATCAAAGCAGTCAAGATCCCTACTTTAGAAGACCTTGCAAAGGATGATGCTATTGAAAATAAAAAGGAATTTTTTCATCAGAATGCAATAGCCAAAGAAGCCCTTATCAATGCCCTATTTGATAGTAAGTTTTCAGAAATAAAGAAAGTGGATAGAGCCCACAAAATATGGAAGTACCTAGAAGACATATTTGAAGGAGACAAACAAGAAAAGGATATGCACTGAAAAAAATGGAAGAAAAGATACAATACATTAGAAATACTACCTAAAGAAAATATCAAAGCTTACAATCAAAGGATCAATGAAGCAGTTGCTGGAATCAGAAATAATGGTGGAGAGATCTCAGAGGAAGACATTATGGACAAGCTAATGACTACTCTCTCTCCAGAATATGAAAGAAAGATCAACATCCTTGATGAGACCATGTAGCTTACATAAAATTTCAAGAGAGAGAACTTGATCAATAAAATCTCAGCTTTTGAGATTTCAAGATTGAAGACAAAACCTAAAAGTGAAACAACCTTCAAAGAAATAGTTCATGGTAAGAAATATACAAACACTTATGGTAATTTTGATGATGATGATGAAAAGAAAACATTAGCTGATTTCATTTCTATGATTTACAAAAGAGAAAAGAGAGGAAAATGAAAATATGAAGGTCAATTTACATTTAAATGCTTTTCATGTAATAAGATTGGTCACTTCACATCCAAGTATCCTACAAGAGCTAGAAAGTTCAAAAATGACTATAAGCCCAAATACTCTAAGGAATGTTACTATGCTAGAGATGGAGTTTCAGATGATGACCTGATTGAAGAAGAAATTGGATGCATTGCCATTATAGAGAAAATGAATAACAAGATAGACCGTGAAGATGAGAAAGAGGAACAAGAGCTAGCATTGATTTCACAAGCTCATATAAGGATAGATTGGATTATAGATAGTGGTTGTTCACATCACATGATAGGTGATAAAGACATTTGTTCATTTGGAAAAATACAATGGTGGCATGGTTAGATTTGGAGATAACACTCCTAAACCCATTGTTGGTAGAGGAGCCATCACCTTGGATGGAAAGAATAGTACTGATGATGTTCTTTATGTCGATGGTTTGAAACATAACCTACTAAGTGTTGCGAAGTTACTTCACAAAGGTTATAGATTGAAATTCAATTGAAACAAGTGCATCATTAACAACAAAGAAGGAGAAATAATTGCATCAGGATCAAAGAATAAAGGTAATTTTTTTAGCTTAATCCAGAAGAAAGTTGTTTTGTTGCTAAAGTAGATGACAGTTGGTTGTGGCATAAAATACTATGTCATATCAATTTTGATAACATAGTAAAGATAAGCAATGTGAAGGCAGTAAGAGATCTACCTAGGATAGCAAAGCCAGTTGATACTGCATGTAAGGAATGTGTGATGGGAAAGCATGTGAGAAACTCATTTAGGAGAAAGCACAATTCAATAGAGAACAAGTTGGATCTGATTCATATAGACCTATGTGGTCCAACTCAAACAAGATCATACTATGGTGAAAGGTATTTCATTTTGTTTTTTGATGACTATACTAGAATGATGTGGGTTACATTCTTGAAAGACAAGTCAGAAGCATTTGAGAAGTTCAAAATATTCAAAGCTAAGGTTGAGAATGAATCAAGAATAAAGATAAAGTGTTTGAGATCAGATAGAGGAGGAGAATTCACCTGATGCAGGAGCATCCTGGGTGTAAGAGCAATCTTGCATCACCCAAAAATATTTTGGTTTTTATTTTTTTCAATAAGGGCTATTTTGTGCAGAGCTACTATTTATGGAAAGTTACTATTTTTGGTAATTTTTGTATGTGCTCAGAATGATCTGATTTCTTTCTTGGAGGTTCATTTTGGTCATATAAGTCTGCCAGTAAAGTTTCATTGCCAGATCAAGTGTATATTGGAAGATATTGAAGATTTTCGGTATTGGCAGCAGGGTACATAAACTTTGAACTCAGTTTTGAAGGCTTTATAGGCCCCAGATGAGGTCAAAAATTTGGGTGACGAGCGCTTGCGCTGGTCAAGCCTGTAGAGTGCTTCGTGGCATTTTCAAAATGGGGTTATAATAGCCGAGCGGGTCAACGGGTGATGACTTATGGTCTTCAGAAGTTGGGCCACCTAAAATGGCGAAAAATAATTTTCTTCAAAATTTCTGTTCGGGTTTCAAAGGTTATCTTGAGCCGACTATGATGTAATAAAATGTAAAATAAAATAATTCTAAGTTTGGTCGGCCTTATTGGCTAAAAATTCTGGAACCTTCCCAGGTGGTGGATAATTGCCTATATAAGGAAGGCTGTATTATTGTCTTAGGCAGTTCGGAATAATTCTGGGTAGTAGATCTGGGTATTGATTCGAGGCTTTGTCCTACAGAATATTGTAAGGGAATGCCCATGTGGCTTTGCATATTGTAATTCTGAAAGTTTGTAATTCCACATTTGTGGAGATAATAAGAAGCCAATTTTTTGTTCTTGCATATTACTGTTGTTGTTTCTCTATTTCTGTTATGTGTTTGTGGTATTAAGGGGAGCACCCTTCATCAAGTGGTATCAGAGTAGGTTTTCTTGAGTGTGTAAATAGATCGCCGACTGTGAGGCAGTTTGCACCAGGACTGTGGTTAGGGTTTCAGCGCGCATCGTGAAAATGCCTCCATGAAGAGAACGTGGCGGAAGAGATGGTGCTATGACACCTGAGGTTAGAGAGCTGCAGAGACAAGTGCGAGCATTGCAAGAAGAGATTCACAGAAGAATGAATCTTAATGTCAGAGATGAAAGCGAGGATGAAGCCGAAGAAGAATATCAAGAAGGAGAAGTTGAAATTGTGAACCAAGAGGAAGACAGACTTTTTCGGGCGATTTCCAAGATTGGGAAAAGACCTAAGATTGAGGTTCCTACATTTTTTGGAAATTTTAACCCAGAGGAATTGATCGATTGGATCAATGAATGTGAGAAGTATTTTGAGTATGAAGATGTTGAGGATCCTGATAGGGTCAAATTTGCGAAGGCCAGATTGAAAGGTCATGCGAAGATCTGGTGGAAAGAAATTCAATTAGAGCGAAATAGAAGAGGGAAAGAGAAAATCACAAGATGGGATCAGATGGTGGATAAATTGAAGTGACAGTTCATTCCTGTTGATTATGAGCTTGACCTACTGAAGAAAATACAGAGTTTGAAGCAAGCAGGAAGATCTGTTCAGGAGTATACAGAGGAGTTCTATCGACTTCTCATCAGAACAGGCCATGTAGAAGCTGATAAGGAGAAAGTTGCCCGATACCTTAATGGGTTAAGGCCAAGCATTCAGGAGGAGTTGAATCTGGTTCGAATGAACAGTATTGAAGAGGCATACCAGTTTGCCCTAAAAGTAGAGGAAAAGCTGAACAAGAAGTTTGAGAGCAGACAAAATGGAAGAGGTCGCGGTGGACGATCTGGTGGATGGTCATATGGTGGCCGAAGTGAAGATCCGAAAAAGAAGGATGAGGCCAGTAGCAGTCAGAATCAGTGAGGAAATAATTTCAATTGCTTCCAGGATCAGAATAATAGAGATCAAAGAGGAAGAGGAAGAGGACAAGGATCTTGAAGAGGTGGCTTCCGTGGAACATGCTTTCACTGTGGAGAAGAAGGTCATAGGGCATTTGAATGTCCTCAGCACCAAGGAAGAACAGACAGAAGAAATGAAGGCCAGGCCAGAGTTGCACATGTAGATGAAGATGCCAGATCATCAAATTTTGAAGATGCTGAAAGAGGAGAAACGTTGATTAACAGAAGAGTCCTGTTGAGTGGTGAGAATGAACCTGAGCAAAGGAGGAGCCTGTTTCGCACCAGGTGCAAGTGTGAAGGTAAATGTTGTGATGTGATTATTGATAGTGGAAGCACTGACAATTTGGTGTCAGAAGAGATGGTGACAAAGTTGAAGCTCAAGAGACAGAAACACCCACATCCATATCGGATTGCCTGGGTACAGGATGACCACAAGGTCATGGTCAATGAACAATGCCTAGTGAAGTTCAAGATTGGCGGATACCAAGATGAGGTATTGTGTGATATCATATCTATGGATGCATGTCATATGTTGTTGGGTAGACCATGGTAGTTTGACAGATGTGCTGTACATGATGGTCGTGCGAATACCTATTCCCTGACAAAGGATGGAGTGCGACATAAGCTAAAACCATTGAAGAAAACTGAAGAAAAGGTATGTGGTAATGCAAGGATAACTTTTGTTGATGGAAGAAATTTCCTAGATGGTATGAGGCATGAGCATGTATGTTTTGCTTTAATTCCAAAAGCTGGTAAAGAGAAAGTAGAAGATGTTCCTGTAGAAGTTGCAGATTTGTTGAATGAGTTTCAGGATATTGTATCCGATAATGTGCCTGATGGATTACCACCAGTCGGGAAGATCAGTCATCAGATGGACTTGATCCCAGGAGCGAGTTTGCCGAATAAGGCAGCACACAGAATGACACCTGCAGAAAGTGAGGAGTTGAACAGACAAGTACATGAACTGTTACAGAAAGGATTGATCCGTGAGAGTCTAAGTCCCTGTGCTGTACCAACAGTATTAGCACCAAAAAAGAATGGAGAATGGAGGATGTGTAAAGATTCTAGGGCAATAAACAAGATCACAATCAAGTACAGGTTTCCATTGCCACGAATGGATGATATTATGGACTGTTTGAGTGGAGCTGTGTATTTCTCAAAGATAGATCTGAAAAGTGGATATCATCAGATTCGGATCAGAGAAGGAGATGAATGGAAGACTGCCTTCAAGACAAAGGAAGGACTATATGAGTGGTTAGTCATGCCTTTTGGGCTAACCAATGCACCGAGCACTTTCATGCGGCTCATGAATGAGGTTCTGAAAGAATTTCTAGGTAAGTTTGTCATTGTTTACCTAGATGATATTTTGATCTTTAGTAAGACATTGGAGGAGCATATGATGCATATTTGTATGGTATTTGAGAAGCTGAGAGAAGAGAAATTGTTGATTAATTTGAAGAAGTGCAGTTTTGTGAAGAAAGAGTTAGTGTATTTGGGATTTGTAGTTTCAGCAGAAGGTCTGAAAATGGACCCAGAGAAGGTACAGGCTATTCTTGAATGGCCTACTCCAAGGAATGCTACTGAGGTAAGATCTTTTCATGGTCTAGCTAGCTTTTACAAAAAGTTTATCAGAAATTTTAGCAGTATTTGTGGACCCTTGACTGAAACAATGAGAGGGGATAGAAAAGAATTTAAGTGGACTAATGGGGCAGAAAAGAGTTTTCAATTGTGGAAACAAAAAGTTACAGAACAACCTGTTTTAGCACTTCCAGATTTTAATAAGGTGTTTCAAGTAGATTGTGATGCTAGTGGTACTGCAATAGGAGCTGTTATGAGCCAAGAAGGTAAACCTGTTGCTTATTTCAGTGAGAAGTTAAATGATGCCAAGAGGAAATATTCTATTTATGATCAAGAATTTTATGCTATAGTTCAGGGATTAAAGAAGTGGAGACATTATCTGCTTCCTAAAGAGTTTGTTTTGTATACTGATCATCAAGCTTTGCAATATTTAAATAGTCAAGGAAAGTTGAATCAGAGGCATTTGAAATGGGTTGAGTTTTTGCAGAGTTATACATTTGTTTTGAAACACAGGAGTGGAAAGTCTAATAGGGTTGCAGATGCTCTTAACAGAAGGCAACTATTGCTAACAGAAATGTAGATTGAAGTGGTTGGGTTCAAGGAACTCAAGAATTTGTATTCAGAGGATCCTGATTTTGGTGAAGCTTGGAAGGCTTGTACAGAACCTGTTACTCTAGATAGGACAAAATGGTTGGATTTCATCATCCATGATGATATGCTATTCAGAGGGAGTCAGTTGTGCATTCCACGAAGTTCTATGAGGGAGAATCTCATCAAGGAGAAGCATAGCGGAGGATTGGCTGGATATTTTGGTTGTGATAAAACCCTTGGTTTGGTTAGTGAGAATTATTATTGGCCACAGTTGCAGCAAGATGTGAAGAAGTTTGTATAGAGTTGCAGAGTATGTCAGATGGTGAAAGGAGTGAAGCAGAATACAGGGTTGTATCAGCCATTACCTGTACCAGAGAAGCCTTGGGAGGATATCAGCATGGACTTTGTTCTTGGTTTACCGAGGACTCAGTGGAGACATGATCCAATTTTTGTGGTGGTTGACAGATTTTCAAAGATGGCACATTTCATTCCCTGCAAGAAGACTAATGATGTTGTTCATGTAGCAGAATTGTTTTTCAGAGAAGTAGTGAGACTTCATGGTTTGCCAAAGACCATAGTTTCAGATCGGGACACTAAGTTTGTTGGATATTTCTGGCGTATGTTGTGGAAGAAGTTGAAGACAGATTTGAAGTTCAGTTCATCACATCATCCACAGACTGATGGACAGACAGAGGTGGTGAATAAGAGTTTGGGAAATTTGCTGAGATGTTTGGTTGGAGATAAGCCAACAGGATGGGATTTGATTTTACCACAGGCAAAATTTGCATACAATAATTCTATCAATAGGAGCACTGGTAAATCACCATTCCAGATTGTATATGGAAGTAGTCCAAGAAATGCATCTGAATTGAAGAAGATAGATAAAGGAGAAGTAAGTAGTGCTGAAGCTGAGGATTTTGCAGAACACTTGAAGAACATCCATGGGGAGGTGAGGAAGCATATTACCAACATGAACGCACAGTATAAGGCTAAGGCAGATGAGAAAAGGGGGTATAAGGAATTTCAGGTTGGTGATGAAGTCATGGTTCATTTGCGGAAGGAGCGGTTTCCAGTTGGTACATATAACAAGCTGAAAATGAAGAAGTTTGGACCATGCAGGATATTGAAGAAGCATGATTAAGGAAATGCATTGCCTAGTGAGCTGAATATTTCACCAGTGTTTAACATTTCAGATTTGACAGAGTATCACGAAGGAGGTGTTGAAGATGAGGTTGCCACAGCACAGTGGAGTATTCCAGCAACTAGTTCAGACACTAAGGAGATCGAAGATATACTGGACAGTCATGTTGGTAGAAGCACAAGGCACAGGACATATGAAGAATATCTGGTCAAGTGGAAAGGATGACCTGTTGAAGATTCATCATGGCTAACAAAGGAGGAGGTTAACCGTCTTGGTTTTCCTCTACACACCTGAGTCGTGACAGGGTCACTTCTCAAATTACCCTGGGTGTCTGATGCAGGAGCATCCTAGGTGTAAGAGTAATCTTGCATCACCCAAAAATATTTTTGTTTTTATTTTTTTCAATAAGGGCTATTTTGTGCAGAGCTACTATTTATGGAAAGTTACTATTTTTGGTAATTTTTGTATGTGCTCAGAATGATCTGATTTCTTTCTTGGAGGTTCATTTTGGTCATATAAGTCTGCCAGTAAAGTTTCATTGCCAAATCAAGTGTATATTGGAAGATATTGAAGATTTTCGGTATTGGCAACAGGGTACAGAAACTTTGAACTTAGTTTTGAAGGCTTTAGAGGCCCCGGATGAGGTCAAAAATTTGGGTGATGAGTGCTTGCGCTGGTCAAGCCTATAGAGCACTTCGTGGCATTTCTGAAATGGGGTTATAATAGCCGAGCGGGTCAACGGGTGATGAATTATGGTCTTCGAAAGTTGGGCCACCTGAAATGGTGAAAAATAATTTTCTTCAAAATTTTTGTTCGGGTTTCAAAGGTTATCTTGAGCCGACTATGATGTAATAAAATGTAAAATAAAATAATTCTAAGTTTGGTCGGCCTTATTGGCTAAAAATTTTGGAACCTTCCCAGGTGGTGGATAATTGCCTATATAAGGAAGGCTGTATTATTGTCTTAGGCAGTTCGGAATAATTCTGGGTAGTAGATCTGGGTATTGATTCGAGGCTTTGTCCTACAGAATATTGTAAGGGAATGCCCATGTGGCTTTGCATATTGTAATTCTGAAAGTTTGTAATTCCACATTTATGGAGATAATAAGAAGCCAATTTTCTGTTCTTGCATATTACTGTTGTTGTTTCTCTATTTCTGTTATGTGTTTGTGGTATTAAGGGGAGCACCCTTCATCATCACCTTTGATAGATTCTATGAGTACTGCAAAGAACATGGCATCAAGAGGCAGTTGAGTGCACCTAGAACCCCTCAGCAAGAATGGAATTGCAGAGAGATGGAATAGGATCATCCTTGATATAGCACACACCATCATGATTGAAGGAAAAGTTGCACACACCTATTGGAGAGATGCAGTAAATACAATAGTATATACCATCAATAGAATTCAATTGAGGCCTGGTGAAGACAAAACACCATATGATCTATGGTTTGTTAATGTTCCCACAGTAAAATACTTCAGAATCTTTGGAAGAAACTGCTACATCAAGAGAGATGAAGTAGTAGGAAAGTTTGATGCAAGAAGTGATGAAGGTATTTTCCTTGGTTACTCTACTAAAAGTAAATCTTATAGATGTTTTAATTTAAGATTGAAAAAGATCATTGAAAGTGCTCATGCTAAGATTGATGAAAATTTTATGGTTCAAGAAAGATATCATGATTACTCACCCATGATTGAAGAAGAACCTAGACCCTCCACTAGTGAGACAATTATTGAAGAAATGTTTGACAGTATTGATGTGCTATTCAATGACCCTAAGACAAGTGAAGAAGAAACTCCTAAGGAAGATGAGACACTATAACCTAAAGTTCCAAAGTTTACATCTAGAAACCATTCCAAGAAAGACATCATTGGAGATTAGAGTGGTAAAGTCTTAACAAGATCACAAGCAAAGAACTCAGCTAGCAATGAGGTGGTATGTTTACTATCTCAGATTGAAACTTTAAGTGTTGAAGATGCATGTAATGATTTAGATTGGAATAATGCTATGAAAGAAGAACTACATCAAATTATTAAGAATGACACTTGGGAATTGGTCCCAAGACCTAGTGATAAGAATGTGATTGGAACAAAGTGGATATTTAGAAACAAGATGAATGAAGGTGGTACAGTAGTAAGAAATAAAGCAAGGTTATTATTTAAGGGATATGCGCAAAGAGAAGGCATTGATTATTCAGATACATTTGCACCTGTGAGTAGATTAGAATCTATTATGTTGTTTCTAGCTTATGCAACAGACAAAAAATTCAAAGTTTATCAGATGGATGTCAAGTCAGCATTCTTGAATGGAGATTTGAAAGAAGAAGTATACATTGAGTAGCCAAAAGGATTCACCTTATCAAATAGACCTGATATGGTATGTAGATTAAAGAAGGCCCTCTATAGACTTAATCAAGACCCTAGAGCATGATATGAGAGAGTAGATGGATATCTAACAAAGATTGGATTCAAGAAAGGAGCAATAGACTGTAATCTATTCATAAGAGAGACATCTAAAGGTTTACTACTTGTAGCTATATTTGTTGATGATATTATCTTTGGAGGTAATGACAAACTTAGTGTTGAATTTTCTAAGGAGATACAAAGTGAATTTCAGATGAGTATGGTTGGACCTATCAAATACTTTTTGGGATTGAATGTGCAGCAGATAGAGAAAGGTAGTTTCATTAATCAGTCAAAGTACGTGAAAGAGATATTAAAGAAATTCAAGATGGATGATTGCAAGACAATAGGGACACCTATGATAACTGGATGCAAGCTTAAAAAATAAGATGACTCACCATTAGTAGATATAACATTATACAAGTCTATGATTAGCAAACTTATTTATCTTACTTAGACTAGACCAGATATTTCCAATGTAGTTGGTGTAGTTGGAAGATTTGCAGCAGAGCCTAAACAAAGTCACCTCATGGTAGTAAAAAGAATATTTAGATACTTGCAAGGCACTATAGACTATGGTCTATGGTATCCAAATTCATAAAATTTGAGCTTCATGTATATACTGAGGTAGATTGGGTAGGATGCATTGATGATAGAAGAAGTACTTTAGGAGGAGTAGTGTTTCTTGGTGATAGACTTGTCACTTGACAAGCAAGAAGCAGAATTGTATCTCAAAGTCAACAACAGAACCAGAGTATGTTGTAGCATCCCTAAATTTTTCTAAAATTGTTTGGATAAAGTAGATGATAAAGGATTTTGGAATTCAGAGTGATTATCCTATTGTTATTCACTGTGATAACAGTAGCACTATCAACATGTTGAAGAACCCTATGATGCATGCAAAGACAAAGCACATTGAGATCAAGTATCACTTCCTAAGAGATAAAGTGGTATAAAAATAAGTCAAGTTGGATTATCTAAGTACTAAAGATCAGTTGGCAGACATATTCACAAAGCCCTTGCTAAAGGACACTTTTAAGTATCTTAGGGAGAAGTTGGGAGTAATTCCCTTCCCTAATTCTACTTAGAAGAAAGAAGGAAGAGCATCAGTCCTTAGGGACCAGTGGATGGTTGACTACTCTACTTCAGGAGTAGTATCGATGCTTAAATTGATTGCCACCCTTTTCCATTGATGTCAAAGGGGGAGTAATATATAGTCATGAAAAAAAGAAGTAAAAGGAGGAGTAATATACTAAATGGGAGTAGTATTCAATTATGACAATAGTTCTATTCAAGAAATGGAGAATGTTGAAGAATATTGCAGCAGATGGAGGATTTATCTTTGGGAATTTTATAAAAGAATTTTTCATTTGGATTGGTGGAGTTTTTCATTCCATATGTTGCCATCAATTCCAAAGGGGGAGATTGTTGGATATTTGCCAGCAAGCTAGTACTGACTGTATGTTTATCATTGATGACAAGATATGGTAAGTAGCATGTGTGGAAAAATTATGTAGTAAGCTTTTAGTATATATGGCATGGACATGTTATTAGCATGATATCATGGGCACAAAGGTTAACTATTAGTACAGACAGTTATATAATCAGCTTGTGTCAGCAGTGTTCCTGACAGAGTTATAGATAATGTTCTATGAATGGTTGTCTGTATAGTTATCATGGAGCCTTGTGCATTTGGATATATGATGGAGATATGTTAGTGATGTTAAATTCATCAACACAAAGTCTGATGATCAATAGAAGTGAAGTTATGTAGTTGCTATTCACCAGTAGTAGTTTCCTATGTTTGTTCAGAAGAGTCGACATAGATTATATTGGTTCTAGAGTTGTGCCTATCATTTTAGTATGCACCCTTGGATTTGAGATTGGAGAAGAGTTAGTAATGTTTGGTTAAGAGCTCTTGATGTAATTCAACTTGAGGGGAAAGATCCAATTGTTTTGGTAGAGTCGATAGTATGTAGTGTGCATCTACAATTATCTTATTAGATAGGTCCCAGAATGTGTTGCATGCTTAGTAGACCCAACTGAATTATTATTGGAGGTTTTTATGACTTCTCTAATATGATTTCAAGGTGTTTCTAATAGGATAACTTTATTATATCATTTAGAGGAAAGATATTCTTAGACAGTCATTTGTGATTGCTAGAGTATGGTTCAGAGTTGATTGTGAAGAGGAGGGCAGAGTGTGCGAAGTGTTGAGCCATTAGAAGAAGATATATGTGACCAAGTAAAATATTTGTGCTATACATTGGAACTGACCCAGATAGTAGGTCAAAGTGTAGTTCACCAAGATTCAAATATAGTGTGTATTTGTTATTCAGAAGGTTGTAGCCTTTGCCCATTTGAGCAATGTGCTCTCAGACAGTGCGTCCTTGCCCCTAACAAGGTTAATTGTAAAAGACTCCTAATAGGGTCTGACCCTTGACCAGGTCTACTGTATAAAATATATTGTAAAGAAACTTCTAATAGGGTTAAGGATCTTCTACTAAGGATCATAATATACTAGTGCAGAATATTAGTGGGTGTCAATTCCCACTGGGGTTTTTACCTATTTTGGTTTCCCCGTAACCAAAATATTTGTGTTGTGTTGAAGTGTTCTTTCATTGTGTTTATGCTTTATGTTTAAGTACACTTAATTGGATAAATAATTGAAACTTGTAGATAATTGATTCACCCACCCCCTCCACACCCTCTTAGTTATCTATTGGGACTATTCCTAAAAATTTGTGGGGCCTAGGGTTGAGAAGAATTAACAATCTCAATAGGGCGCTACTTTCCAAGTTGTCTTGGCACTTGGTCTTGGGCTCTACTGACTAGTGAAAAATTATGGAGGCTAAATATCTTGATGGGGGTCAATTCTCGAAGCTCTTTATGGAATAGGGGCACTTGAGAGGTTCCAATATCTGGAACAATATCCTCATGAATAAAAATATTCTAGAGAAAGGGACCCTTTTGCAATTGGGTAATGGAAGGGACATCAATTTCTAAGAGGACACTTGGCTACTTGATGGTATTCTTGTTGCCACTCATTTCTCCCAATTAAGAAACATTCTTATCCATGGAGTTGGTATCCTGGTCTCCAACTTCATAACAAATGGCAGATGGATCGACATTACCCCTTTCCTAAGGGATAGATTGGATCTCCTTAATATGGATGCCAACCTTAATACCTTAATCCACTTTGTCTATATTTCCATGTTTGATAGGCCTAATAGACTCCTATGGCATCATATCCAACATGGTGGCTTCACAGTCAAATCTTCTTATAATCAGCTTACTACAGTTTTTGTTGACAATACTTGTTGGAAAAAAGTGTGGCAATCACAACTTATCCCAAAGGTCAATTTATTATAGTGGACGGTGGTGCATGGGAAAATTCTCACTCTAGACAACCTCACCAAGAGGGGTTTTAGTCTTGCCAATAGATGTTGCTTATGTAAGAAAGAGGATGAGAGCATAAATCGCTTATTTATTCACTGTGATTTTGCATTTGAGGTGTGGCAGTAGATTTTAACTCGCCTCTACATCGAGTGGGTCCCTAATAAGGATATCTATGATTTTTTCCATAACTGGCTCTCTCCTTCCCACCACCCTTTAATAAAGCTCATGTGGAATCAGGATTTGCCAATTTTCTATTGGTCCCTTTGGAAGGAATGCAATAATAGGATCTTCAGAGATACTAAATTAAATAGCACGATAGTGTTTCAAATTGGGCTCAAATTACTTTAGGAAAGCTTACTTGTCACCAACTGGAAGACTCCAAGTCTCTCACCTTCAACCTGGGATCACAAAACTTCCATGAACTGGGGAATGGATAAGGGTTTTTCCAAATTTGATAACACCAAGTTTACTTCTTGAAATGCTATTATCTGGGCTCCTCCTCGAGCTACCTGGCACAAGTTAAATTTTGACACATTGGTTTGCAATCATCTCCAAGCTGGTGGTGGTGTCATTTGTGATCACAATAGCTGCTTAATGACAGCCTAAGCTGGACCCCTTCAAAACCATACTGTCAACTAGGATAAGGGCGTGGCTCTCCTTTGGGGATTGAGATTTTCCATGTCCATAGGCTGCACCAACATTTCCATTGAAGGAGATTCGAAAACCATAATTGAAGCTTCCAAGGGTGTTTTTAATGCTAGATGGAAAGTGGATAGCATTTTGAGAGATATTCATGACATTATGGATCGCATGCATAGGGTTACTATCATGCACATCTACAGGGAATGAAATGTGGTTTTTGACACCATGGCTACTATCGGTCTACATGTGGATGAGCTTAGGTGTTGGAGAGTTGTTTTTCTCCATCAGGGACTTATCGTATTCTTATACAACTTCCACTATGCCCTTTTCCCCCCTCCGCCTTTGTAGATTTCTCATAGCTCTTAACAACCCTTGTCACCATTGGTTTCCCTTAACTACAAAATTCCCACTCCCACTGGGTCTAAAGGTGATGTGACCCTTGCTTCTATTCCTAAGTTTGCTGAAACCCAACCCACCTCTAGCTCTTAGAAGCATTCCCTTAATCAGGGTGATGATTCTTAACCCCCCCCAAGGAGCTTAAAAATATTGTGATTAATCTAGACTATGCCTAGACCTCTGAACCCCTTCTCACTTCTACCTACCACTCTACCCACCTTGCCAAAGAACAAGGGAAAAGATCTATTAGAGAGCTCATGACTAACGAGGAGGCTTCTGTCCAGGAGGAGGCTTCTATTGGCTCTCCTAGCAAAGAAGGCCCTGAAAATGACACTAAACAGGTGGAAATAAAGCCTAATGAGGATACCCATACCAATTTGGCTGAGCAATAGTTGAAGGAAAAAGACCCCAATGAGGAAAATGATTACACTGCTAGTGGTCTGGTGTGGAAAATTAAGTACCAGTTCACTTCCCTAGAGAATACGGTGTCTAAACTTACTAGGGACCTGGAAGCTACCAACAAGTGTTTGATAGATGTCAGAAAATTAGCACTTAAGGTGATGCATGATTCTCCCACTACTCTCTGTCTCCTCAATGAGAAGGCCTCAGAGGACACAGAAGCTGTTAAAAGTAACTAGGAGCTCTTCAATTTCCTCAATGAGGAGTGTGCTGACCTTTTGTTGTCAAAGCGCTTATGAAGTCCATCAGGAAAATTATGTTGTGGGTGCTCATGATCGAGAGGATGGAGACTGTTGCAGCTTCCTTGCCTCTTTTTTGGTTAGATTTTTTTTACTTACATATGCTTTATACTCTGAAGTTGGTTTTCAGCCCCGTGTGGCACTTGGCTAGGTTTAAGTTGAACATTCTCAAAAATTTTATGCCGATGTGTGATACTCTATGTATGTGGTGGTTCACGTTTTGTTGTGTCTTTTTTTTTTTTATCATGGTAGACATTATTTCTATAATTCTTCTTTCAATGGTAGTTAACTTTCTATTAATTACATAGTTAGCCTCTTTGTCATTCAAGTCAACACCCTTTTTTTTTTGCTGCTGGTATTATTAAAGGCTTAGTCTAAACTTCATCAAATTGAAATAACTATTTATTATTACTATATTAGATGAAGCATAGAATGTGATGTATATTTTATATTTCAAAAATATTATATTGTTTGAAAGTTATAGTTATTTTTCAAAGAGTCTATCAATAAGGACTTATTTTTCACATCACCACTTTTTGGCATACCATGATCCTACTCATACACTTTTAGGAGATACATCTTTTAGATTCCATATTGTATGCAAAACTATATGTTAAGCACACCAATGGATCATTAGATCAAATAATTTATTCTAATCAAAACAAATCATGGAAGATACAAGAAGTAACTCTTCAAGAGCATATCATTGTCCTATAGTCTCGAAGGACCTATTTAGTCTACTGATTTTCTTTTACTAGCAATTAAGACTTCGTAGATGACAACTTAAGAAATGAGATTATATGTAGATGAAAGCTAATTTGATTTAAGATGCAACATAAATGATATTTGATATGAAATACATGATTCTAGATGCTACATGAAGCTAAAATACATATTATTGATGACATCTAAGATGAATTATGCCAAGAATGGTCTATTTGATACAAGATTTAAGCTAAAACTGATGAACAATGCACAATTAAGCTATGAAATGATCTAAGCTATATGAAATGTAAGCTAATTTTTTCATTATGAGGATGCAATTGAAATAAGAGATCACTAACAGGGATTATGTCTATGCTCACATGAAAGTGGATGTAATTAACTCTAAAATGGTCTATTTTTATAGGATTTTCAAGGCTTTGGGTTCATCTATTTTCAACAAATGGTCAATATTGATCGATTGAAGATAAATGGCTAAGATCTAAAATGAAGTTGGTGAGTTGTGTTCTTTCATCCCAATGTTTGAAAATAGAAAACATATTTTCCTAGTGTCTTTGTGTGTTTCCTTTCATGTTTGTTGAAGAAATTAGGATTTATTAATTTAATTTAAATAATTATCTTAGTCATAGATGAGGCATCATTATTAGAATGATTTTAGAAGAAATGAGAGGGGGGTGAATCATTTATCCTCCGGTATAGATGTACCAACAAAACTTTTAAACTCTTCAACAAACTTAGATCTAATCATCAATTCACTCAGTCTCTATCAGTAACATAAAACTTGCAGTCCACTATTCAAAAGTAATCAACTTGTAGAATATAAAAATTTCAACAACATTCACGTCAAATAAAATTCACACAATTGTAACACCATGATTTAACAAGGAAACCTAATATGGGAAAACCCACCAGTAACATGCTACTAATTTTCACTCTTCTAAAGTGAGTTCTATGAGAAGCCAACCATGTTGAAGGTTTACAATACACACTATTAGGTGTGACCATGTTAAAGGATCTAATCACCTAGTTAAGAGTGGCCCGGTTAGAGGACTTAAGAACATTCTATTAGAATGTTAGCTTCATTAAAGGGTTTACAAAATGACTGTTAGGTCAACCTTGATTAAAGTATTTTAAATAATACAATGGTAAGAAAGTAATAGTAGGTTTTTATCTAAAATATAAAACTCACTTTGAAAATACAGATCCAATGCTCTCATATTTAGATTTAATGACTGACCTTCATTCCCATCTCCATCTCTAATCTGCTAAAAAATTCCTTCAAGCAATCACTACAACTCTGTTCATCTCTTCACATCTCTCCTTAGCCTTCTACTTAGATCTATCAGTCAATAAATTCAACCTCTTCCACATATTCCATGGCCCATAATTAGGTCATCCTTATACCTCCTTGATTAGGTAGATTAATCTTTTGTCAATTAATATCTTTTGTAGATCTTAGGTTTAGATCAGATTCATCAAATCCTTCCATCATTTTGTTCTCCTTTTTTTCTTGATACATCTCCAAACTTCTCCTAAAATCCATAAGAAAATGGTTTGTCATGCATTAAATGCTCCATATCATTCATTAATAATGTCAACACATTTTACATATCGCAAGAATTCAACTATGTCGTCTAGGATTCTCAATTCCTTCACAAACTGTAAATTAATGACACTTGGTCAATACTATGTCCATCTCCTCGGTCATCACTAGATAACGCGGTCATTGCTAAAAAATTTCTTCTCGGCAAACATTGTCTTTGCTCGGTTAATTATCTGATTCTCAGTAATTACTAATTCTTGGCAGTCAACACTGAAATTTACTCAGCTTATACTGGTGCTTGGTCGACACTAGCATCACTCAACTTAAACTCAATTTCTTCTCTTGTGCTCGGTTAAGCCTAT
>BSBK01009728.1:0-60000 GCA_027943335.1 Chamaecyparis obtusa
TATATACATATATATACATACATATAGATATATATATATATACATATATATATAGATATATATACATATATATATAGATATAGATATATATATGTATATTTATATATATATCTATACATATATATATATATATATATATATATATGTATATATATATATATATAGATATAGATATATATATGTATATATATATAATATATATCTATATATATAGTATATATATATATATATATATGTATATCTCTATATATATATATGTATATATATGTATATATATATATCTATATATATTAGTATACATATATCTATATATATATATACATATATATATACATACATATATATATATATATATATATATATACATTACATATATATATACATATATATATACATATATATATACATATATATATATATATATACATATATATATATATATACATATATACATATATACATATATATATATCTATATATATATATATATGTATATATATATATATATACATATATATATATATGTATATATATATATCTATATGTATATATATGTATATATGTATATATATATATGTATATATATATATGTATATGTATATATATATATGTATATGTATATATATATATGTATATATATATATTATATATATATCTATATATATATATGTATATGTGTATATATATATATGTATATATATATATATGTATATATATATATATATGTATATATATATATGTATATATATATATATATGTATATATATATATGTATATATTATATATATATATATATATATATATATATATATATATATATATGTATATATATATATATATGTATATATATATATATATGTATATATATATATATATGTATACTATATGTGTGTGTGTGTGGTGTGTATTGATCAAACATCAGTATACAAAATGGTGCTACTTGAGCATAATCGATAAAAATGGGGCTACAATACATCATTAGATATCATAGATCTATCATTGGCAACCACCACCTAGAAGATGTGGAGGGGGTGACATATCCTGTTGGGGTGGTACATGTGGGGGAGGTCCTTGTGGAACTATTGGTGCTCCAAAATACTCTAAAAACTACAACACCTAGCTCACCAGCTCTGGAACTGCACCAATATATGTTGTGTAATAATATGTTGTCTGTGCAACCTCATATCAGGTCTCAACCTGTGATCTTGCTAACTCCTCTCTCAGCTCCATTAGCTTCTTGTCCCTCTCATCTAACTGAACATCTTGAATAGCAACCTGTATGTGCAAGTCTACAAGCTCACTTTGCACTTGTCGTACGCTATCTTGGCTCTTGCTCAATGCATCATGTAACTGTGTCACTACATCTCCTCAAGGGGGATCTTGCACAGCCTGATCTTGCATCACCTCATCTTTGCCCTACACCTATACCTCCTTGGGCCTCTATCGAGTTGATCTCTCTTGGGCTCTGCTGCTCCCAACACTAGGATCTATCCTCATCCATCAAGGGGGAATGTCTACCTATCCCCCCCATCATGGTAGCTATTGTGGTGCTTGATGCTATTGTGGTGGTAGTTGGGGTGCCTATTGCTACTATGGTGGAGGTTGTGCCACCTATTGATGTACAACCTGCTGCACCTGCTGACCCATGCCGAATGGATTTGTGAACCTAGGATAGGGATGTACCAAGATGTGATCCCTATATGCCAATGTCATCCCTACATCTGTTATACCTACCATGTAGTCCCATCAGGTTAGTGTCACCCATGCTATAATCATAGATCTATCCCAATCTAATCTCCCCAGCTAGCCTTTCTTCACCTCATCAGCATAGTAGGTATATCCATAGTACTCATCTGACAAATCCCAAGGTTGGTCGAACTACCTCAGGACCCGTGAAAGCAGGAAGTGCTCAATAATAGTGATCATCTTTTTGATAAAGGGACATGAACAAAACATGTATGGTAACTCATGTTGGGAATCATCCCAAACCTCTATACCTATCCATGCCCACCATATCACTATGACCATATCATCTAGTTGGGCCTGCCACTACTGAGTCTTGCCCAGCGCTGGTTGGGTCATCTGTCCTCCATACCTATAGTTTTAAGGCTCCAATGGTTGTCGCATGTCCTGGAAGACTGGTATACATACGGGAAGATGCTCCCAGGCCCATATCTGAAGAATAAAAAATCCCACGGCCATGCTTCTGGCATCTCAAGCATTCTACCCCATCCACACTCTAACCCATGTTTTCCTCGATCTGACATCAAATAGAAGCCCTAGAATGATGCTAATACCACTCCTAATGGATGACCCACTCTGTAATCTCTAATCAAATCATCCCATGGGATCGTTGGGCCCATCAGCAAGTCATCCTTGAATATGACTCTAAGAGCCACTATGCCTACTCTCGGTTGTGTGTCATACTCCATGTGAGGGCCATGGAAAGGTACTCTCAAAATCCTTTAAATGTCCTCTAGGATGACTGTCATCTCCCCCTACAGCAAGTGGAAAGTGTTTATCTTTGAATGGAAACACTTGACCAAGGCACCTAATAATCTATGATTTACCCCAAATGTCAGGTACATAACATAGGTATGATAGCCCTAATGCATTAAGATGGGGTAGACTCTGCATCATCCAACTATCTGATGACATCACCTATGACTGGGTGGTGGGACCCGAAATATGATGTTTAGGAAGTCCACCTGCAATACAAGTGATGACACATGATCAATATCGCAATCATGATGGTTCTCAAAGCAAAACAAAAATTTGAATTATGCACCTATCCTAAAACTGGCTATCAAATGCTCTACATGGCTAAATTTGACATAAATTTTGACTAAAAATTTTCAACTCTCTACTCTAGTCACACACGAGGAAGTAGAGATCTTCCGCGAGATTTTTCTCCAACGTGAGCCTGCCCGTCAGATCGCGCAAGAGATCTTCCTCACGGAGGATTTAATGTGTGAGTTCTGAGTTCACTTCCCATGAGCCTGTGGAGAGGCCCATGTGAGAAATCCCCCTTCTGGATTTTTCTTGCCCTATTTTCGTCATTAGCCCTCACGAGGAAACAGTTTCCTCGCAACGAGTTTTGACAAGAAACTTCCAAATCTAATCTAAAATTGACCTAAATATAATCTAAAAGGTGTTAAAAATTAAATTGCAAGCTAATTTTTTGACTACTCACAGGTGTGTCATATGTCAGAGACTGGTTGTGCCCTTAGGAGCGCTCAAATCTATGCAACTTCAATGGAATGCCTTGCATCTTGTCTCAAAGCTCTTTTTCTCAAAGTCAAAGGTTACAAATGAATTGAAAATGACCCCTCCAGACCTTATATAGGTTTTGATCTACTTTTCAAAAGTACTCCATTTTCTAAAAAAATTGCACCCTTGGCTAAATCAACTGCTCTAAAATCCATTTTCAAGTTTGAAAACAAAATCTAACACGCCTAAATAGCAATTGTGTTTTAAAATTTTTGGGAACGACATGATCAGACGCTTGTGCAATCGACCTTTGATGTCACAACATTCTTGCCAGAATCATCTCTCATCATCATTTTCTCAACTTCTTCCATCTTTTTTCATCAAAATTCAATCCAAGTCAACTCTAGTCAATTCTAGTCAACCATGGTCAAACCTAGTCAATAGGGCCTCCAATTCACTCCTGATCACTCCCAAATCTTCTTGATTGTTCCCTAATCTATTCTAAGTTCTTCTAGATCTCTAATTTTACCTCTCTTTGCAACCTATTGTTGTCAATCATCATATGACGTGTCATCTTTCAATTTTTCTCCTG
The DNA here is from genome assembly GCA_027943335.1 of Chamaecyparis obtusa. Lineage (NCBI taxonomy): Eukaryota > Viridiplantae > Streptophyta > Pinopsida > Cupressales > Cupressaceae > Chamaecyparis > Chamaecyparis obtusa. The sequence continues at coordinate 3,803 of BSBK01009728.1, forward strand.
AGGCGGCAGGATGATTACATCATTGAATCAGTCTCAAATCAATCTAACCTAAATCAAAATTCATCATCACTCGGGGAATCTCATCACTAGGGGCATCATTGTACTTTGCATCTTGTCACATATATTAGGTATTGGGGCAATCTAACCCTAATTCCTGATAGTCAAGCTTCAATCTCTTTTTACCGGTATCTAGGCAATCTAACCTGGGTCTCGGAGGGCTAAGCTTTGTTTTGGAGATAGTCCTAAAAATATTCATCAATTATCATTTAACCAATTGTAATTGGGGCAATCTAACCTTGACTTCTAAGGATTGAGCCTCATTTTGGGGATAGTCTTACCAAAATTGTAATTTGACCGGTGTCTTGGCAATCTAACCTCAACTTTTGAGGGTTAAGCTTTGTTCTGGAGATAATCCTAAAACTCTCATCAATCATCAAATTCAATCACTTTGCTATTTCTTCAGACTATTCTATGAATCAACGTGTTACTCGCACATCAATTCAAAGAGGGGAAAAATGTAATACCCCAAAATTATTATTTTGTTATCCTAGCCAATTTTGTTGCATTTAGTCTCATTTCTTCAAATTTCTACATCATCAAAGTCCTATTGTACTAGGTAATTTTGTCCCCTAATTGACTTTAATCAACTTAATGTCAAATGTAGAAAACCCTAAATCTGCATTTATCACATACTATATTTAATTCCTAAAGTTTCACTATAAATTATCTAAATAAACCCTATGATCAATTAATTTAATTATAAAGTCCTAGTACTTTAATTAAATTAATTCCACCCCTTTAGCTAAAACACGTCAAGAGGAATTAAATAATATTTAGTTTTCTAAATGAATATCCTCATTTGAATTTAAAAATTTGAAAAGTCACTCATGAGGTAATATTTCATTTACTTAATTAAATATTCTCCAAAATGCTTCATCTCCTAAAAGAAAATGAAGAGTCGACTGTTTCTTTGCAAGAAACTCTTCAATCTCCACCGGGATTTTTTATAATAGAACCTCTCATTTCTCATTTGAGGGAGGTAATTTTATAGTATCAAATCACTGTCGAATTATTGTCTCATTTTGTGATTCAAAATTTTAATCATTTTTGCATAATTAGAATAGCATTCATTTCTTAGAATAAGGATGCATTCATGTTTAATTTAGTTTCTTTCATGGTTAATTAGATTCATGCTCATTCTTTTACAAGTTATTAGATTAATTTTTCACTATCATTCTAGCTTAAATCTCAATTACATCTTAGTTTCAAATCCTTTGTTCTAGACTGGTCTATGGTTGTTGGATTCTTGTTTTGAGAGTCATTAAAAAACCCCACCTAGATAGAAGGCAATAGGTCAACTCATACATGCGTGTGAAATGAGTAATTCATTTTCATTTTCATATGTAGCTGATGAATAATGACTATGTTGAATTCTATGGCTGAATAAGAGGTCCACCTTTAGCTATAAACAACTAACAGGTTCTTCAATCAATGGCAACATTATCTACTTTCTACCATCAGCCCAAATAGTATACTTATGCAATCTCCCATCATATATAGCATGTCTATCATATTTCCAATGTCTACCCAATAAAATATGACAACAATCCATAGGCATGATATCACATAACACCTTATCATAGTACTTTCCAATTTTCAAATTCACATAACATTGTTCACTTACCAAGAGTGTACGCTCATGCTTGATCCATGAAATTTGATAGGGTTTCGGGTGTTTCAACCTTTTCAACTACAACTTAGTAACCATATCCCAGGATGCTAAGTTCTTCAAGCTACCACTATCAATGATTACCTTCCAAACTTCATCAGAAACTCTACATCTAGTCTTGAACAAACTTTTCCTTACCGAATCTTCCTTTTTACCTTCACTCCAAAGTTCTCTCTTGACCATCAAGTTCTTTTCCAACTCTGGTTCATTTCGTGAATCTTCTTGCACCAAATAATTTCTTCTATTTCCAACCTTCTTACTTGCATTCAAATGATCTATGACCTTCTTCTCCACAATTGTAACAAGCTCCTCAAAAACCACCTCTATTATATCCACCTCGGTAACTACTGCCTCTTCCTCTAGCAGAACTGTCACCTTTCCACTCGGTCTTGCCTTTGTCCAGATTTTTCTTTTTAGCTTCAAATCTACTATCTTCACCATAGGATCTACCTCTTCCTCTAGGGAATCTACCACCTCAACCTCTTTGTCTTTGCTCATGCTTCTTGTTCAATTTCTCCTTGGCCTTCAAAGATAACTGATAGGCTTCTTCAAGACTTTCCAACTTGACCATGTTGATCTCTTCCTGGATAGAAACTCTTAGTCCATTCAAATATCTACTATTTCTTTCCACATCATCTTCATCATGTCTAGATCTGATATCTAATCTATAGAATTCTTCAGTATAATCTTTTACCGAGCTATCTTTTTGCCTCAAACTTTGCATTCGCCTAACTAGGTTAATTTGATAATCACAAGGTGAGAACTTACCTTTCAATTTATTGACCATCTTATTCCATACCTTGATTTTTTCTTTGCCTTTCCTCTTTCTGTCTAATTGAAAATGTTCCACCACAAGGATGCATGACTTTTCAACTTTGTGCTTGCAATCTTCACCTTCTTTTCCTCAGGAACATTCTCATATTCAAAGTAATTTTCCATCTCGTTGCTCCAGTCCATCAATTCATTAGAATCCAATTTCCCACTATACTCAAAAGGATTGAAATGTGGTGTAGACTTCAAATTTTTCAAGGCTTTCAATAATCTGTCCTCACCCTGATCCATTGTAGGTGCAGGTTCTACATCAACTTGTTCTTCCTCAATTTCATCATCACTAACATCCTCAGTATGTCTTCCTCTGTGCTAGGTTGTCTCAACAGCTTCCAATCTAGCATTTTTTCTTATCATATCAGCCAATCCTAGATCCACATCTCACCTCACATGAACCATCTTGAAATCCTTTGTAATTACAGGTCAGATAGCAATCTGCTACCCCAAAAAAAATCAACTAGGACTTTATAAGAAGGAAACTTCAAATCTAGATTCGCAAACCTAGATCCAAACCTCACCTCACTCTGATACCACCTGATGAAAGGAAGGATAGGGAAAGGGGCCTATGGCACACCCTAATCCAAATCCACCCTACTCAATGCTATGTGGAAGCAAATACAGAACAATTGAGAGAGAGAATGCAGATAAGCTTTGGTATTAATCATGAAATTAAATTACACATGTCAAGTTGTAAGGCCTTCCTAGTTATAACCAGATATTACAATGAAGTATAGAAGTCCTCAAACATGTGAGGATCTTTCTATAATCTCAAATCTATCTTCTATCTAATACCATCCAACTTCTAACTAAACAAACTGCCTAATCCTAACATCTACTTAAATATAAAAACCAACTGATATGAGTCGGCCTTCAGATCCACAAATCACAGAAAGGATAACCAGATCTAGGTTCACATGCTTTCCAATAATGGATACAATCATTAAATCCATGACCCAAATTAAATACACAAGTCGGCCTCAAAGGAAATACAAAATAAACTACTTGGTAAGCAGTGATGACTAAGTGCCAAACAAGCATCATCAAGTGCCAGTGAAATAAACAACCCCCCAGGAGATAACCAACCATACTCAATAACCAAAGGAAACTGACCAACTACTGAGCCAACTTGATCAAAGAAGAAACCAAGAAACATAGAAATCTTCAAACATCTTTTTGGTGGCACAGGATTGCTAGGGACCCGAGATGCTCCTGCATCACATTCCTCAACTCCTATGAAGTTAAGTTCATTCTTTAAAATTGGAGGGAGGTACTTGCTAAAATCTATGCCAAACATATCCATTTTGGCTCTTACTTTATAAGCCTTGCCTTTAAATAATCCCCAAGTTGCACCAATTTGTTCTATCTTCACCCCTACCTCAGCAACTGACTCTAGAATATTTATCCTATGTGGTTGTAGTAACTCAAGTTTCTCAAATAGGGCCCCTCTTCTAGACCAAATATTGAAAAGTGGCTCTAAAGTATCCATAACATCTTTGATACTGTCATTTTTTTTTTGCAACAGAGAATATGAATTATGGATTGAGTCCATTTTTCCTTTAATTACCTCAGACCTATGTTGTACGATATCAGAGAGTACCTTGAGGGCTACATCTATTTTTTTATTCTCTGAGTCTTCTATTTCCTCAATAGGAACTTCTGCCACTGATTGGATTGCAACTTCAATTTGCATGACTAGAGGAGGAGGTTCCTTGGAAGCCTCTTCAAGCTTAACTTTTAATTCTTCCAGCTCATCTTCTAGGACTTTGATTTTCATCAGTCCTTTATCTCTATCCTTTTCTATGGTAATAGTATCATCAAACAATTTTACATATCTATTTGATAGTTGAGTTATCTTAGCCTCATTCAAATGGGAAAAATGAGTCACATTTTTTTGACACCTCTAGATCACTGGTAATTTGGATGGTCCAAATGATCTTGTTCCCCTCCTTTTTTTCTTCTATACTAACTAGGGAAGGCTTTTGAGTTCTTAGTGTAAGAGACCACATTGCTAAAGCCTGTGATTTGGGATTGTACCCACATCCTTTGATCATATCACCAAACTAGGTTTCATGGGAAATATTTCCCTTGAGTTACCTTCTAATTTGATCAATCATGAAAGTAGATGTCAAATCCCACCCTAGCACTAAGAGCATTTCACTAGATTTGACTAGTTTCCTACCTTCTTCCATAGTAATGGTCTCTAACTCTAGCTAATAAGAATCCAAGGCTTTCAGTGCCTCATCATCTGGATCTGTGCCCTTAGTCACTATCCTTGCAACCTCCTATTGTTTCTTCCAGATCAAGAAATTCTTGAACACTTCACCTTTGATGAATTGGTCATCACTTAATAATTTTTCTTGCTATATCTCTCTTTCATCTTTTCCAAGCAGCAGGGGTAGAGGGTTGCAACCCTGTCTGATCATTTCTTTATTTTTTTCCCTTTTGAGGGCTCACCTTCCTCAACTCTTTTCTTCTTTGGAGGAGGCTCAAACACATACTATTCTTCAAGATCATTTTGGCCAAGTTCAAGAATAGGAGGATCTCCTACTTGAGGTGGGCTATCTCCTTATGAATCATCAGTGTATTCTTCATAATCTGAGGAAGAATAGTCTTGTTTTACTTCTAGCTTTTCTTCAAGCTGAGCCTCTAATTGATTAGAGAGAGTATCATACATCTCCACCATTTTGTTTATTCTCTTCAAATATGGGAAGTTGGGGAAAAATTCTCCAAAGGCAATTCCAACCTTTCTAAGTTGAGCCTCCAAATTTAGTTAGTCATAGGATTTGGTAATTCTTCTCCCAATCTCATCTGCATACAACATATTTCTTCTAACATCCTCATCATCACATCCCTCATGGTCTTTTATAGCACCGATGTTGGGGCTGAGTTTCATTTTGGCTTCTCTGATGAAATCCTTAGAGTGAAAATATCTACAGACACCAGAGGCCATCCTAAAATGATTCAGTCATGTACTAAGCTATGGAAATGCTCTTTTCCCAATCATGAAGCTTGATATTCTGAACTTCCTAGGAGTGAAAGTCTCTTTTCTATGTGGTGCCAAGTACTCTTTGTCAGTCCAAATAAGCTACCACAATAATTCTAGTAGGGAAATTCTTGGTGGTACATACTTTGGGAGTATGTGTGGGGTTTGTGGGCATCCACAAACTCTTATTAGTGTGTAATTATTGCCCAAGTAAAAGTCACCCTAGGTATGACCCATCTTCCACTTGTCCACAAACTTCTTAGTGTTGGCAAGTTGGCTATATGGTGTATATGACTTAATATAGTGTTGTTATTGTAGAAACAAAGTCATATAGCAATTTGGAGTTAGTGCACTTGATAAGAAGATAAGAATTAGCTAAGTGTTGAAGACTAGATAGTGTACAGGGTACCAGAGACTCAAAGCATAAGCGCATGTGCGTATGACTGAGTTAGGGTATGTGCCCTAGAAGATAATTTGGTTATACTATGTTCATGCTTAGTCTATGAGCACATGATAAAATATGCAGGTATGTAAAAGTTATAGTTAGTTGAAGTTGCATAGCTAGCGAGTGCTAGTGAAGAATAGATTATGAAGCCGATAGTCAGCATTTTGTTTTGCGGTTATAATATAATGTTGTAAAGGCTATGTGCCCATTGTATTTAGGTTGCTGACATTTTTATTTTTTTTTGTGCCAGCACACTTAAGCCAATTCAATTGGAAGCATTGTATGTAATAGGTTATAAGGCCGACCTAGCTGTTTGTTGTGTATGCACATATAAATATGAGATGCACCCATTGTAATTAGTATGGAAGTTTATGTAAAGTTAAGATAAGTAGAGTAGAAGTGTTCAAAGAGTATATAAGATGTATTAGAGCTTTTTAAGAGGTAAAATCATTAGCATGTCAAAGGAACTAATCAAACAAATAGTGTTAAGCCATAGTTCATCTTGCAGATATAGTGTGTATCTAATATCAAAAGGTTGTAGCCTTCACCCCTTCGAGTAATGTGCTCTCGGACAGTGCATCCTCACCCCTTATAGGGTTAATTATAAAAGACTCCTAATAGGGTCCGACTCTTGACTAGGTCTACTATACTTACTACATTGTAAAGCAACTCCTAACATGGTTAAGGATCTCCTAACATGGATCATAATACACTAGTGAAGAATATTAGTGGGTGTCAATTCCCACCAGATTTTTTACCTATTTGGGTTTCCCCATAACCATATTAGTGTTATGTGTTATGCATGTTTATCTTGTTTATGTTTTAGTACTTTAAGCATTTAAGATAAGTTTCAGATTAAGATAAAAAGATATAATTTAGTGAACACCGATTCACCCCCTCCTCCCCCCCCCTCTCAGTGTTCCCAACAATTGGTATCAGAGCTCTGGTCCTCTAAAGAAAATTTTAACCACTGGAGGAGATCAATGTGTTTTAAAGAAGAAATGAATCTAAAGGAATATCTTAATGCAGCTCTTGAAGACTTGGACAAATCTAAAAAAGAAGTTGAGGAACTAAAGGCAAAAATCAGTATTTATCACATCCTGATCAAGAAATTGAAACAAGACCTAAGGGATTGTATGAGAAATGATTTGGGAAAGATGGTCAAGAAGTTGAAAGAAGAGAACTCATCTCTTGAAGATCAGATTGAGGATTTGGATGAAAAGCTAACAAACAATCAAGAAATATATGATGAACAAGTCAAGGAGAACCTTTAATTGAATGAAGAATTGAAGCAAGCCAACATGGAAATTTTGGAGCTAAAGAATAGAAAAGGACAGGTTGAATCTGAATTGAAAAAGGCTAAGGATCATATTGACCAATTTCACACAAGTAATGATTTGGTAGAGTCTCATTTATATGCAAGTAAGCTTAAAGGAGATACTAGCGGTATTGGATACAATGAAGCACGGAATCAAATTGATGATATGTGAGCAAACAAGAAAGCACCAAAAGACTATATAAATGCTAAGGAGACCAGAAAGGAAACTATGAACAATACTAAACCATCCACGAATGAGCACAAGCCAGTAGACCAGACTTGTTATGCCTGTAAAAAGAAAGGACACATTGCAAGAGATTGTAAAGAGGTAAGACCTTTCAATGGCTATTATTATTCATGCAATAAATTTGGTCATAGAGCTATGAATTGTAGAACAAGTTAGACTAACAAGACTCGGCATAATCAGAGAAGTCAAAACCAATCAAACATAAGAAGCCCTCAGAATATCACATGTCAAATTTGTAACTATAGAGGACACTCAACAAAATAATGTAAGATGATGGCTTAGATGAATGTTCCAAGGAATTTAAGGCCTCTAGTTATTTGTCACTCTTGTAACAAGGTTGGATATATCTCAAAGTTTTGTAGATCAAGGACGCAAGGTCAGGAAAGCCCTAAAAAACCAAGAATCTCTATATTGGATATTGAAGGAGAAGTCAAGTTTGTGAAAGAAACAGAAGGTGCAAGCTTGATTTGGACTGAAGTAAAGAAACATAAGGTTGATGAGATGGTATTGTATGCATCCCCAGTGGATGCACCCTCTACATCTGCATGAATGGCCCTCAGGGTCATAAGGGGAGCTAATTTAGCTCTAGACCCCTACACGGCTAGTATACTCACCTTCTGAGTATGTGCCTTTGGACTTAACCTTTTGGACATTTGGTGGATGTGTAAAAGAGCACATCACCTAAGTGGTAGTGGAATGAAAGTTTGTGAAATTCAAGTGATAGCCTGGTTTATGCAGCAAGCATTAACGGCAGAATTTTCACTTTAAGTACACAAAAAGCTTTTTGAGTACTCATCACATTCAAATTCAAAGCGATTGGAGAGTAGAAAGAGCCTTAGAAGTCATTGTGAAGATTTTTAGTTTGATCTATCAATGATTTTTAGTGCATTTGATTAGTTGCAAAAACCCTAGCTCGTCGTGTCGATTCAGAAGTCTTCCGATTATCTCGGAGATCACTTGGAAAGTGATTAAACAAGTAATTCATGGCCACTCCCATAGTATTTGATGTTGCAGAGAAGTAAAGATATGTATTCAAGAAGCATCCATTTAAGTCAACCCTAGATGATTTAGAGGGAGCATTCTCCCGCATGCCTATGGGTGTTATGCATGTCAAGGACATTAGGGCATACATTTACTGCAAGAAGGAACCAGTAGGGTTGGATAGATTAAGGGCACACATGGAAACCATGCTAAAACTAGATAAGACCTTCATGGATGAATATGAAAAATGGAATGATCACCCTATAATGGAGTATTAATGGAGTATGCTACGACATATGATTTTTATGAAACTAAATGGGTTAAGATACTTCTGAGTAGAATTCATGATGACCTATTTTGGATAGGTGATGTGCCAATAAGAATCACTAGTGACCTGATATATGAGATGATAGGCCTATCTAAGATAGGCATCATCCTTCCATAGGGAAAGGATGTCATAAAACTTTTTGAGAAAACATGTAACTCAAGGAGTGATAAGCACAGGATGACAATTGAGCCTATTGAGCAAACAAACATCAAAATGATGTCTATGATACTAGGATACAAGTTTCAACACACCAGCAGGGTGAATACTGTATCTGCGGCCACTATTCTAGCATCCATTAGACTTGTGAAGGAAGATGGAGAGTTTAATCTATGTGAAATCTTACGCACATAGCTGATTGATAACATCAAGGTATCAATCATGATAAGACCAAAATATTCAGGTTTGGGTCTTTAATCATTTACATGTACCTTCATATAGTTGGAAAAGTATCAGACTCATACTTGGATAAGACCATTCCAACCATGCCTCAAATATCCTACAAGGCATCCATAGAGAGTACATTGAGAGACTACATAACATTGGAGTTAAAAACTTTCAGGGCCAAGATGTAGATGAGGCACACAATTCCAAAGAGCATTGTTGAAAAATACAAAGATAGTATTTTCTTTATGGTAGAGATAGACATAACTTGTATGGAAATTGTTGAGCCAAGGACTAAGTGGATTTATCCACTTAGGCATGAGGTAGAAGAACAAGTTCTAGAGGCATATGTGTAGGTATTGCTATCAGCCCCAAAAGACCCCAATGAACCTAGGTGGGGAACATATGAAGAGAAAACCAGATAAGTTGATGCAATTCTTAATAGTGCAGCAACTAAGAGAAAGGTTGCCTAGGTTACTTCAAAGATCTTGAGAATTCATGGAGTGTCACAAGCTGATTTATACAAGGCAAGGGAAGAGAAGATTTCTTTGGAATTGAAGAGCGTAGCAGCAGCAGAGGTAGAACCAGAAGATCCAAAGAAGAAGAAGATAAAAATTGAAAAAGATGATAGTCAGAAGGGTAAAGCTGATGATACTCCCTCTGTGCCCAAGGATACTATTGACCTTACCACTCCTCCAAAGTATAAACCAATAGAAAAGAGGACAAAAGAAGCTAGCACTAGTCATCCATCCTCATGAGAACCAAGGAGAAAGAATAACACTCAAGTGCCTCTATAGGTAGGTTTCAGACCAAGCCTAAAATTTTTAAGCACAAGGATCATAGATGAAGGTAGAATTGATCAAGTAGGGAAGTTTTATGATAAATATAGTGAAATTGACAAGTCAGAGATCCATAGTATGATTGTAAAACACATGATTAAGTTCAAAAAGATAGCCTTGGAATTGAAGACTTTGATTCCAGATGGTGTATGGGACATCTTAGAGTTCCTAAAGAGATAAGAAAATGAAGAGGATCTAAGAATTAGAGAAAATATTTTAGATGAAAGTTTTCCAATGTGTTCTCTAGAGGAAAAATCTATATTGCTAGATTTGGTGAAGCCTCATTTGAGAACAAAGCTTAGAACACTTTATATTATGGACAAGAACTATGAACTGGTTGCTAAAGAGATAGAGAAGGCATTTGAGAAGGTATTCATGAATAGGCACATGTATCCTCCTACTACACCTACAACACAAGTGACTAATAAGGATGATCAGGTGGCAGAGCCCACAGATATACCAGTAACAAGTCCACAGGACTCAGTGCCCATAGATGGAACTCAAACAAAGGCAGATAAGTTTGTGCCCATCCCAAATTCACAAAAGGATAGCACTATTATCATTGATAATGTGGAGATAGCCATGGTGACTACAGATAAGGATCTGGATAAGTTTGACGAAGTATTTGTCAGCACTCAAGAAGCTGAAATTCTTTGTGGTAGTAATTCTCCCATCCCACAAGAAGTTTTGATTGAAGACATAACAAAAGAAGGAGAAAAAGAGAAAGGAGAAGAGAAAATAGAAAAAGAAATAGAAAAGCAAAAAGAAGAAAAGAAAGAAGATGAAAAGAAATAAGATGAAAAGAAAGAGGATGAAAAGAAAGAAGAAGAAAAGATAGAAAAAGGAGAAATAAGAGTTAAGCAAGAAATAATGGACAACACTCCCATAAATCCATCACCCTATGCATTGTTGTCAAGTTTGACACCTGACACAACCAGTTTGGACTCATGGGGAGAAGACAATTTGATTAAGTTCAACATCCTAGCCATGGAGAAAGCCAAGGAGAAACAAGTGATGAGGAATCCCCTCCTAGTAGAAGCAGTAAACATTCTAAATAATTTGTTGCTAGAGGACAAGAAAGTGTCTAAGATACACTCGGTTGATGATGTGAGTACATTCATCTCACACTTCAAAAGTAATTTCTCAAGCCTTGAAGAATCTGCATCACTAGTTGAAGAAGAGAAGTACCTAAAGAAGAGGTTGAGTCAACTGATGAGAAAATTTGCACTAGATTTGGGCTCACTCAAGACTGGGCAAGCATCTTTGAAAGAATTTTTTGATCAAGGAAGGAAAATCATTGTAGACTGCATGGATCAGGATAAGCTTATTGATGCCCATCTTAAGAAAATAAAAGAGGTAGAAGATATGATTGAGCAAGTCAAGAGTTTAGTAAAAGATACATCCATAGATGTGAATATGTGTAATAATGTTTACCACGGTCAGATTGATAAGATTGAGAAGGCGGAAAAAGACATGTCAAATATCAAGGCAAGGCAAACACAGCTAAGGAATGCTCTTGTGCCCTCATTAGATATTCTAGATCAAAACATCAAGGACATAGATGCCACAATGGTAACATATGATCATGTTCCAATTAGTGACTTAGAGAAGATGGAGAAGCTACAGTATTCCTTATGCACCCATCTCTAGATAGTCAACTCTCTGATCACATTCTGGAAGAAAGAGATCCAAAACTTGAAGATAGCATATCCAGATGTTTTCCCTTAGTGAGTATGTGTAGATAATTTTTTTTGAAACACCTTTGTCATTAATGTCAAAGGGGGATTTGTGTATAGAATATGGATCATAATATGTATAGGGAGATATAAGAGTATGTATAGAAATGTATATAAGAAAAAAAGTTTTTTGTGTTAAGGGATAGTTAGCAACTTGGCCATATTCCTTTGTTTCCATCAATGACAAAGGGGGAGATTATTGGAAAGTTGGCTATACTGGTGTATATGACTTAATATAGTTTTTTCATTATGGAAACAAAGTCATATAGAAGTTTGGAGTCAGCGCACTTGATAAGAATATCAGAATCAACTAAGTGTTGAAGACTAGATAGTGTACTGAGTACCAGAGACTCAGAGCATCGGTGCACGTGCGTATGACTGAGTTAGGGTATGTTCCCTAGAAGATAATTTGGTTATACTATTTTCATTCTTATTCTATGAGCGCATGATCAAATATGCAAGTATGTAAAAGTTACAGTCAGTTGAAGTTTGCATAGCCAGCGAGCGCCAATGAAGAACAGATTATGAAGCTGACAGTTAGCATCTTGTTTTGCGGTTATAATATAATGTTGTAAAGGCTATGAGCCCATTTTATTTAGGTTTCTAACATATATTTATGTTTTTTTGTAAGCACGCTTAAGCTAATTCAATTGGAAGCATTGTATGTAATATGTTATAAGGCCAACCTAGTTATTTGTTGTGTATGCACATATAAATATGAGATGCACCCATTTTAATTAGTATGGAAGTTGATATAAAGTTAAGATATGTAGATTAGAAGTGTTCAAAGAGTATATAAGAATTATTATAGCTTTGCAAGAGGACAAAGCATTAGTGCGTCAAAGGAACTGATCAAACAAGTAATGTCAAGCCATAGTTCATCTTGTAGATATAGTGTGTATTTGATATTAGAAGGTTGTAGCCTTCACCCCTTCGAGTAGTGTGCTCTCAAATAGTGCATCCTCACCCCTAATAGGGTTATTTATAAAATACTCCTAATAGGATCCAACCCTTGACCAGGTCTACTATACTTACTAAATTGTAAAGAAACTCCGAACAGGGTTAAGGATCTCCAAACAAAGAGCATAATACACTAGTGCAGAATATTAGTGGGTGTCAATTCCCACCGGGGTTTTTACCTATTTGGGTTTCCCCGTAACCATATTGGTGTTATATATTATGCATGTTTATCTTTTTTATGTTTTAGTACTTAAAGCATTTAAGATAATTTTTAGATTAAGATAAAAAGATATAATTCAGTGAACACTGATTCACCCCCCCCCCCCCCTCTCTCAGTGTTCCCAACACTTAGGCCTAAGAAGCTTCAGTATCCTAACTGGTAGCCTTGTTATATTTTTTCCCAACATATTTAAAATTGGCAACACGATCCAATTTTGGAAAGCACAAAAATCATTCTAATTTGAAGTATAGTTCCACACTCTCAACCATAGTTGCAAAGGATCGGGTTGTCCCTCAAACATTATCCTTGGTCTAAGCATATTCTAAATTGTTAATATTATAATACAAAATGAGATGCATCAAGAGGGAATAGTGCATGAATTTCACTAGCCTCTTGTCCTCTTTTATCATCATTAGGCCTCCATGCATTCTATCAATTACATATTGAATGTAATCATAGTCGGTGTTGTCATGTGAGTTCGGGATGTCTAGGATTATCATTAATAAATCTATTGGCATCTTCTCTACATCTCCATCCATCCCTAAGACCAAACATAGCCCATATGCTAGGTACTTCATATAGAATGGAATATTTTGAACTCAGAGGGAGCATTCATGTGTGCTGGGAGAGGGGCAACGTATTTGCCAGTTCTAGGAATATGTCTAGCTACCTGGGTTTTCGCAAACCCTAATTGACTTGCATACTTCTCTTTTTTCTTTCCTAAGGTTAATTTTTGTAGAATATGAGGAATACAAATTGAAATACTATCAAGAGATACTAGGGCTAAATAGTCACTCTTTCTAATAGTCTTTGATATAGGGTCATAAAGTCTAGCTAATTCATGCATTAGGTCAACATCTAAGAAGACATCGAGAATAATTAGCTTGGCCATTCCTAGGATCCATGCATTGTAGATAGGAATTGATCTAAAATGGTTATTATAGAAATAATTAAATAGCATATAGCCTGAAAAACCTAGGGTGATAGGGTGTCTACATTCAGACATATAATCAAGAAAAATCACATCACTAACTTTCCTATTTTGGCTAGATCCTTGGAGCAGTGTCATAAACTCTTCTGAATAATTAGGCTTTCCTTTATCTTGACCTCCTTGTTCCTTTGCTTCCTCACTAGATGAAGCTCAGCTTGATTCTGGTTGACTCATCTTATCAATTTTGATAAAAACTCAGCTCTGCAAATCTTCTATGCAAATTACATATTGCAATTGCTCAAAATTCTCAATTGCTCTCTGAAAAACTGTTAAGTGTAAATGCAAGAATGTCTCATCTATATATCATTGATCATTTAATGCATAGGAATTATCAAGATCGCAGAAAATCTTTTTTTAGTCATCTCAGCATTCAACTCTACGTAACACCAAATTTGAAATAGAGCTCGTTGTAATGTGATATGTTGACAGTTTGCATTTAAAAATTGCAAAGAAGAAAAAAAAAGAATGATTACTATGGCATCCTCTCAAAACCCTCAAGTACTGACAAAACCCTCAATTATGATCTGATTGGCTAGCCTTTTCACTTTTTCCATCCTAGCAGAGTACCTTTCCACGTAATAATAGCTCTTTTCTCTTTTTTATTAATGAGAACTTAACCAGGTCCTATTCAGAGATCAAGCAACTGAAGGTTTCTCTTGATCTTGATATGATTTACTTAACTATGATTTAATTCATAGATCAAGTGACTCAAGGTTTCTCTTGATCTTGAAATGTTTTCTTAACTCATGGTCTTATTAGGATATTAAGAGACTATCGTCTAATCTTATATGTATTAATGGTCCTTGTATAATTTTCAAACCTTTTCTTTAACTCACATATGATCTCATGATCTAGTGATTGAAAGCTTTCTCCAAATATTATAAACTTAAACTTAACCAGGCCCTTTTCTGAAATTCAGTGATTGAATGTGTTTGCATAATCTCTAGACCATTTCTTTAACTTTAGTTACATCATGAGATCAAGCAACTGAAAGCATTCTCGTGATCTCTGAATGATTATCTTAACTCAAGTTTAATCTTGAGATCTAGCGACAACTGCATCTCCTAATCTCTAAATATTTCTTATAACTCAAGCTAAATCACTAGATTGAGTGATCATTGTGTTCTTGTGTTCTCTAAATACTTTTACTAACCATACTTATATCATGAGATTCAATGAACACCTTTAATCTCTTATTTGCTATATATATTCCTTAACTTCAATTTAATCCTGAGGTTAAATGTTGATTGTTGATCTTCTTTACTATCCACAGCTCTCGCTGAATCATTGAATGTTTTAAGACTTAAACATTTAGTCATGAGATCAAGAAAAAGCCTTCAGTTGCTTGATTGTTGGATACAGAGTCTCTAACTGTCAACTAATATCTATAGATCACACTACTAAAGAAATTAACACCCTTTTATAAGCTTTTCATTGAATCGTTGAATGTTCCACACTTAACCACTTGGTCTTGGAGATCAATTGAACACTTTATTCTCTTCATTGTTGAATTATTTCTTAATAACTACCAAGACTTAGAGATTATGAGATAATAGCCCTTTTGAATCTCTAGATCTATCACTAACTATAAATTCATGCTTGAGATATAACAACAACTGTTGATCAAGAATTGCATCGATGGCTTGCACTTGATCACTGAATATTTTAGAACTTCACCAACATATTAAGTGGATGGGAGAAAAATGTTCTATTGGGTTGCTAGATATTTAGATAAAACTATCAAGAATCATGAGAACTGGAGAGAGTATTATTGTTGAATCTCTAGATGGATTCACTAACCACCAACTCAACTAGAGATCACGTGACTAAAGAAAACAAAATGAAATCCAAGGCTTATCAACTATTCACTGAATGAAAGAGGACTTAAAAAATTTATCATGAGACTCAGTGAACACTTAGGAAGATGAAATGACCATGTGCACATGTGAAAACTTAAGTGCCTCAAAAAGTAACATGAAAACATGAAGACGTAGGGCACACTTAGGATATTTTCAAAGATAAAAACCCTATCGAGGACAAAAAGACCTAGGACAAGGATATGTAGACATTTTTGCACCTGGTGAACTTGACACTTTTTCTTTAAATGGAAAATTTCTTGTAGATTCATAAAATAATTGATACATAAGAAGGATTCAGATGTTAGCAAGACTAAAAGTGAAACTTCTCAGAAAAACCTAGAAATTACCCCAACAAGATCCTTGATCAAGTCCCAAAAACAATTTTGGTATGATACCAGTCTTTTGTCACTACAAGAGTATTGGTTGTGGATTTTCCTGATGCTTATTTGGGAATCTCTTTCCACTACTAGGGCTTTGAATCTCTTCTCATGTAACATGAGAACACCTTAAACTAACTCCTTGTACTCTTTAACATTGTTAGTACAAAACAATTTTATCCTATAAGCAGTATAATAGGAGTTACCTTAGGGATTAATGAGCTTGATTCATGTTGATGCTCCTTGTTTTCATTTGGAACTGTCAAATATCAACTTCCAAACTTAGTAACCATTAAGAGGTTGGGGTTTGAGTTGAGGTTTCGTTTTAATTTTTGGAATTTGTGATTTTGACTTAGATTCCAAAGAGGAATCTTTTTAAATCCTAAATCTAAATCTTTGTCTACTATAATGGGCTTCCTCTTTCTCTTTTGTTTTTCCTTATTTTCTTCCCATAACTCTTGGAAAGGTGGTAAGTAGTCATCATCTAAAGAAATCCATTCTTCTTGTATGGGGCTCTTATCCTTAAAAACTAAATTGCCTTACTTTACTAGAACAACTACCAAGGACCCTTTGTAGTGAGGTGAACCTTCACCTTTTGATGAGGTATCACTAGATGGTTTGTAATTTTAATGTCTATTATGTGATCTTGGGCTTTGGTTTGGTTTAATAGGCTAAGCCATTTGGGTAAACACTTAGGATATGGCTTCTTGGTAGTTATAAAACACAAACTCAAAATGAATTTCATGATGAAAGTGACAATATCTTGGTAGCATCAGTAGATTTTGGTTGGCCTCTTTCCCAAGATGTTTCATGTTCTTCATCAGGTTGTTGATGAAATCATGGAGAATCTCCTCAGATATTAGAGGGTGTACTAATCCTTTTACATGACACCAAGAAAAGTTAACTAAAATATAGTTCAAAGAAATAAGATAGTAATGAAGATAGGGATGGAAATTAAATACAATGATCAAAATGACATGTAATGTTGAGCTATGATGAACTAGAAGATTCTAATGATGAGGAAGAGTTAGTTAGAGAGATCTACAATCACAAAAATTCAAGGTGATGATCTAGGGCAAGATCTAAGTGGTAAAAAGATAAGGAACAAGTTCCAAGAAATTTCAAGTACCGAGCTGATGAGTGTTACCAAGCTCTAGATTCATTTAATTAGTGTATGAGGATGAATCAAGTGGTTGAAATTGATTAAATGAAAACATGAAAAAGGAGATTAAGAAGAAAAAAAAGGCTTGCATAAAGGATGAATTTGTATGGACAAATGGATATCATGTTGAAGAGTTAATAAGTCACCGATTGATGAAGTAAAGAAGGAAAAGGTGAATTCCAATTCAGAAAGATAGAATTTGATGAAGTGTTGAAGCTAGTTAAAAGTGAAGGATTGAAGTGAAGAAGAAGAGTGCACAAAGAATCTAATTATGCAAAGGATAGTTACAAATTTAAAGGTCAATTTATCTATCATTTCTTATTAACATTTGTAGAAGAAAAATCTCTTAACTGAGTGGACTTAACAGTATTATTGTAAAATCCTTGTAAAATGTAAAAATTCTAAAGAGTTTTTGAAGTCCTTTAACTAGGCCACTCCTAACAGGGTGAAGATCCTAATAGATATAAGGTAAATCCTTCGACCAGGTCACACTTGACAGTGTGGATTTTAATCTTTAACAGGATTGGCTTTTAACCAAGCATACTTAAGAAGAGTATTTCTTTAGTGGGTGACAATTCCTATAGTGGTTTTTCCCAAAGCTAGGTTTCCATGTTAGATATCGGTGTTATATGTGTTGAATGATATTTTTTGAATGTTATTGTTGATTGATAAATATTATTTACTATTTTTGGTACATGTTGAATTGTGTCTGACCAAGTCGGCATTGAGTTAATCAGAGAAAAAATTTTAAGGTACAATGAATCAAGGGTTTTTTATTCATTCCCCCACTCTGTAATCCAAAAATTGGTATCAGAGCTTAGTACTCTAGAAGGGTAAGTTTTATTTATATGAGTAAAAGATCTAAATATGTATAGGAGAGAAGTACCTAAGCTAAACAAGAAGAATTTATCTACATGGAAAATTAGGATGAGGTTATACCTATCTAGGATTGGAGATTTGGCACTTAATCATTGGATACTGACTACACTCCACCACCTCCTGGACCAATGACACTTGATCAGGTAAGAGAAAAGGAGGAGCACAACTTAGTAATGATTTAAATTATCTCTTCCCTGAAAGATTCTGAATTTAATGATATCAAGGACTATATTACAACAAAAGAGATGTGGGACAAAGTTGCACTAGTTTATGGTGGTGGTCTACATGTACAAAAAGAAAAGGTTGATAGTTTGAGAGGAAAATTTGATGAAATGAGAATGAAAGATGAAGACAACATTGCACAATATATTTTCAAAGTAAAAGAAGTTGTGAGTTCTACCAAAGGTGCTAGTGGAACACTAACTGGTGAAGAAGTGGTAAGAAAGATTCTCAAAACTCTTTCATCCAAGTATGTTATTCAACTATTTTCTACTAAGGAATTGAGATCCATACTGAATAACACTATTACTCTTGATGCCTTAATTGGTAAGCTGACTGCATTTGAGCTTAGTAACTATGATAATAGTCTATCGACTATTAAAACATATTTTAAGGTATCTCTAACCATCAGAAGCTAAAGAAAAGAAAGAGAAAATCACAATAGCTCATGTAGAAGTGACTATGATAGTATATTAACTGAAGAGAAAGAACAAGAGGAATTGGAAGCACTACTGGAAAAGAGACTACCGAGAGGTAAAGGAAAGTATAAAGGTAAACTACCTTTGAAAAGTTTTAATTGCGGCAAGATAGGATGCATTGTATCTAGATGTCCTGATAATGATAGGAATGACAAAAGTGATAAGAAGGACAACTGATATCAGAGGTTTAGAGACTACAAGAACAAAGGAAATAAGTCTTGTTACCTAGTTGAGGAAGGATTAACTAATGATGAATCTGATGACACATAAGAGAGTGTGCAAGTTGTATATGTTGCTATGAAAGATGATTTAGAAGAAGAAAGGTATGAAGATGAAAAATCCCTTATTTCTCAAGTTAGAAAAACTGACCCATGGATAATAGATAGTGGATATTCACATCATATGACTGGTGATATTGATAAGTTTGAGAACCTAGTAAAGTATGATGAAGGTTTTATTATTTGGAAATGATGCTCCCTATTTTGTAAGAGGTAAAGGATCTATTATTCTAAATGAGAAGATCAAATGTGATAATGCTTATTGGGTTCAAGGACTAAAGTACAACTTGTTGAGTGTTGCACAATTGAACAACATTGACCACCAACTGGAGTTTCAAAACAAAAAAGTGAAGATTTATGGTGTTTCTAGAAATTTGATTGGAATCAGTGAATAATCAAAAGGTAACTTATTCTACCTTGATACTAATACAAAGAATTGCTTGTTTGTTAAAGTTGAGGATGTATGGTTGTGGCATAAAAGACTCTATCATGTAAATTTTGATAACATGATCAAAGTGAGTAAGAAGAATAGAGTCAGAGGTCTACAAAAATTAAGCAAGCCTAACAAAGTGATGTGTAAGGAATGTCAAATTGGTAAGATGAAAAAATCAAGTTTCTAAAGAAAGTCTTATTAATCTAATGGTATTTTGGAATTAGTTCATACTAATCTTTATGGCCCTGTGAGAATACAAAGCTATTATGGTGATTGGTATTTCATTTTGTTTGTTGGTGACTACTCAAGGATGATGTTGGTAATGTTTCTAAAAGAAAAATTTGATGCATTCAAAATGTTTAAATGGTATAAAGAAAGAGTTGAAAATGAAATAGGTAAGCATATGAAATGCTTAAGATCTAATAGAGGAGGTGAATTTATCTCTGACCAATTTACTATCTTCTGCAATGAGAAGGGAATCAAAAGACAAGTATCTGCAACAAGGACTCCACAACAAAATGGCATAGCTAAAAGAAGGAATAGATCTATAGTTGATTGTACTAGAACATTGTTGACTGAAAAAGAGGTTGCACAAACATTCAAGAGGGAATCCATTAGTACTTTTGTCTACACACTCAACCAAGTAAAATTGAAGAAAGGCTCAAACAAAACACCCTAGGAATTTTGGTATGGGCATATACCGAATGTTAGTTACTTTAAAAATTTTGGAAGTAGGTGTTATATTCTAAATGATGCTAGGAATGGAAAGTTTGATTCTAAAGGTGATGAAGGTATATTCCTAGGATACTCCTCAAAGAGAAAAACTTATAAATGTCTGAAAAAAGCTACTAAAAAAATTGTGGGAAGTGAAAATTTGAAGATTGATAAATTTGCACAAAGAAATAAAGAAGATAGAAAAAAGGAACCAAAAGATTATCAAAGGTTTGTGTATATATAGGATGGAATTTGGAGCATTGCACCTGAGCAGCAACAAGAAGAAATTGAAGAGCAAGTTGAGCCTCAATAGAGAGATGAAATATTGATGAATAGTCTACCTAACTTGTCTTAGCGAAATATGTGAGGAGACACAGCTCACCAAAAAAATCATTGGAGACAAGAATGCAAGACTCATGACAAGAAGTAAGTTAAGAGATTATGCATGTCTGATTTCTAAATTTGAGCCAATACTAGTCAAGGATGCACTAGAAAATGAAGAGTGGATTAATGAAATGAAAGAAGAAATTTATTAGATTGAGAAGAACAACACTTAGTCACTGGTACTAAGACTTGAAGAAAAAATGTGACTGGTACAAAGTGGATTTT
The DNA here is from genome assembly GCA_027943335.1 of Chamaecyparis obtusa. Lineage (NCBI taxonomy): Eukaryota > Viridiplantae > Streptophyta > Pinopsida > Cupressales > Cupressaceae > Chamaecyparis > Chamaecyparis obtusa. The sequence continues at coordinate 24,798 of BSBK01009728.1, forward strand.
TAGAAATAAACTCAATGAAAATGGAGATGTGATCAAGAATAAAGCTAGATTGGTATGCAAGGGATATGCACAAGAAGAAGGTATTGATTATGGTGAGATATTTTCCCCTGTTGCTAGATTGGAAGGTGTAAGAATTTTACTTGCATATGTTTCCTATAAAGGATTCAAAGTTTATCAGATGGATTTTAATTCTTTATTTTTTAATGGAATTCTTGAAGAATAAGTTCACATTGAACAACTTGAAGGATTTATTGAGAATTCTAACAAGGATATGCTATGCAAACTATACAAGGAACTATTATTGGAAACTAAAATTGAAACAATTGTTATATTTTCATTGATGTCAAACCTTAATTGGAAAGACAATTGCTATCTAGGAGAGGACCATATCTATTGATTGATGAAGAGGATTAGACAAGAGGAAATAACAAGCGAACCTAAGAAAAGGTTGAGTTATTTGATACTTCAATGGGTACTTGATTAGTTGGCACATTGATAAGATAATGCATTGTTTATCTAAGTAAGAAGAAAGACTACAAGGTAGGCTTAACCGACAAAAAGTGAAGAAATCTAGTTTAAGCCAAGTGATGTTAGTGTCGACCGAGCGCTAGTATATGCCCAGTAAATCTAGTGTTGACCAAACATCAGTAATTATCAAGGGATGGGAAATTACCGAGCAAGTTAGTGTTTGCCAAGAAAGATAGTTTGTAGTGATGACCAAGATACACAATTATGATTGAGAAGATGAACACAGTATTGACCTAGTGTTAGTAATTTACATTTGGAGAAAGAATTGAGAATTCCAGCCAACATAGTTGAATTCTTGGGATATGTAAAATGTGTTGACATTATTAATAAATTGTATGGAGCATTTAATGCATGGTAAATCATTTTCTTATGGATTCAAAGAAAATTTTGGAGATATATCTAGAAGGAAAGATGAAGAACATAATGATGGAAGGATTTAATGAATCCAACCTAAACCTAAGATCTACATAAGAGATTAAGTAGAAAAATATTGATCTACCTGATTAAAGAGGTATAAAGGGAAACCTAATTGTGAGGTTATAGTGTGAGAAGAGGTTGATGTTATTGACTGAAAAGTCTAAGCAGAAAGCTTAAGATGAAAGTTATGAAGAGTTTAACAGAGTTGTGGTGATTGCTTGAAGAGAATTCTGAGAAGATTAGAGATGGAGATGAAAATGTTGGTCAGTCAGTAAATCAGCATATGTTCGAAGTGGATCTATATTAGCAAAGTGAGTTGTATATTTTTCAGATCAGAAACTATTGTAACTATCTAACCATTGTATCAGTCTGAAATCCTTTCATCAAGGTTGACATAATAGTCATTATATAAATCCTTTAATCAAGGTGACATTCTAATGGAATTTTCTTAAGTTCTCTAACCAGCCACTTTTGACACGATGATTAAATCCTTTAACAGGGTCATACCTAACACTGTGTTTGTAAACCTTTAACAGGGTTGGCTTCTCATAGAGCTCACTTCAGAAGAGTGAAAATTAGTAGCATGTTACAAAGTGGTTTTTCCCATGTTGGGTTTCCACTATAAATCCTAGTGTTATGCTTGTGTGAATGTTTTGATGTGAATGTTGTTATATTCTGCAAGTTAATTACTTTTGGATAGTGGACTGCATGTTATGTGTTTCTGATATATATTGTAGAGACCGAGTTGAATTGTTAATTATATCTAAGTTGTTGAGGTACTAAAAAGTTCAATTGGTACATCTGGACGTGAGGATAACTGATTCACCCTCCCTCTCATTTATTCTAAATCATTCTAACAAATTTATGGTTTGAAACAAGCCCAACGAGCATGGTATGAAAGATTACACTCATATCTAATCAAGATTGGATTTCAAAGAAGAAGTGACAACAACAATTTATACTTGAAATGTGGTAGTAATGATAAGATTCAGATTGGTGAAATATTTTTTGATATATTTAGGGGAAATGAAACAATGTCTAAATCATTTTTTGAAGAGATGAAAAAGTAATTTGAGATGTCCATGATAGGAGAGATAAAAAAAAATTATTGGACTACAAATTCAACAAGCTAAAGATGGAATCTACATCACATAGTCAAAGTATATCAAGGAGATCCTAAAGACATTAAATATGGAACAATCAAAACCAGTTGGAATATTGATGGCTACTGGTTGTAAATTGTCAAAGGAACATGAAACAAAGGAAGTAAATGAAACACTCTACCGATCCATGATTGTTAAGTTACAATATGTTGTTCATAGAAAACCTGATATTGCTCATGATTTTGGGATTGTTGCAAAGTTTTTTGCCAACCCAAAGGACATACACATGTCTATAGTTAAAAGGATATTTAGATATCTAAAAGGAACCAAAGACTATGGATTATGGTATAAATATAAGAAATTTTTGAGTCTCTATGATTGCAATCATAAAATGAAATGAAAGGTGGCCAATGGATGGAAATTTTAAATGTTGTAATTATAAGGAAGCTAAGAGAGTAGAAATACTTCCTACAATAATCTTGAAAGGATAGTTGTGCAAAAGCTTTCTCAGATATTTACAACAGTTATACAAACTCAACATAAATAAACATAAATAACATGCATACTGCAATATAGTGATTTATGTGGGTAAAACCCTTTCAAGAGAGAAAAAATCCACACTCCAAAGTCACCTAATATATAATTCAAAAATCAACAATAGATTACAATATACTTGCAAAAAAATCTTTGCATCAAAACATCATAATGGAGATCCAAAGGAAACTCTCAGAATACATCACAATACATAGTTGTAATACAGTGTCCTTATAATTACCTTCTAAGGAAAGAAGAATACAAATATCCACTCTTAGATCTATGACATATTGATCAACAGTAAATATTCACTACCCCTAATGGGGCACATTGCCCCTAGCCCTTAGTTGATCAGGGGATTGGAGCCTGCAAGGGGGGTAGCCCCCCTTGCAACCTCTTGCACTCACATATTAACAATAAACTTTTCTCAATAGTACCTATTTATTATTACAATGATGAGACATCATTTTCCTAAGAGAAATCTAATCAATCAGATTTTTAGTCTCAAGATTATCTATGTATAGATTTTATTACAAGCAGTTTAAGTCTTAAATTTTTGGATAAAAAATAAGCACAACAAGATATAACAATTATATAAAAACTTGAAATAATTTTTTAGGTGTTAATGAAAGATGCACTAGAAGATGGAAAAATTGCACTAGAATCTTAATGCACATGAATGTGAAATAGTTATACATAACATTATGACAATTATGCAAAAACTTGTGATAGTTGTGCAAGATGCACTAGACATCTACCAGTTGTGTAGTTAGGACTGATTGATTGTAGTTTCATCTCATTTTAATATTAGTGAGGTTTTTATTTAGTTTTAAATAATTTTCAAATCTCAAATTTGTAAAAATGAGGCAATCTGATTATCTCAACAAGATATGATAGAGATTGGATAATGCTTTTAATTAAAGGGAAAACATATTTTGAGGGGACCTAAAACCCCATACAAAATGATAACTAAAGATATTACATGAAATCCTAACAAAACAAAAAGGCTAAGAACCAAAACAACAAAGAAGGTTTTACCAACAGGATCCGCCAACCTAAAATAAAGACTTCTCAAAAGGCCAACAAGTAGTCAAGAACCACAGAAAGGACTAGATAAATACTGCCAAATCACCCACAATAAGGCCCCATCAAGATTTCCCTTTAGTACCTTCCTTGTGGGAATGAAGAGTCATGGAAAAAGAGGACAGAAGAGTGTTTAATTTTTTTGCTTTCATAGTAATCCATCCCTCTTCAACCTTGGAAGAAACATCCTACCAATCTAGTGGATCCAACGATAGAAAATCACCCTTCTAAGAAAGAAAACCAAAAATATTTACCAACTCAAAGGAAGTGACACTCTTGGTTCCAATAGGAATGGGAGAATCAGAGGAGACCAAGGGAGAATCAACACACTCAACCAAAGGATAGGCAATGGAACAACCCCCAAAGCCACACCGCAAAAAGTCAAAATAGCCTAAGTGGAGCCAACAATTTTGGACACACTATCAACAACCAGCCCAACACCAGAATCCAAATAAGATTGTGAGCCAATCTCAATAGCCCCACCATTGGAAACTAAAAAATCCTAAGAAGAAACCATATTAACCTTCTCCTAAGAATCCCCTAAATTAGATTTATTCTCGATCGTGTAATGTTGAAAAGAAGCATGTTTCCACCAAGAGGCCATGGAAATATTCTTCTCAAACCCATAATGCTCAGTGATATGATTAGTTTTGAAACACCTTATACACCTAAAGGGAATCCCTTCATAGTCTAAAGGTTGAAACCAGCTTGACTTGGAAGATTTTATACATATTTTAGCAGACATCTCTTTTGATACATCTAATTCAACCAAAATACGAGCATGAGTGGAGTGAAGAATGTAAAAAAAATAAACGTCTACCAATAGAAGATTTCTAAGAGCATTATCTACTTCCTCAAAAAGAGAATCAACCCATAAATGAAGAGGGAGATAAGGAAGTCAAACCCAAATCAGAATCTTATCAAACTTTTTAGAAGAAGGATTGAAATTAGGATGCTAGGGCTTAACCATTAATTAAAAATAATTATCCTTCTAAGAAAAATAATTCTCACACAAAATTTTCTTTCTATCCTCATTATTCTCAAATTTTGCAACAAAAAATCCTTTAGTCATTGGGTAAATATGGACATTACCAGAAAGAAGATGCTCCCAAAAATGGGAGATCCAACCATGCAATTGTGGGATATTGGGCCCAAAACCCTTGAATCGACAAATAATATTGTGAGAGGAAAAAATAGACACATTGTGGTCTATTTCCAACTCAATCCCTTCATTCAAATCCACTGAAATAGCACAGGAAACATGGATAAATTATTTAATCTAAGGATCAAAACTCCACCAAGATTGGCTATTGTTAATCTAAGGATCTATAAATTATTTAGATAGATATCGAGTTCATTTTTCTATTATGATGTTAAGGCTTATATGATAGAACCACAAATGGTGATAATAATTGTACAAGAACAAGAAATAAATGCATAGGTATAATGAACAATTATGTAAGCACAAAGTACAATTGTGGAAGTGTAAAGAATAATTATATATAGTTATGTAGTATGGATTGCATTTTCACATATAGGCATGACACAAGCGTATTTTTAGGGAATAATTGCATAGCAAGATATATTTGACCCAAAATTTTCAAGGCTAATACATAAGAATTTTCTAGAAAACTAATTGTTTAGTTTGTGTTTGTGGAAAGAAGATATATTCAAACAATGCATATACAATAGTTATTGATGATTTTTTAGGGTATAAAGGCCAATTAGTTTCACTAGTTTTTCACAAGAAAGAGATGCCAAGCATGATAAACACCTATCTATTCAAGTACATGTATTGTTCTTCATGGACTCACAATGATGACAATCATCCCCAGTTTATGTGAATAATAAAAAATTTCCGCTTATTGCCACGTTACCATGTAAAGAATGCCTAGAGAATGTACAATCATGTATCACCATACTCCTCTTACCTTAGAGGACTAATCTTGCCCAAAGTAGACTTTGTCTTGTTCCAAGTAGACACAATGTGAGTATTTCCTCCTCAATAGAAATGTAACACTTGGAATAAATGTCGAAGGTCTTAATAGATTCTAATAAAAAAGGTTCATAATGGGAGAATTTGTGAATAGTAATTTTATTTGCAGGAACTTGAGATTGGATGATCTCTGCCACTCTCTTACCTCACTAGTCTCAATGGATAAAGCATATTTTAGGTTGTCTTTAAATGATGTTGGCCTCACCTGGGGATACAAATTTTGTTCTCCTTGTTAGGATTGAGTAATACTAAGAGGGGGGGTGAATCAATATTACAACACTTTAAAATAAACTTAAACCAATTCCAAATAAACCATACGAATGTTAGAATAACTGAGAGGGGGGTAAATCAATTAGATCAGTTATCCTATAGCCCCAAATACAAAGATGTAACTTCCAAAAACAAATTTAAAAAAATTTGTAGCTCGGTAACATAAACTATTATACCGACGGTGCCTTTTACCAATTACCAATTAATTATCTAACTGTGATTACTGACCAAATCAAATATGCAGTATGTAAAGTATGATGATAAAACAATCATCACAAAAACACATAATACAATGATTTAATGTGGAAACCCTACTAAGGGAAAAACCATATGGGACCGGTAACCCAAAATAATTTTACTCTTCTGAAGTGAGCTCGGTGAAGAGCCAACCCTATTAAAGGTTACAAACACACTGTTAGGTCTGACCTTGTTAGAGGAATTAAGACTAATAGTTAAATTTTGACTAGCATTCACTATGGGGTCAATAAGATAACAATGTGCATTCCTTGAATGACATAGGGGCATAACATAAGACGGTTAAGTCCACTCGGTTAGGATATTTTCTGTATCAATGGTTAAATTGAAACAGTAGTTGATCTGATTACAATACAACTCAATTTGCAGATGTTCATATCTATTCTAAGCCCATATAAATCCTCTAATCAATAATTCAATTCACTTCCTCAACTTACTTTCACTCGGTAATAGCTCTCTAACACTTGGTAATATTCTATAGTTCAGTTCTTCCGACATGTTTCAGTAAAGAAACTCATATCTCTTATATAGACAAATAAATTGTTTTCATATCAACCATCAAATTTTTTTGCTTAATCTTCTTTGTTGATTTTGCCTCTTAAACCTTCCTCGGTAGATGTGTCAATAACACATTTCAATTTCATCCTTTAGATCTCCAAAAAAAATTTAGTCATGGATCTCATAACAAACTTTATCCTCAATCTCAAAATCATAACAATTTCCAGCTCATCAATTTTTGTTAGCTAAACTAAGCATTTAATATTTTCATCCACACTCAGTTAACAAAGAAATGTGTCAATGAATACCAGCTCGGTTAATAATGTCACTCGGTATACACTACAATGGCTTAGTGTATATAGAAGTCTTCATTTACCAACCACATTGTCTTGTCCAATTTTTCTTCCATCTTCATAATAGATTAATGCAACATAATCAAGTCAACAATATGAGATCATAGACTCATCAATAAGTCACCCAAAGTATTCCTTATCTTTATCTGTCATATCCATCTTTCTCCATGTAGATATCTCATTTCTTCATCTTTTCTCTCCTCAACAGATGTTTAGATGTTTGCAACTAACTTGATAAGTACTGTCAAAACTAGTTGACATCAATGGAAACATATTGACTAATTTAATCATCTTACATATCATTTCAGTAGCTCGGTGATCTCTAATCACTAATCTTCAAGTCATTCAGGTATTCAATTAGTTGTAGTTCATCAATGAATGCTGAAATGAAAAGAACATAAACGCATGAGGGTATGTGCAAGATCATGAGGGGCCAAAAAGTGGCGATGTCAGTTCAAAACTTTGACAATGTAGCTGACGACTTTTTTTTCACCCAAATTTGATAAAATGAAAAGGGTATCTTAAGGAGATTATCAGCTTTCTATCGATATAATTGCTGTCAAATTTTGAATTCGGTAAATAATTATTAGTTATTTTCTAATTGAGCTACCTCTAAAGTGTTGATTTATATACTGATTGAAAAATTACTATAACTTTCAAATGGTATAACATTTTTAAAATCAGAAAAATCCATCACATTCTATGCTTCGCCTACTATAAGAAACTTTTTTTTTTTTTTAATTTTGTAAAGTTTTGAATGAGTTAAGGTGGTCAGACACGGGAGTTTTTTTATTCTGAAAATGTTGTAGCAAAAAATTCATAATTAATTTTTTTTTTGAATAAAATTACAAAAAAATATGCGTCACATCTGGGCATGAGTCTACTACTTATATATAAAATCTTATAATAAAATATTATCATTTGATTATGATTAAGGTGGTCAGACATACACCTACTTCTTATTTTTTCCTTGAAATTTTTGTACTACTGCATTGTAATCTATACTTTTCACCAATCATACTAACTTTTTCTCAAAAAAGGCCTAGTAGTTTAGAAACTATATTCAATTTTCTATAGATTCAATACTTACAACTTTTTGATATTAGGTTCATAGCTAGTTGAAATTTTCACGCCAAGTTGACTAACCCTAATTTTTTTATTTTTCATTGCCACTTAAGGGCATAGTTTGGCCCCTCATGATCTTGCACATACCCATGACACATAACTCAAGACATGATTATTAATTTTCAAGGAAACCCTAACCAAGCGAAAACCCCAGTGGGGATGGTACCCACAACTATGTAATAAAATATAATATCCCTATTAGGAGATCTAGCCCTATTAGGAGCTGAGTGTTACATAGTACATTTCCTTGTTAGAGGAATATCAACCTTGTTAAAGGTGTACAAAACCCTATTAAAGGTATAGTGAGCTTGTAGCTCTTACAATCAATCATTCAGTTACAAAAGTGTTCTTAAGATTGAACAATACAAGAATCTTCTATGGTTTGATAGTTCTAGTTCTCAGTAGCCTCTATCAATCTCTGATCTTGCATCTTCTATCAGTCCTCATTGATATCTCAAATTTCTATCCATATATCACACCTCTATCACTTTCACAAAATATTCTATACTTATATCTATTATGCCATCCAATTGGCTCTCAAATACAATATAAAACATAATAATTACTAATGCAAATAATAAATATTGATTCGGTGATCTTGTATTACCAAATTTTCACCAATATGCAATTTTTATCTGACTTGCCATGTTACCATTCCATCTATCATTCCCATAATTGTCGCGAGTATTCATATGTCATGTTTCATTGTTCCTTTGTCTTCGTATGCCTTCATATTATTGTAACTTAATGATATCAACATCAAAACACATGTGACCTTAACTTAAGATCATACATATCCCAAACTGTCTTCCTCTAAGCTTGCAAGCCTTCATATAGCATATACTGTCTTTGTTGACCAAAACAATAATGTAGTATTCTTTAAATCTGATTCTGTACTTAGTCATTTTCATGACTGTGTCTCCAACACTCATACTTACTTCATGTGATCACTATAACATAAGTGTTTCCATAAATGACAACCTTAAGTGATCCATAGTGCTCTCAAAACATCACTTGCCAATAATCTTTCCCTTTGGCATTGATGGCAACACTTAGCGAAAAATGACTAAGTGTCCAGAACACTATCTGTGCTCTTCCTTCTAATTTTCTTTTCTATATACATATACATATTCTTTTCTTCTTTTCTCTCTTTTTTTAATTTACAATTTTCTTTTATTTTCTTTTTTTTTTACTTCTTCTCATTTTTCTCTTCTCTTCTTCTCCCCCTTTGACATCAATGGAAAAGGTACATACAAAATTGAAAATTTTCAAAAGTGTAGGACTTAGTGCTTACTCACCAACTTCAAAATATCTTGGAAGGAATCTTCCAAGGTCTTCACTTCATCATTCCAAGACTTAATCAATAGTTCACTGACATGAATCAGTCCATGCAGTGCATAAGATGTAGCCTCTACTACCTTTAGCTCAGTGGGTATAGATGTGGTCATTGAATCCTCAATATTTTCCATCTCAGTGAGATGAGCTTCAAGAATTGATAGCTTAGGAGTGATTAAACTTTTCATGAAACCAAATCTTGTCATTACTCTCCCTTTCTCTATATCCAAAACATTTACCTTATCTAAAAATTTGGATGTCTATTTGTCCATCTCTGATATAGATTGTGAGGAGGTCTCACAATTGTCCATCATGTTGTCCAATGTAGCCCTGTCCTTGGATATTATGTCCTCAATGTTCTTTATGTGTCTGATAGGATTGATGCAATAACTATACAACTTTATTCCTTGTGTAAAATAGGTTTTGGCCTTAATTGAAGTTTCTTTTAGAATGCCCTAGTCCCATGAAATAGACTGGCATACTTCCTTCAACTTCTTCTCTAAGAATCTCTTCTCTGCCTTCTCCTCTATGATATTCATAAAAGACTCATAATGGCTACCAAAGTTGTATAATGCCATGTCCAGGTTCTTTGCATCATCTTTTCCTTGAAATACAAGAGGTATAGGGAGTATTTTATTCACAGTATCTACTGCCCTAGCAATCACCTTAACCTTCTTATCTCCTTTTTGTTTTGACCCCTCTTTCACATTAGAAAATTCCATGAAGGATAGTCTCATTAGTTTATCCTCATCCATGTTTTCCACATCAATGCTCCAAGGCTTGGCCATACTTTCCAACAATAAGGTGGAGGAGGTATCAAATTCTTGTTTGATCTTAATTCTTACCTCTTCTTATTTGTCTATCCCTATCTCTTTTCTTTGTTATTCCTCTTTTTGTCCTTCCTTTTCCTATCCTTTATCTTCCTATATTTATTCTTTATGTCCTTCCTCTCTTTGTCCTTCCTCTTCTTTTTTCATCGCACTATCTAGGTTTCCTTGAAATGGGTCACTCTCATCTAGTGAAGATTCAAGGGTCACAGGCACACTAGCAACAAAGAAGTCTAGTTTCTTGTCAACTTCTCGTGCTTCCATACTCTCCTTGGATGTCTTAGATCTTTCTCCCATTCTCAAATGTGTAGGCTTGGTATCTTTGGGAGGTGAGGTCTTCTCAGGCATGTTGCTCATCAAAATTTGATCTAGTGCCTTCTATGTGTCCTCAATCACCTCATCATATTTCCTCGCCATTATTTTTACAAGTCTGGCCTTAGTCCTTAGTAGGGGTTTGAGTTCCTTAATTATTCTCTCCCTTTCCTGTATAGAAACTACATGCAACATATCTTCAATGGCCTTATTTCTTATTGCCTCATCTTCAGTATGAGCCAATTATTTTCTGATTTCTAACTTGTTATACAGGTCTTTAGGAATATTGCCTTCAATCTCTAATAAATTCTTCTTATAAACTAGCAAGTACTCAATCGCTATATCTTCAATCACCGATTGATTATCAAAATCATACCTTTCATAGTATCTATTCAATGTCTTCAAATTTCCATCTCTTAATATTCTTTTCTAAAATATTTTGATATCTGATTTCCATAGTTTTCCTACTTTTTTTGTTCTACTTTTCTTCTTTCTTCTCAGGCATCTTGTCATCTTTTCTCTTTGTTTATACTTCAATCTTTTGTCTCTTAGGGCTGCTAGGTCTGTTTGATCTTGTAGATATCCTAGGTGTGCTCATGGGTGCTTCCTCTTGCATTATCTTCTTAGGGGTGATTGATAAATCAATTACATCAGAAGTGGTACTTACTACCTTTTCTACTTCAGAAGGTGGAGGGGCTTCAATCCTCATGCTAGAAGATCCTTCTGTCATCTTAGTTCTTACTTCCTTTATTTCCTCCTTTGTGATTCCAGCCTTCACTTCCATTTCATCAACCATATTTTATATTTTCCTCTTCCTTGTTCCTTTATCCTACTCTTCTCTAACCTTTTATGACTTTTCTTCATAGGTTCCCCATCTCTCTTTAGATGTATCAATTTTTTATGCCAGTACATGCTCTATTTTCATTACAATTATTTTAGAACTAACCTCATATCCCATAGGATAACACCATTTCTTCCTAAGTTCTACTGCTTTAAAGCACACAAAATCATTTTCAACCATGAAACAAATTGTATCATTATATCTTTCAACTAGTTCCTCAGGGATCATGTATCTCTCCTTCATTTTCCTTTGCAAAATCTTAATCATAGCAAACAATTCACCATCTACCCAGTTTTTGTTTAGTCTCCTATAGCTTTATGATATTTGAATCCCATTAAGTATATTGTCCTTCCATGCTCTAGGGTGCATTCTGGGAAATTTTTGCTCAATATGAATGTACATATGTATCAATAGTGAACCAAATCTAAATTCTTTTGACTTGTCCTTCTTAATGATCTTTACATTGTCCAAGAATTGTTGTGCTAGAATTTTGCATAGGTTGTACTTGGTGTTCTCTTTCACCATTCTATAAGCCATCATTATAACTCTTTTTGATATAGAATTAGGTTTGCTATTGTAGTATAGCTTGTATCCTAGTATCATTGCTACCAATCTCACATCTTGTTGAAATATATCATTGACAGTCATCGCTCACTTGTCCCATTTGGAATGTGTTAGGGTTTCTACTTCTTAATATTTTTCTCTGCCACAGGGATAGCTCTAGTGTTGTCCAGTCTAGTTATATCATGAATTAGCTAACTACATATCTTCACAGGCTACTCTCCTATCTAGATAAACTGATCATGCACTCTGCTTAGTATAATCTAAAACCATTCAGTCTTGTTGAATTCATTCAAGAGGGTTAGCTTTATGATAGATTTGTCTTCTAAGTGTTTGAACTCTTCCTTCATTTTTCCATTAGATTCTATCATCTCATCTATTTCTCTATATATTTATGTATCTCCTATATAGTCTTATACTTACAATGAATGTAATCTCTAATGTCTTCTATGTGCAACACATTGTAAGGTGTTTGTGAAAATTCTCCTTTCGGGTCATCCTCACGGGACTTAAATGGGTGTATTTTAAACTTATACCTTGGCCTACTAACAACATCATATATCACAAGTGCATCCATAGCTTCGTGATAGAGTATATGATCTAAATACCTTGAATACATTGAATTCTAAAACTTCTACTTCAATCAATCACGCAATGTAGCTGCTAGGTGACTGATATACTTCTTACCTCTTCTTTCCTTGGTTGCTTATTATCAAACGATGAAGAAATGAGATTCCTTGAGGTCTTTTATTCACCGCCAAGTGATTAAATCTATTTATCATAGTTAGCTCAACTTCGCACACCATCTAGTTAAACACAAATCTTGCGCTCATAGGATATGAATCTCCAAGTGCTACAATCACATATATAAACTCCATAGTGTATGTATACACCATATCTAAGCTTGCATGAGCTCATTCCTTAGAATTAGGGGCTAGATATAATATAGCATCTTCATCCAGTGCTCTCCCTAAGGCCATGCCTATCCTTCTAGGTTGATGTAGCTATCATGCCAAAAAATTAGGGCAAAACACACACAATTTTTTTTAAAGCACAAATGTCAACTAGTCTACACACAAAGGAACACTCAACTTGATAAAAAAATGCATCGACCAACACTTATCAACTCACAAGGGGTATCATGGCATGCATTGGCTTGCCAACATCCCTCATTCACCAACTGCATCTGTCAATGGAACCCTAACTAGGTTAAAACATAAAATAATAGAATAGAAATACCCAATATAATAATCTAAGTTTAGAATATAGGAAAAGTCAATGATAAGGTCAACAACCCTAGGGGACCAATTCAAAGAAGTACAAATCAAAGGAAATCGAATCGTAACCCTAAAGGTCCTTAACGGATACTAGGTTACCACATAGGAAGAAAATGTAGAAATTCAATTAAGTGGTAAAAAGGATAAAATGAAATCAAGATAATAACCCTAATGCAATTTTGGGGTTTTAAAACATATAACTATAATCATTAAATTGAATTAAACTATTTTAATCCCTAATTAAAATATTAATAACCCAAGGTTCGATAATCATTAATAATATTCAAATTAAGGGATTAAAAAATTTAAATTTATAATACTAATTAAAATCTTATTATTATTGGGATGAAATAATTTACCTAGGTCCCTCCTAGGACTTACAAATTATTTATCCCCCTAATAGTCCAATTATTAAAAGAAGACAATAAAGGTCATTTAAATAATAATAATCAAATATTATTTCCCAACTATAATAAAACATTAAATCAATTCAAATAATAATTAAATATATTAATTCAAAATCTCAAATCTCTAAAATAATAATGAAATACTATAAAGGTCTATTAAATAAATTTCCAACATTTAAAATTTTGTAAATAAATCAAAATAGATATTTAATGGTCAAATATTTTAAAATCCAATAAAGTAATCATAAGGAATCTTGGAATTCAAAAAGCTAAATAAAATATATTTTAAAAATAACATTTAAAAAAAAGGGAACAAACAAGTCAACTATCATTAAATGCTTAACCAGTATTTAATACGGTAGGCCAATATTAATAAAATTTTAAAATAAAATTTCAAAATAAAATTTTGGCTCCAAAAGCCAACCCTAACCCTAAATTTGAAATTAGGTTTTGGCCCCAAAATAAAATATAACCAAAACCCTAATTTCTCCATTTGGGGTTTTGCAAGTTAGGCCATGGAGAAAGTTGAAGAAAATCAACAGGAAGTATACACACAAGTATACAAGGGTGTATATACATACTCAAGTGTGTGTGCACACTCATTTATACTTGTGTATATATGTCAAAGGTATACAATAATGGAAAAAAAACCAAATTTGTGACTCCCCATCATGGCATCATCATGAATACTTCAAGGTATAACTTTAGGTTAGATAAAAATTATGTTCATAAGAAAATATTATCATACCAAGGTTTTCATTAGTTTCAGATTTATATTTACTGTTTAAACAGAGTTATCATCTGTTACAATATAGTTGCTATAATATTTTATTTAGTATTTACAATTATGAATATGCTCATAATATTATTCTTGCATTCCCTTTGTTTATGCCAGGATAATATTCTAGCATTCTCTCAGACTAACATAGTTCATACAAATATAATACTGTATTAACATATTTCTCTATGATGCAGTCTGCAATAATTTTAAACAACACTGAAATATTTTTTTGTCATATTTAAAATAGGCATGCTTTATTTTACATTGTTTATACTGCAGATTTAATAAATTTTAATGTATCATTTTTTTGCTAAATATGAAGTGTTATAATTTATTTTGTTAAAATATTAATATGGGTTTGGGGGGGGGAGTTATCAATTGTTGTACGTAGTCTGGCCCCCCCACAAGCCCTACGGTTGACAGCAAGGTCCACTACCATACTCCAGTGAGTATGCAATGGCCCAAAGCCTCTTGCATACTCACTGGAGTATGCAGTGGCCTCCCTGCCACCATCCCCAAGGGGGTGGTGAGTAGGTGTTGTGCCACCGCTCCCCGTAAGGGAAGCGGTGGGGCACAGTCCATCCCCCCCCCCCCTCCACCCGTGTGCTACCATATACTGGCAACAACAACACAAACTTAGGTTATTTTTTAGTTTGTTTTTATTTATTTGTTTGTTTATATAAAATAAAGTTTAGTTAATAAATAAATAGATTTAAAGTTGTGAATGGTGTGTGGTGTGGAAAATGTTGTGGATATATAAACTAAATAATAAAAAAATGCTTATCTCAAAAGAAGGCTAATGAAGAAATATCTCAAGTATATTGTATATACTTGATAGGATGTATATATATCCTTAAGATAAAATTTTAACTTTGAGGCAAATGGAAATCTATATCTCTTTTTACATAGGAAACATAGAAAAACATAGAAATATATTTCTTTCTAATAGAAATTTACGAACGTGAATCTATCACTATATACATCTATGTATATACATCTATGTATATACACCCATGTGTATATACATGGATGTATATACTTGATTTTTTTTTAGTTCTTACAATCAATGAAAGGAATTTTTATTTTTTTTATGAAAGATCAAATACACTAACCTTTGAAATGAAATGAAATATAAGGGAAGGTAAGCATTTTTTTTTAACTTAAAATAATGTACTTTTTCTTTATTTCATTCCTCACATAATATGAACATTTAAACAACAATATTGCATTTTTCATTTAAGCATAAAGATGGTAAAATCCTAATCTTTTGTCACTTCAATACAAGGAGATAAGAGAAGAGTGAAAGGAAAAAAAAATTATAACAAGCATATTACATGCTAGGAATTTACATGGCCTTGAATCCAAACTTTTACATGAGGCATTTTAGTCATTCAAAAACTTAAAACACAAGTAGGAACTAGTCAAACTTTCCATTAGCTCCATAAAAACCAGCAAGCCTTCATTTGATAAATCTGCAAAATAAAAGCTAATAGACCATGGAGGCTCACCTCCCAACCTAGGCCATTACATGGCCACCCCTGAGCTAGGGGAAACAAAGATGGATAGAGTTTACAAACACACTCCAATGCACATTCACTTAAAAAACCAACAAGTAAACCAAGTACACAAAATTCTCTTCCCATGTATATTCACATAATGGGTCACCTTGGACCCATAAAAGGGGTGAAGGTGGAATATACCCAAATAGGAGAAGCCATTCTACATTAAAGCATCATGCCTTAAACAAGGTCATGAAACAAATACAATGCCTTCACAAGGCTATAACAACAACCATCAACCCTTCATTTTTTTACACAAGTCAATACCCTTATGACCCCCAAACAAAACATACAAGAATGGCAACATGGATGCCCATACATCCATGTCTCATCCACTTCCTTCTTGAGGAAGGACTCTACAGTAGATGGGTATTCCCAACTCTATCCCTTCACCCATCAATGCTATCTTCCCTCCCAAGGGTGAGTTTGGCCTTGCACACCCCAAAAATGAAACAATAAAAATAAAAACCAGCAAATAAACATTTACTAAGAAGCCATTAAAACACACATGAAGCTTTGCAAACTACACAAAAACATAGTAAACAAAATTTGCATATTAAAACAAAGAGAACAAGAGTCTTCAAGATCCACCAACCTCAATCCAAGCTTATGGAAAAGTGGGTTGAGAAGGGCTTCCTTCCTACAAGCCTTCTTCCTTGCTAAGTCCACCCAAAAATCTGCTAAGTCCACAATAATTCTCCAAAAATTGGAGAGTGGGCAGTCAACCTACCAAATTCTTCTCCATCCCACTAAAAAATAAAACCATACTTAACCTCAAAGGTGATTGGACACACTCACTTAGGGTTCTCTCTCAACAAGAGGAAAATTCAAAATTGAAATGAGGAGAAGACTTGGCACACTTCCCAAATTCGTCACAAATCAAAAGGGCATCTTTTCAAGGGGCAAAAATGGTCTAAAAACATCTCATTGGTCAAAATTTGACCCCCAACCCAAGGTACACCTATGGGGTAGTCTATTTTTAACCTTAACTAACCTTTTGGGTTACTTTTTGCCTCTCAAAAGTCCACTAAGAGTTGACTCACAAAAATTTGAAAAAGATTCCCACTCAAGGCTCAACAACCAAGATACCTAACCTTGGGATTCTACAAGATGACTCAAAGATGGAAGATAGCTCAAATACAATGCACTTGACCATGACAACTCACAACACATATGTCAATTGATACCACAAAAAGGGTACAACACATCACTACACACATGGCATGCCAAGTAGACATTTATTTTAAAAAATAAAATAAACACAATTAAATAATACAATCAAGCATTACTTTACAACATTATACATCAAAATGAGGTTATTTCTCCCCTTGGAGATAACATTAGATTTACAAGATTTTCACATGCATCCATCTTTAATTTCCCCTTATTTAATTCATGGTCATTTCCTGCACACTAAACAAAATATCAGTAGCTCATGAAAGATAAAATAACATATACATATAAATGCATCATAATAATCACTCTCAAACACATCACACAATTCCAATTGCATCCACACTTATTCACGAGAAATTTATGAAATCTCAATAATATATTTCTCAATTTTCAAAACAAGTAAATTCAAAACACATAAGTATATCAATTACCCTAGCTTCCTAAAAATCAAAACCATAGATTATGTCCCAATTCATTTACAAACAATATTTCAATCGTCACTTTTCTCACATTACTATAACATCAGAGCACACTACGCAAAATCTCCTACTCAACATCAGGACCTAATAATCACTTTTCTATTAATACATATCTCAACATAAAATAGATTCAAATGGTCATTTGTGTAAGCATTCATATCTAATAGAAATATTTCAACATCCGTAAAAGGGTACATTCTCACCTTTCCAACTGCATTTCTTCTAGAAATTATATACACACGGGAAACAATATTTAACTACATTAATATATATATATATATATATATATATATATATATATATATATATATATATATAACATCTTTTTACTATTTTAGTTGCCTTGTACTAATTCAATCTCCATAAAACATGCACTAGATAGAAATATCATAAGGATAAGTTGAATTCAATCAATCCTATTTTGTACATAGAGTACCCTAGAATTATGAGTGCATAAGCAACAAGGAAAGAGTACATCACAATGATGATCAAGCCTCTATCCAATAGGGCACAAATCCTTAATACATCAACATGGATCTCTAATCACTAAGTCTATAATGCATAAAGATAATATAATAATAGAGTCTCTTAAAATACTCGACACGACTCCAAAGATAATCTCCAGATAAACATAAGGAAAGACTTGGTAAGGTGAATCTCATGATGCCATCAAATCAAAATAAGGATAAAAACATTGCATTCACATGACCGACTCATCCCTAATTCTAAGGGTCAGCAAAATGTGATTCAAGACCATATTCTGCATCCACAATTTCACGCAGAATATCGAAACATGCACCAAAATAATCCTCCTGATGGATTTCTCACTCACACGGGGCCAACATGACCTTACCCCTAGAGAGTGACAGTTGAAACCACACCAGTAGCATGTTTGTGCAAAGATGTAAATGAGGGAGGCACTACAGTAGCAATTGTTGGGAACACTAAGGGGGGGGGGGGGTGAATCAGTGTTCACTGAATTATAACTTTTACTTACTCTTAATCTTATCTTAAGTGCTTAAGTACTGAAACATAAACAAGATAAACATGCATAACACATAACACCAATATGGTTACGGGAAACCCAAATAGGTAAAAACCCTGGTGGGAATTGACACCAACTAATATTTTGTACTAGTGTTTTATGATCCTTGTTAGAAGATCCTTAACCCTGTTAGGAGTTGTTTTACAATATGTTTAGTACAATAGACCTAGTTAAGGGTCAAACCCTATTAGGATTCTTTTACAATAACCCTTTTAGGGGTGGGGACTCACTATCATAGATCTCACTGCTCAAGTGGTGAAGGCTACAACCTTCTGATATCAGATACCCACTATATCTGCTGAATGAACTGTGGCTTGACACTGCTTGTCTGATCAGTTCCTTTGATGACTAATGCTTTGACCTCTTGCAAAGATCTACTACATCTTATAGACTCTTTGCATACTTATACTCTTCCTATCTTTACTCTATATCAACTTACATGCTAATTACAATGGGTGCATCTCATATTTATATGCACATACAAAACAAATAACTAGGTCAGCCCTTTAACCGATTACATACAATGCTTCCAATTGAATTGGCTCAAGCATGTTTACAAACAAATATATTTACATGAAAAAAACCTAATTACAATAGGTGCATAGCCTTTACATCATAATAATATAACCACAAATCAAAATGCCAAAAGTCGGCTACTTACTCTATTCTTCTCTGGCACACACTGGTTGTGTAACTTCAATTGTTTATAACTTTTTCATACTTGCATATCTGATCATGCGCTCATAGACTAAGCATGAATATAGTCTAACCAACTTATCTCCTAGGGTGCATACCATAACTCTATCATACACACGTGCACTGATGCTCTAAGCTTCAGAAACTTTGTACATTGTCTAGTCTTCAACACTTAGCTGATTTTTGATCTTCTCATTAAGTGTGATGACTCCAAACTCCTATATGACTTTGTTTCCATAATGACAACACTATATTAAGTCATATACACTAGTATAGCCAACTTTCCAATAATCTCCCCCTTTGTCATTGATGGAAACAAAGGAATATGGCCAAGTTGCTAACTGTTCCTTAATACAAAAAACTTTTGTCTTATATCTCTCTATACATAACTATAACCCATATTCTATACATACTCCCCCTTTAACATTAATGAAAAAGGTGCTTCAAAATTGTATCTACATATACTTACTGTGAAAATACATCTGGATATGCTATCTTCAAGTTTTGGATCTCCTTCTTCCAAAATGTTACCAAAGAATTTACAATTTGTAGATGGGTGCATAGTGCATAGTGTAGCTTCTCCATCTTCTCCAAATCTGTGCATGGACCATGATCATATTTTATCATGGTGGTGTCTATGTCCTTGATATTCTGATTGAGTATGTCCAGTGAGGGCATAAGACCATTCTTGAGCTATGTTTTTCTTGTCCTTATTTTTGCCATTTCTATTTCAGCCTTCTCAATCTTATCTATCTATCCTTGGTAGACATTGTTGCACATGTTCACATCAGTAAATGGATCCTTCACTAATTTCTTTACTTACTCTAACATAGCATTTTCCTCTTGTATCTTTTTGAAATGGACATTAGTTAACTTGTCCTGATCCATGTAGTCAGTAATGACCTTCCTTCCTTGTTCTACAAACTCTTTCAAAGTGGCTTGTCTAACTTGAGTAAACTGAGGTCAAGTGAGAAATTGTTGATCAATTCACTTAGCCTTTTCTTCATGTATTTTTCTTCTGCAACTAGGGATGCAGATTATTCCAGGCTTGAGAAGTTACTCTTGAGTTGTGAGATGATTATACTCACATCATCAATGAAGTGTACCTTTGACACTTTCTTATCTACCGACAACAAGTTGTTCAAAATGTTCACTGATTCTACAAGGAGGGGATTCATCATTAGTTATTTATCCTTGGCTTTGTCCATAGCTAAGACACTAAACTTGATCAGGTCTTCTTCTCCCCAAGAGTCTAAACTAGTTGTGTTAGGAGTCAAACTTGACAACAATGCCACTGAGGGTGATGGAATTACCTCTTGTATTCCACTTCTCTCTTTTTCCATTTCTTCTTTCTTTTATTCTTCTTTTTCTATCTCTTTTTCTTTCTTTTCTATTTCTTTTTCTTGTTTTTCTTCTTCCATCAGCACTTCTTGTGGATTAGGAGAATTGTTACCACATAAGATTTCAGCTTCTTGTGTGCTCACAAAAGCTTCTTCAAACTTTTCTAGATCTTTATCTGTGGCCACCATGGCTATCTCTACATTATCAATGATAATGGTGCTATCCTTTGGTGACTTTGTTGTCAGCATAGACTTATCTGCCACTATTTGTGTCTCAACTTTAGGTACTGAGTCCTGGGGACCTATCACTAATGCATTTGTGGGTTCTGCCACCTTGACTTCCTTAGAGGGCACTTGAACTATGGGCGCAGTAGGAGGATACATGTGCCTATTCATGAATACCTTCTCAAATGCTTTCTCAGTCTCCTTTGCAACCAATTCATAGTTCTTGTCCATTATGAGTAGGGTCCTTGACTTGGTTCTAAGATGTGGCTTTACCAGATCTAACAACAAGGATTTTTCTTCTAGAGAGAAAACTGGTAAACTTTCATCTAATATCTTTTCTCTTATTCTCATATCCTCTTCAATGGATTGTTTCTTTAGTGACTCTAGGATGTCCCATACATTTCCTAGAATCATAGTCTTTAGTTCTAGGACTATCTTCTTGAACTTCAACATATATTTTATAATCATTCCATGTATCTCTGATTTTTCAATCTCATTGTATTTCTCATAGAACTTTCCTACTTGATCAATTCTTCCTTCATCTACAATTCTTGTACTTAATACTTTTAAACTAGGTCTGAAGCCTACCTCAAGAGGAGCTTGAGTGTTCTTTCTGCTTCTTATTTCTCACGAGGATGGATGATTGGTGCCAACCTCTTTCTTCCTCTTTACTATTGGCTTATACTCCAGAGGAGTAGTAAGGTCAATAGTTTCCTTGGGCACAGAAGGAGTATCATCAGTTTTGTCCTTCTGAACATCAAATTTCTCAATTTTTATCTTCTTCATCTTTGGGTCATCTGATTCTATCTTTGTGGCTGTGCTATCTAATTCCAAAGCAATTTTCTCTTCCCTAGCTTTGTTTAGGTCTGCTTGTGATACACCATGAATTCTTAGGATTTATGAGGTAACCTTGGCAACTTTCCTTTTTGATGCTACACTATTCAAAACTGCATCCACTTCTCTTGTTTTCTCTTCATAGGCTCCCCATCTTGGCTCATTAGGGTCTTTGGGGGCTGAAAGTAATACTTGTGCATATGCTTCTAGGACTTGTTCCTCAACCTCATATCCAAGTGGATGGATCCACTTAGTCCTTAGTTCAACTGCCTCAATACAAGTTACATTAGTCTCAACCATAAAATAGATATTGTCCTTGTACTTCTCAACAATACTTTCTGGGATTTTGTATCTCATCTACATTTTGGCCCTGAAAGTCTTCAACTCCAATGTCATGTAGTTCTTCAATGTACTCTCAGTACATGCCTTGAAAGATATCTATGGCATTGTGGGGATAGATTTATCTAGGTATAAATCTAACATCTTTCCAACAATATGAAAGTGTGTATATATATATATATATATATATATATATATATATATATATATATATATATATATATATATATATATATATATATATATATATATATATATATATATATATATATATATATATATATATATATATATATATATATATATATATATATATATTATCAGAGACCCAAATCTAAATATTTTGGTCTTGTCATGCTTGATTGCCTTAATGTTATCAATTAACTATGTGCACAAGATATCACACAAGTTAAACTCTCCATTCTCCTTTACAAGTCATATAACTGCAAGAATTATGGCCGTAGACACATTGTTCACCTTACTAGTGTGTTGGAACCTATACCCAAGTATCATGGACATGAATTTGATGTCATCTTGCTCAATAGGCTCAATGGTCATTCTACACCTATCACTCCTTGACTTGCATGCTTGTTCTACAAGTTTTCTGACATCCTTTCCTATTGGAAGGATGGTGCCTATCTTGGAGAGGCCTGTCATTTCATAAATTAGGTCACCTGTAATTTTGATTGGTACATATCCTATCCAAAATAAGTCATCATGAATTCTGCTGAGAAGAATCTTGATCCATTCAGATTCATAGAACTCATATGCCGTAGCATACTCAATTATGGGATGATTTTCCCATTGCGCATACTCATCCATGAAAGTCTTATCTGGTTTCAACATTGTTTCCATGTGTGCCCTTATCCTATCCAATCCTACTAGTTCCTTTTTACATTATATGTATGCCCTAATGTCCTCAACATGCATAACACCCATAGGCATGTGGGAAAATGCCCCTTCTAGGTCATCCAAATTGGATTTGAATGGGTGCTTCTTAAATACATATCTTTTCTTCTCAATAACATCAAATACTATAGGAGTGGCCATCACTTACTTGTATATCACTTTATTAATGGTTTCCAAGATGATCTGAAGACTTCTGAATCAGTGTGATGAACTAGGGTTTCTGCAACCAATCAAATGCACATCTTATCTCTGACAAATCAATCTGCAAATATTCACAATCACTGCTAGGGCTCTTTTTCTCTTCAATCACTCTGAATTCAAATGCAATGAGTGATCCAAATTCTTTCTGTGTACTTAAAGTGAAAATTTTGCTATTAATGCTTGCCACGTAAACTAGGCTATCACTTGAAAATCTTAAACTTTCTTTCTTTTATCAACCAGGTGCTCTTGCACACATCCACTAAATGTCTCCAAAAGGTTAAGTTCAAAGGCGCATACTCTGAGAGTGAGTATACCAGCCACCCAAGGGTCTAGAGCTAAATTAGCTCCCCCTATGACCCTAAGGACCATTCATCCAGATGTAGAGGGTGCATCCACTAGGGATGCATCCAATACCATCTCATCTACCTTGTCCTTCTTTTCTTCTAGCCAAATTAAGCTCGCACCTTCTATTTCTTTCACAAACTTGACTTCTCCTTCGGTATCCAATGTAGAGATTCCTGGTTTTTTAGGGCTTTCCTAACCTTTCATCCTTGATCTACAAAACTTTGAGATATGACCAGCCTTGTTACAAGAATGAGAAATAACTAGAGGCCTTAAATTCCTCTACGCATTCATTTGTGCTACCATTTTACATTGTCTTGCTGAGTGTCCTTTGTAGTTACAAATCTGACATGTAACATTCTGAGGGCTTCTTATATTTGATTGGTTTTGACTTCTCTGACTATGTTGAGTCTTGTTTTTTTGACTTGTTCTACAATTCCTAGCTCTATGACCAAATTTATTGCATGAATAACAATAGTCATTGAAAGGTCTTACCTCTTTACCATTTCTTGCAATGTGTCCTTGCTTGTTACAGGCATAACAAGTTCGGTCTACTAGCTTGCGCTCATCCTTGGATGGTTCAACATTGTTCATAGTCTCCTTTCCTATCTCCTTAGCATCTGTAGAGTCTTTTGCTGCTTTCTTCTTTGCTCGCATATCATCAATATGATTTTGTGCTTCATTGTATCCAATACTACTAGTATCTCCTTTAAGCTTTCTTGCATACAACTGAGATTCTACCAAACCATTAATTGCATGCGATTTTTCAATATGATCCTTAGCATTTTTCAATTCAGATTCCAACTATCCTTTGATATTCTTTAGCTCCAAAATTTCCATGTTAGCTTTCCTCAATTCTTCATTCGGTTGAAGGTTCTCTTTGATCTGATCATCATATACTTCTTGATTGTTTGTTAGCTTTTCATCCAACTCTTCAATCTGATCTTCAAGAGATGAGTTCTCCTCTTTCAACTTCTTGACCATCTTTCCCAAATCATTGCTTGTACAATCCTTTAGGTCTTGTTTCAATTTCTTGATGAGGTTATGATAACTACTGACTTTCAGCTTTAGTTCCTCAACTATTTTTTTGGATTTGTTCAGGTCGTCAAGAGTTTCCTTAAGATTCTCCTTCAGATTCATTTCTTCTTCTAAACCCATTGATCTCCTCAAGTGGTTAAACTTCTATTCAGAGAACTAGAGCTCTGATACCAATTGTTGGGAACACTGAGAGGGGGGGGGGCTGAATCAGTGTTCACTGAATTATAACTTTTTACTTAATCTTAATCTTATCTTAAGTGCTTAAGTACTGAAACATAAACAAGATAAACATGCATAACACATAACACCAATATGGTTATGGGGAAACCCAAATAGCTAAAAACCCTGGTGGAAATTGACACCCACTTATATTTTGTACTAGTGTTTTATGATCCTTGTTAGAAGATCCTTAACCCTGTTAGGAGTTGCTTTACAATATGTTTAGTGCAATAGACCTGGTTAAGGGTCAGACCCTATTAGGATTCTTTTACAATAACCTTGTTAGGGGTGGGGACTCACTATCCTAAATCTCATTGCTCAAGTGGTGAAGGCTACAACCTTCTGATATCAGATACATACTATATCTGCTGAATGAACTGTGGCTTGACACTGCTTGTCTGACCAGTTCCTTTGATGCGGTGATGCTTTGACCTCTTGAAAAGATCTACTACATCTTATATACTCTTCGCATACTTCTTCTCTTCCTATCTTGACTCTATATCAACTTCCATGCCAATTACAATGGGCGCATCTCATATTTATATGCGCATACAAAACAAATAACTAGGTCGGCCCTTTAACCAATTACATACAATGCTTCCAATTGAATTGGCTCAAGCGTGTTTACAAAAAACATATTTACATGTCAAAAACCTAATTACAATAGGTGCATAGCCTTTACATCATAAGAATATAACCGCAAATCAAAATGCCAACAGTCGGCTGCTTACTCTATTCTTCTCTGGCACACACTAGCTATGTAACTTCAACTGTCTGTAACTTTGTCATACTTGCATATATGATCATGCACTCATAGACTAAGCATGAATATAGTCTAACCAACTTATATTGTAGGGTGCATACCATAACTCTATCATACACATGTGCATTGATGCTCTGAGCTTTAGGAATTCTGTACATTGTCCAGTCTTCAACACTTAGCCGATTTCTGATCTTCTCATTAAGTGCACTGACTCCAAAATACTATATGACTTTTTCTCCATAATGACAACACTATATTAAGTCATATACACCAATATAGCCAACTTGCCAACAAAAATGTTACCATCATGTGAAGACACCGTAGCATCTACTATCTCTCCCTGAACCAATGCCTTATTGAATTGTTTGATCTTCCATATCATACCATCATCTTCATCTATTGGTTTCCCGAAATGATTCTTGAATTCATCCATGTATTCACCAAGACTTTGACCACTGTCACCAATATTTTTCTTTATAACCACAGGAGGTGGTCCTCTTCTTTTCTTCATTCCACTATACCTACAAAACTTTGCTATATGTCCTATGTTGTTGCATTTGTAACATGTAGGTAGTCTTTTGTCCTGATTAATCTACAGTTTAAAATATCTTGCAGTATGCACAAGGTTATTTCATTTGAAGCATGTGATCTTGGTTGTTGATTCTTCCTTGATGTAATCTTGTTTTTTTCTTTACTTATTAGGTTTCCTACATTCTTCTCCCTTGTGTCCATATGCATAACAGTTATAACAATAACTAGTAAAGGGTTTGAAAGGGCCTTTACCTTTGCAATCTCTTTTCATGTGTCTGACTTTATTGCATCCAAAACATCTACCTCTGAAAGGTCTGATCTAAAATTTAGGTTCTTCAAGAGTAGGTCTTTCTTCAATCTTTGCTTCATGTGATTCTTCATGAGTCTTAGAACATTCTCCTTCATTGTATCCAATTCCAGTCATATCTCCTTTAGGTTTTTGTCTTTCTCTTTGTTCATCAATTTTATCACTGCTCATATGTCATTTCTCAATGTGTAACTTGGCTTGAGTGAGTTCACATTTAATGATCTGATTGTACTTCTCCAATTCCAGACATTTATCCTTGTAGTGATCAAGTTCAATATGCATTTCTCCTATTTGCATATTTGTTCCTTTTAGAGTCTCTTCAACTTTGTATCTTGCATCCTTTTCATGTTGAATCTATTTAATCATCAAAAGATTAATTTGTTCTTTTTCTTGCTCCAGCTGCTTTATTTTATCTAATGTATCATTATCTAAATTCTCCTTGATCTTTTCCATAAGGTCTTGTCTCTGACTTCTTAAAAGTTGAAGATGTTCCTTTATTTTCTTGATAAAACTTTCTGCTCTTCTTAATTTGACTTTCAAATCACCATTCTCAACCTTTTCTTTGTCCAAGTCTTCAAGTGTTGCTTCAAAGTTCTCTTGAAATTTTTTTGAATCCATTCTGATCTCCCTTAAGCTATTAGGCTTTCTCTCCAAGGGCCAATAGCTCTAATACCAATTGTTAGGATTGAATAATACTGAGAGGGGGGGTGAATCAGTATTACAACACTTAAAAATAAATAGAAACAAATTCCAAATAAACTATATGGATGTTGAAATGAAAAGATCATAAAAACATAACTCATGACACCATTATTTGTTTTTGAGGAAACCATGGCCAAGGGAAAACCCTGGTGGGGATGGTACCCATAACTATGTACTAAGATATAATATCCCTATTAGGAGATCTAGCCCTATTAGGAGCTAAGTGTTACATAGTACATTTCATTGTTAGAGGAATATCAACCCTGTTAAAGGTGTACAAAACCCTATTAAAGGTATAGTGAACTTACAACTCTTACAATCAATAATTCAATTACAAAAGTGTTCTTAAGAGTGAACAATACAAGAATCTACTATTCTTTGATAGTACCAAATATTGTTCTCAATAGCCTCTATCAATCTCTAATCTCACATCTTCTATCAATCCTCACTGATATCCCAAATTTGCATCCATATATCACACCTCTATCACTTTCATAAAACATTTGATACTTATATATATTCTTCCATTCACTCGACTCTCAAATACAATATAAAACATAATAATTACTAGTGAAAATAATAAATATTGAATGGATGATCTTGTATTACCAAAGTGTTGGAAATATGAAATCTTTATCTGACTTATCACGTTACCATTCCATCTATCATTCCCTTAATCATTGTGGATGTTCATGTGTCCCATTTCATTGTTCCTTTGTCTTCGCATGCCTTCATATTACTATAACTTACTAATATCAACACCAAAACACATGTGACCTTAACTAAAGATCATACATATCCCAAAATGTCTTCCTCTAAGCTTGCAAGCCTTCATATAGAATATATTGTCTTCACTGACCAAAATGATATTGTAGTATTCTGTAAATCTAATTATGTACTTAATCATTTTCATTACTGTGTCTCTAACACTCATACTTACTTCATGTGATCACTATAAAATAAGTGTTTCCATAAATGACAACCCTTAAGTGATCCGTAGTGCTCTCAAAACATCACTTGCCAACACTCCCTACTTTATATATCCTATTAATAAATATAATTGTGGTCAAATCCTAAGGTGATGGATTCCCTAGGAAGCCTCCTAATAAAAATAGAAAGAGAAGAAATTCTTTGATCACTTAGGTTTGCACTAACACACAAAAGAAGATCATATGTACATAGCACTCTTTGGTAAAAAGATAATAGATATATGCATTCACAATTATTTTGATTACCCAATCTTACACTAGATGCAAGGATCCCAGAGCATACAAATTAATGGACACACCAAACATGGAAAAAAAATTATTTCCCTTATAAAACTTAAGTGTGAGATATTTTAAAAATCTAAGACACATAAGTCTTGCAACATATTCGGTAGCAGTTTCAAATTTATAATATTCTCCCAATGAATGTCAAGTTGCATAGATTCATAGTACAAGGCAAGATTATAAATTTGGTTAGCTCAAAAGATAATCAATTAAATTTAAAAAATTAGCATAATCATGCATAAATAAAGAACAAATGTGCAGAGAAATTAAATAAATGTATATAGATAATTAAAAAAGTGCAAGATGTCTACAGGTTTGAATGACTCCTGCCCAGCTAGTTTGAATGGCTCCCACCCAAGCCATGGACCTCCTTTTTTGTGTTCTTCGTTGGGTCACAGACTAGGCATGTGGTGAATGCAACACTTGATTCTACTAAGTGTTTGATTATCTCCCTTCATACATTAGAAGCAAATGGTGTTGACTTAGCTTCTTCCTCTAGGGATTTTCTTGGGCAGGGTGTGACAACGGTTTCGGGTGGTTTATTGGTGCCCAAGTGTCATCTTCCTACTAGGGGATACATTCCATTTTCACGTGTTATTACCTTGAAGTTAAATGAGGGTACAAAAGAGGAAATACACCACAACGTGTCTATTTTTTCTTCTCTTTGTGTCATTTTTCAATTTAGGGGTTTTTGGACTAGCCTCCCTAAACTGCATGCCTAGATTTCTAAGTTTTGGGAGCCTACCCTCTCTGGTATAGTTCATATTTACCCAATGGCTAAAGGTTCTTTCATTGCAAAATTTGAGATTGAAGACAATAGAAATAAATTTTTGTGTGAAATTTTTTTTTAGATTGAAGAATAAATATTCGTTAATGGGTAAACCCTGGTACCCTGATTTCAATCCTTCTTCTCAAAAGTTTGATAAGATTCTGATATGGGTTCATTTTTCTTACCCCCCCTCTTCATATTTGGGTTGATTCTCTATTTGAGGAATTTGGTAATGCTCTTGGGGATATTTTGTTGGTAGATGAAGAATCATCTGATAATCTTCATTCTACCTATGCCCAAACTTTGGTCGAGTTAAATGTTTCAAAAGGACTGCCTATTGAGATCTTGATCTAATATTCTAATGGTTATTGGGTTCAATTTGTGGACTATGAAGGGATTCCTTGACATTTGAAAATATTTTAAAACTGGACATGCAGCTGAGCATTGTGGGTTTGAGAAAAAGAGGTTGTCAACTTCTTGGTGGAATGATGCTTCAAACCAGCATTATGTGGTTGAGAAGAAATCTGATTCGAGTTTTCCTCAAGTGGTGGCTCAAGATCTTGCAGTTTCTTCTCAGATGATGCTTCTTGTGGTATGGTTATTGAGGATGGGCTTTCCCCTCCTGTTGTTTCTCAGGCTGCTATTGGGAATAGGCCTCTGGTGTCTTCCCCGAATGGCAAGAAGAGTGATTATGAGACTTTGGTTGGTTCTACTGGTTTTGCAACTACTATGTCTTAGAATTTTGTTGTCTTTGATAGGGATCTCACTAGAGGGCATGCTTTTACTATTGAGAGCATTGTTGGTGTTGTCTCTACTAGCCCTGTGTCTAAGGATGTTGTTGGCCTTATTTCTAGCTCTTTTATAGGTGTTGTTGGTCTTCCCCCTCAGGGTGTTGAGATTCCAGTGCTGGATTATTTTTCTTGGAAAGAAGTGGCTGGTAAGGTGGAAGAGGGTTGGATTAATGTGAAAGGAAAAAAATTCAAGACGTCTTCACCCTCTTTTGACATGACCCTTCATTCCTACAAGTGCAGGGACAAAGTTATATCTTAAGGCATTCTGATTGTGGTGTTGGGGTTGGATTTTTCTTTGGTCTTTTCTCTAGTTTTTGGTTGCATTCTGCTCTTTTGTGTAGCATTTGTCTCAAGTTGTGGGGGCTTGTTGGTTAGAACCTCATCTTTGTCTTGAACCATTCCTTATTGTGGTCTTTCATGGAATAATCTTATGTGACCTTTTTGTAAAGGGTTTCGGGGTCCCTTCAAAACCTATTTTTTGCATTAATCATAAGTAATTACACAAATATACATGATAATTATGTTGAAAAACCTAACAATTATGTTGAAATATGGGATAATTACTCGAATTCTATTTTTGCAAACCAACCAAAAATATCCAAAAGCATGGGTGTAAAAACAAAACAATTACATAATAAAAAGGTACAGCTGTGCAAAAAGATGAAATAATTATGCATAAATATTGAATGGTCATGCCAAAATTTAGGACAATTTTGTCGATCCATACTTGTGACTTTAAAAAATATTAAATTCGCATATAAGCATCAATAGATCAAGATGTGAGTCCACTAGGAGTGCATGCATATGGATAAAAAATTAAATCAATGTGAATTATCAAATGATTATGTTGGTGCCTAAAAATGATGGACTATTTTAGGCCAACTGATAGATACACACTAGTACCTCTGCAATTCTGGCTTAATCAAGCCAAGGCTGGTAGGCCTAATTTCACTTTGAATTATCAAATTTTTATGTCAAACAACTATGTACATAAACAAACAAATTTCCTCCAATGTGGTAACTAATCCTGGAGGAAAACAACAAATCTCCTGATAATTTCTAATATGTAAAGCTTAAACTAAACTAGATAACCACTAAGAATCCTAATTGAAATGCTTAAAAGGAATGATTTAATTATCTACAAACTACAAAGTATGAACCAAATGACAATTTCCAAATAATGGTTAGATCAGTGCCTTCTAAATACTTGGGCTATAGAGTCAGAAAACTTTCAATCCTACGTATGATCAGAGATGGTTTTAAAAACTTGCTTTAATAAGACAAGACCATCACTTCACAGGCTTCTACTTGACTTATAATTCAAATCAATCTATATAGCTAATCTTATCGAATTTAACTCAAATTAAGAGACCGATAAAAATAAGAGAAGATTCATAGATCTTTCAATTGATTTTTTAAACTATATATATTAATTTTGAATTATGATACTCAAGGAATTCAACACACTGAAACACTCTATTTAATAGAATATTCGAAAGACTAATTGAAAATATATAACTTATAACAATAAATAAAAAGAAGAGCACTTATCTTTGTTAATGTTGAAAAAAGTACATTAGAGTTCATATTGTAGTTGTGATCAAATTCTATCATATGCAAATCTGAATTGTATTATCTTGTGTATATTCTCTTTACATTTTACATTATTTATATATATGTGTTTGAGTGGCTTTCACACCTCTTTAGGGTGAAAAGACACAACCCTTATTACAAATTATTTTTTAAAAAATAATAAACTAACTAAAAACTAACTACCTAACTTTCGGATTTGGGTCTGGTAGAAAAATCAAAACACCTCGTGGAAAGCTAATGTTTTTGTTGGAGATAGAAAATTTGATTTCCCGAACTGCGTCATTTTTAGATTTTTAAAATTTGACCATCTTCAGCCTCTGTCGGCATCATCTTTGAAGCAGGTCAAAATTCCAGCATTTTCTGAAGGCTTTGATCACAGAATTTTGATTGTTCCTGCCACAGAGCTTCCTTTCTTAATCTCTCAACTTTGAATTGAAAATTAATGTAATTTTTTCATCCCATTTCATGTACTCTATCATGAATTATTGGGCATGGAGTTTAAGAGGCCATTTTTTTAGGGTTTTATCAGTATATAGGACTCCAAATTTTGCCCAAAATTTAGAGCTCCAACGAGCTCTTTCTGGGGACGTATGCTCCATGTGAGCATAGCGAGATTCTAGCTATCTCTGGAGAAGCAGACCAAGTATCCATACTAATCTAATGTGAAGAAAAATGGGTGGCCCCAGGCCCCCAAAAATTGAACATTGATCTTTTTCTCTATCGAACACTTGATTTTGATCATGCAATAAATCCCTCCTTGTTGCATTGGGTGCATCTTCTTTATGGACAATTCTCATTATTTCATCGATGTGGTCCTTGGTATTTGAACTTTGTTTCATCTTTGAGGAATCATTAAGTGCATCATGATTTTTGCTGAATGGAGGATCTCTATGCATTAGACCAGTTATATCAAAACAAAATTTCTTTACTTTGACAACTTCTTGCTCATAATTTTCTTTGTCTTTATACTCCATATGTTGTTTCTCATCATAAAATGGTTTTGAAGATAACTCATATTTGTGAGACATTACTATAGTTTTATCAAGAATATGATTAGATAGGATATTTGGAAAACTTTCAGCACTATTCCTCAACACATTCTCCTCATTATGCCTCGCTGATACCATCTTAATCTTCACATGTTTGATATAACTTTTGTTCATCGAATGAACTGAAAGATGTCTCACCTCTTGAATACACTTCCTCATGCATATTTTGAGTTTCATCATCCTCAAAATTATCATTAGGCATCTTATCTTCATCATGATGTCGATGGATTTGATTGCATAGAAGATCTTCCTCAAATAACGGATTCATGAACATAGAGAACTTGGACGCATCTTCCTTTGTATCTTCTTCAAACAATGGGTGCAAGGTCATAAAGAATTCAGGCATACATCCATGAGAGATTTCATTTGGATCATCAAGTGTTTCATCAACAAGACTAATATCTTCATTAACATTATTTCCTGAAACTTCCTCATGTTCATGCAGTTCTATTTCATCTCCACGATTTGATTTTTGGAAATTATCATCTATTTTATCTAGTACCACTTGATTATATGTTGATTCATCAACTTGTTTATCATGGTGAAATGAAAAAAATTTCAGACCATTGTTCTTGACATATTTTTGATATTCAATGTCCAATATATCTGAAATTTCTTCTATAGTGAGAAAATTTTCATCTTGATCATGAAATTTATTCATTCTCATACAAGTATCATCTTGGAGGGAATCTTCTTCTATCTGATTCACACTTTCCTCTTCATTAGAATCTGGAGCCTCATCTCTTGTATGTTTCACATTGCATTCATTATATTCTTTTACTTTCTAAAAAAGGAGCCTCAAATTAGGGTCATCTATAGAAACTCCCAAATTATAAAGTTTTCTTCGAAATTCTCTACTTGAAGCCATGATATCTGATGGTATCTCCCAGTAGAAACCCATCATCCTTATGAACAAATTACTGTAGACTCGCCCTTTTGTCTTTCTATATTGAAAAATGCATCTAAGGGAGACATGTAAGATTCCGTTTCCATAGTGCAATTCTGATCTTCATTATGCTCATAATACATGTTATCTTCTTCATCATTGGTATAATGAAACATATCAAGAAACTATTGCTCAAATTCCCTCCATGATAAAATGGACTGTGAAGTCAATGGAATAAATGTTTCTCTTGCATAACCCTCCAATGACTTGGCAAACAGTACCATAGTATCACCTTCTGTATAACTTTCATAATCATCAAGGAATGCGTAAAAAACCATCCAAATGATCAGAAGCTGATTTATTACAATTTCCCATAGAATTTATAAATCTTGTATGAAAATTTTGAAAACCATTCATTTCTAATGCATTTAAATTCTATAAGATCCAAAGGCATGAGGTCAGTATGGATAAATATACTTCTCATCAATTTCTTAAACATGGTAATAAAATAATGAGATGAAATTTTATCTCCCTTCTGGATCTCCTCCCTCAGATGGGTTTTTCTCAATCTTTCTGAAACTAAATTTTAGAGTCACCACCTCACCTTCTGTGAGGAAATAAACTATTCTAAGTCCTTTCTCCCAGTAGGGTGAACCCACAATAGTGGGTTACACTTTTTTGCCTGAATGGACACTGAACTCTACATTTTGAAAAAAAAAATCAGATTCAAATGCATATTGTCGTTAAACCATTTGAAATCAGAAGATAAAGTAAATTAGAGTCTTTTACGACTTTTTGTCTAGATTCTAAATATATATATTTTTAAAAAAAAATTGAATTGATTTGAATGAGTTTTTATTTCTCCCATGAAAACTGGTATGTTTCTGAAAACATCATTTTCAAAGAGTTACATTATTTTCATAGAGCATAACTTTTTTTCTAAAATAGATATCAATGTGAATCTTTCAAATTTAGTTTTTTAGCATCCATACATAGGGCATACATTTGGTTTAAGGATATTATCATGATTATTTTATATTTTATTAACGTTTGAAGTTGACCAAACCATAATTTTGACATACCTTGACTACATAGCTTATAACTTGTCGTGTATTTGTCCAATTTCATTTTTATTTTTTTTTTATAGAAAGATAATTTCAATACCTAGGGCATAGATATTTTTAGAATTTGTTTTCTCTCATTTACTATTTTTCCATAAGCGTCAAACATAGAGGTTGGCATACGGTGAAATATCTATGTTTAGTAAAACTAAAAATACAAAGTCATAATAAAATTAATATATATTAACATTATAATTATTGGAAAGATTTTTCTCAGTAGTACCTTACTACATAGATAGTTTTGTCAAATAGATTCATTTGATTTTCAAAAGAGAAATTCGAAGTGATTTTTTGTCATCATTTTAATAGGTGCAAAGGAGACTCCATTATAGGTATGAATGAGGGAGTATAGATGTTATATCAATGTTTTTTTATCTAAGAGGCTTTGAGATAACCATTTGTAATTAAATCCTTCAAATGGAACCTCTCAAGGCTTAAATCATCATATTTTATTAAAAATGTGTTATTTCAGCAAAAATTAGCATCTCTAAAAAAGTGTAACCCACTATTGTGGG
>BSBK01009729.1:0-93595 GCA_027943335.1 Chamaecyparis obtusa
TGTGTTTACAGCCCCACAGAAAGGGTTCCATCTCCTCCCCCTTGTGGTGGGTACCTTAATGATAGTATCACCTAGATGGTTATTCTTTGGAAAAGTAAAAAATTCTCTTGGGTCTCTCATTCTCCTTCCCATGTTCTGGGAGATTTGTCTACCCACTCTTGATGTGGGATACTAATTATTTTGCTAATGCATTATTATTGGTTTATTCTTGACCTTGTTGTAAATGGTTGTTTTGGTATGTGGATTTTATGCCATTGGGTTTTAGTTTTGCAAGGTATGTCACTCTTGTATTATTGTTGTTTAATATCAAAAAACATGGTTCGGGACATATCTTCTAATGCCATGCTATTCCTTTCCACAACCCTAATATTTTGGGGAGTCCTCGTAGAGGATTTTAGTCTCTTTATTATGTGTTTCCCACATAATTATTCAAATTCATTTGATATGAATTCTCCACCTCTATTTGATCTTAAAGATTTGATATTTGAACCAACTTCACTCTCAACTATAGCATTAAAGATCTTAAATTTTTTAAAAGCTTCATATTTTTTTTTAAAAGTAACCCATGTCATTCTAGAAAAAACATCAATAAGTAACATGAAGCATCTTTCATCTTTCAAGATTTGTTTTCTTGTAGGTCCGCATAGGTCTATATGAATCAGCTCCAGTGGCTTTATTGTTGAATACTCCTTTAGTTTGAAACTTTCTCTTATTATATATTTCCCTTGTTGATTCCATGTTCCAAGAGTATTTGAGGGCTTTGCAATTTGAGGCATATACATCATAGATTTCTTAATTCTAACCTTTACAAGACATTCAAAATATATGCAATCCATTCTTCTATGCCATTAGAAGATTTCATCTATCTAACTCACGCGACACTTATGTCATTTTATCTCATTGAGGATATATTGAGTGTTCAATTATATATACATTTGCAATCAATTTTTCCTAACATTCATTTCTAACTTCACATCCTTTGTTATGAAATATGACATTATATCCTTGATCACACATCTGACTGACATTCACTAGGTTATGCTTTAGTACTTCAACTTATAGAACATTCAAAGATAGTTTTTTTCCATTAACAATGCTAATACTATATGTTCCTGCTATGTTTGTAGTATCATTGTCTCCAAACCTTAGTGTACCCCCATCTATTTCAAACAAGGAAATAAACTTTCTCTTTCTTTTTCATGTAATTTAAACAACCACTAATAATATGTCATTCACTTCTTTCATCTTGTGCATGAAATGTAGTTTTTAGAAGCACGTAATTACTTTTTTATCGTGCTTTTGGTTCATTTTCCACACCTTTATCAATTTATTTTTCTAATCAATAAAGGTGTCTACTCTCATCTAGGAGGAATATCCACTTTCTTGTCCTATCCTAAAGGTCTCCTAAAACCACTTCGATAGGTTCTTCCAATGTGTCTAGAAAAATTGCACTTATGACATTGAAATCAAACAAAGGTAAAAATGGATTTTTTCATACAAAGCTACTTGTAGAATTCATTGCACAATTTATCATCTTCTAACCATATTGATCACAAGAGAAACAATAACAAATGAAGGAATGGTTCAACCAGGTATTGTATTCCTTTCTTGTAGGATTTTGTCTTCTGAATTTGTTATTCTATGTGTTGACTTGAGTGAAAGAATCTTCTTCCTTGGTGTCTTCAATCTTCTTATATTCATCAGCACTTGAACTTATAGAGATATTTTTATCAAATGTCTATCTATTTTTCTCTTTTGGAGGTGTGGCATTCTTTGAATGCTAACTTTTTAAAATCCAAGATATGTCTTAATGAATGGTGAATTTTGAATATTTATGATCTCATCTAGAATTTTAGTACTATTTCCAAACTTCAATCTTTTGTCCAACCATACATTTTCTTTCTCCAAATCCTTCCTTAAGGATTCAATTTATGATTTAATATTTTTCATAATCCTTTTCTTTTGCCTTCAAATGAGTTGTCATGGTTACTTCTTTTCTCTTTACTTCGTCTACTTGAATTTTTGTACTAATAATTATCTTTTCAAACTCTTCAAGATATAGCTTTTGTTTCTATTTTGTCTTATTCTAAATCTTCATATTATTTAGAGAATATTTGATTTATCCAAGATTCAAGAGCACATTCATCACTTTCCACAAACGATCTACTATCTTTTCTCTTGTTTTTCATGTGAAGATTCTTATTTTGTGCTTACTTCTTTGTAGTTGTTTTTGGTATGATGGTATATTCCTTTTTTCTTGATACAATCATTTTCACCATCAATATCTTCTTCTACATTAAATGGACACTTAAAATCATAACATCATACTTTACAAAAATTAAAGCATTTAAAAGTTAAATAAATTTTATATTTGCCAAACCCTCCCCTCAACTTCCTCACAAAATTGCTTCCTCAACATCAGACTCGTTGATTGGTTCAATAGCTTCATTCTTTTATTTCTTTGATTCTTTGAAGGCAACCTCTCTCTTTCATAAGCAGTAAGAGTACCATGTAGTTTATACATTGTTATTATAGTCATATGTAGATTCTTATATAAATGAAACACTTGAATCAAATCTTGAGCAGAGGGATCTAAGTACCTTTCGTATAATTATTCATTCTTTCACATCTTCACTAATCCATTTGAGAGTATTAACAATTTCATACACACCTACCACTTTTAAATCTGAACCAGTAATATATTATCATCTAAAGCATCAATCATGAATGTAAAAAATAACTATGCAACAAATGAATACATCCACACAAGAGAACTCCAAATTTACATAGAAACCCAAAAGGGAAAAAACATGGAGTGAATAGCTACTTGGAAAACTTTCTCAAAAATATAAAATGACCTTAAGTTAGTGTTTATTGGCATTGAACCACATGAGACACCAACCCCCCTTTCAATGAATTTGTAGGCACTGGTTGATATGAGACACAATCCCCTCAAGTGAGAACCAACTCACTCACTAAGCACCATCTTAGCTAGATCAAGAAGCGCCAACATCTATTACAAACATAAAAATAGAGAAAATACAACTTTTCACCCAATATACATAATTAGGCATAATTGTGCTTTGTTATCTTGTTATACCCTAATTAAATTGCCTTTATTAATACTCTTTCTACTTTGCTACATCATTTGGCACAACTTGGAGCAATTAAACTAGTAACAGATAGTCATGGATCTTTTTGTTACATAAACATGGAATTGTGCACATAAAAACACAAGAAACTCAAAATAAATACCAATTTGTGCATTTATATATCATCACAATGTTGACTTACAGTTCTGTTAAACTTGTTGTTTTACCATGCAGAATTATAACCATCAAAATATTTACAAATTTTTGTATTATTGGCTTATACAAGGTTTAATTTTCTAAACCCTAGCTAGACATTATCAAAATTTTAACATAAGTTGTTGATCAAAGATTTTCCCTATTGATCAATTGTTTTGCATTAGTTTTAATTTCCCACGTGACATTGAAAAGGAGCCATCAAATTATGGTTTCATGTTATCTTCCAATAAAGTGTTGAAGTTATGCAACTCTAATGTCATGTTGAATTTCGCAACACAAGAACTTGCAAGATCAAATAGACAAAAAAGAACACCTTATCACAAGAAAAGTAGCAAGAAAGATTTTCTATATTTATTAAAAGAAAAGATTCTTGAATGAATAAAAATGAATTTTTTTTATAGAGGCAATGGCTCTAAAAATAGAGATAAAAGATAACTGAAGTTGGATATGCAAACTAGAGCCCAACTAGACAAAGATAGGCTAAATTAGGATCAACTAAAACTTAATTAATATTTACTTAAGATAATTGTGCACATGGAAAAATATGCTTAATTATGCACAAGGATATGTCTGAGAATAAACTTAAGCATGTGCACAATTATGAATGCAACAATAACTAATGTGTATGATACAACATCTACACCCCTTAAGTAAAGAATAAAAATTCTCTAAGCATGAAATGCAAGAACCTGACACCAAAAAACTTAATTAGGTACCCATATACAAACCAATGCAACTCTCATAAATGGAGAAAAGGAGAAAAACCCAGTGAAATAAAACTCCTCTCCAAAAGAGAAAAAGAGAGTGAAGGACTAAGAAGCCTCCAAGAAAATGTCCTAAAAGAATAGGAACAATAAGAGCATCCTCAAAGCACAAAGAAGATGGAAATAATTGGAATAAATTATATTTACTCATAGCTTAATCGCAACCTTAGTTTGGAATTTATCGTTTCCTAGGTTACGTGATTATTTATACCATATAGTTGTCAGGTAGTTGAGTTTACCTACCCCTACCTAGTCTTGCATTTCATTTGGCCACATGACACTTTGTGTGCCCTTCATTCTCTCTCATCTAGCCTATATAACAAGGCTTGTATACATTTATCATTCATCTCAATATCAATTCTCATCTTCTAGTGAAATATTATTTCTCTCTTGTAAAGGTTATTTTGCAGCTTGCAGGTCCCAACAATAGAGGTGATCACTCCAACATGGTATCAGAACAAGCTTCTTGTGTTTCCTTCCATATCCGAGAAGCTTTCATTAGTCTATATTGAGGTTAGATCAGCATCAAGGATATTTGTTTGACAATTAATTCCATTATCATTTGGCAAAAATTGATTCTCTCTGAATTATTGTTCATTTTTTATGATGGAAAAATTATTGTTTTTCATTTATCAAAGGCTGAGTTTTTTGGGGGTGAGATCAATGTGTTTGCTTCATTATTTCAAAAATTGGAGTTTTTTAGGAGACATTTACTATGATGTAGGCTCTTTAATTGGGGCATAAATCACTTGCATATATCTATCTCTATTGGCATTGATTTTTCATAGATCAGACTACATTTTTTTGCCTAGTGATTCAAGCATTGGCTAGCATTTTAAATTTTGTGGCTCATTCCTTTTTGGGTCGATTATTTGTGTCGAATCTATGTCGGCACTTTATTTGTGATTATATTGGCATTTGATTATTGCGTTGGATAATTTTTTAGTAGTATACACTTATTTTGTGTAAGACGTAATAAAATTTCAAAATCAAATCTTGTATTATGAGAGCCATATTATTTTTTGACAGCTCGTAACAACACATCTCTATTGGTCTTCAAAGCACATCAGCACACCAATTTTTTATTTAAGGTTGTGTTTACCTCGAGTTCACATGCTTCATCATTGGTTGGTAAAATTCCTAATTGATCAATAGCTTACACTGTTTGGTCGGCTTAGAATGATTACCTTTGATTGGAAAATATTTTCTCTGTCATTAGTTGAGTGGCTTCTATTCGAGGGTTCAGGCTTGCGATACATATCTGTTGAGATTTTTTGGAAGGCATTCCTATTGCACACTTACAATATGGTGATTGGTCATTTCTTGGAGGGTTTCTCTATAATTAATTGGCTAAGAAAAACCTTATGCAGATAGGGTTTTTCAATTGGAATGAGGATAAGTTGACCCCCTCAAGCACTTTGGCATTTTCTTTGGAACCATTAGTCTCACATGGGGAAGGCAGCTACATCTTTTGTTTTATAAATACCCTAGCTTACTTTGATTGGTTGTGGGCTTATGCACACATGTTCAATGTGAGGCACCTCTTGTATGGGTATGAGTAGTTGTGGTAAATGCCTCCTAAAAAACTCCATTTGTGGTCACATGCTTCGCGCTTTACTGAATTTAGTCATTTAGAGCCCCAAAAGTACCTTTTATAACCATTTTTTAAAACTCATAACTTTTGCATCCAAAGTCCATTTTTGGCATATTATATATCATTAGAAATCTCTTTATGCCAACTTCATGGTGGTT
This sequence comes from Chamaecyparis obtusa, assembly GCA_027943335.1. Lineage (NCBI taxonomy): Eukaryota > Viridiplantae > Streptophyta > Pinopsida > Cupressales > Cupressaceae > Chamaecyparis > Chamaecyparis obtusa. The sequence continues at coordinate 5,825 of BSBK01009729.1, forward strand.
AAGGTATTTTTCCATTATTATTTTTTGCTATTTTGCACTCCATTTCTTCAATTGAAGTTGCATGTTAGTTTTGTCACAAATAAATGAGTTGATTGGCTATATTGTGAAGTATATTTTTTGCATTCCCTTGTTTGATTATGGATTAGTCCAAATTTGTACCTCTAACTCCATATAATTATAATGAGTGGAAATCGCAAATGGAGTTATTTTTTCCGTCGTTGAAGTTGCATAGAGTCACATTTCGTCACGATCCTAAACCCCCACTAGTTGCTATAGAAAAAAGATAATGGCTTGATAGAAGATATGAAGCTGTTGGTACTCTTTGTTTGTCCATTTTTCCTAATCTTTGATATCATGTTACATCTTGTACACATCCCAATGAGATTTGGACCACCTTGGAGGATCTCTTTCATAAGCCAAATATGATGAGGAAGTTTCATTTGGAGAATAAACTAATGAGCCTTCATCCTAGACATTTTGATCATACCCAAGTCGTCTTTACCAAGCTCAATTATGTTCGCAAGTAGTTGGCTAAATATGGGGTTACAAAAGAGGATGAGCAGTTGATTCGGTCTATTCTCTCTAGGCTTTGTCTGGATTGGTTGAAGATGTAAATCCAAGTTCAAATTCAAGCTATCAAGATGGAAATCAAAGAACCAATTGTACAAGGAGAATGAACAAGTTTACAAGTGAAGAAATCGTAATCACAAACTTGAATTTCCTTTGCAAATCCAAGTTTAATTAGAAAGATCCAATGACATAAAGAACCTCATCACTTCTACAAGATCAAGACAAGAATCATAACTAGTACAATAAATTGCAATGGGAAGATTTTCAAGAGGATAGAGAAGATTTGTGAAGATGAAGCAATTTGGGAATATGAGCCATTACAATCAACTAAAGGCTTGATAATATTGAGTATCAAGAGATATATGTTCATTACAATGAATTGATGAACTTTGTAAGATCTACATGTTGAGGTGGTGCCCACTCATATTCTTCAACCAATCAGGGAGTTTCAATTCCACATGTCTAAGCTCATTCAATCAAATTGTTTCAAGTGTACATGTGGAGTCCACTTGATATCTCTACCTAATAATTTTTCTCATTAGGTCATCAAAGCTATGTAATTTTTCTATTGGCCCATGTGTTGATGCCCTATTGTAATTGGATACCATTTAATGCTTGTAGCTAGTAGTTACATTAGGGTTGTGTTGGATCACATTGATCATCTCAAGTTAATCTTGGTCGTTCATTGTATTTGGTGCAACTATATAAGTCTTCTCATTTGTAAAGGAAGATTCACAGAAATTTTTGTTATAATGCTACCAAAATTATTCCTAATCCATTGTTGTTAGCATAGTGAATTCTTGTGAAGTTTTGGAGTATTACGTGATTTCTAGATTTCCTCACTTAGAATGGGATTTTATTTATGTCAAATAGAAGTAGTTGAATAGATGAACAAAAGATATTGTTGTTGGTAAACTATGGTGAAACTTATGTTCATGCCATTTGGTACTTGTTGATTGCAAGTAGTGGTGTAAGATTGGTATGAACTAATTGTAAGATCTTATCTTCAATTGGAAATGTTCATTTGGATTGCACCATCATTGGATATTTGAATGGGTGTTGATAATATAAAAATCATACATGCATCCTTAGAATATTGCAACCTCCTTTGTGTAGTTGATTTGGCAAAGAAAGGATTGATTTAGTCTCACCTCCCCATCAATAATCTCTTGGATTCATAGAGTTAGATTAGCTTTCTAAACCCTTTTTTTTTTTCAATTTGTTTGGTTAGAAGTAGGTTACGAGCTATCAATGCCAAATCATTTGCATTTGTCAGTTTGATAGATCATCCACTAAATGAATAGCTAAGTCCATGCACGGTTACTAGAAAACCACATCATAAAATTGAGTTGTGTCCAACAAGAATATGAACCTTAGAGTTACCTTTATGATCTTTTTTGCAATCTTTATCATCCATGTTATCTTTGTTCAAGAGAGAATTTGATATTTGGCATCCTACCCTCGGATACTTATTGTTTTATTTCTACATGTTGGAGTGGTCACAATACTCACATCAACATGACTAACATTCAGTAGGTTATGCTCTAGTACTTCAACTTATAGAACATTCATAGTTCTATTTTTTCCATTAACAATGCTACTAGTGTATTTTCCTACTATGTTTGCAATATCATTGTCTCCAAGCCTCACTATACCCCCATCAATTTCTTTCAAGGAAAGAAACTTTCTCTTTTCTTTTTTCATGTAATTTGAACAACTATTATCAATGTTCCATTTACTTCTTTCATTTTGTGCATGAAATGCAGCTTGTAGAAGAAAAAAAATATTTTTCTTTTGATCATGCTTTTGCTTCATTTTCCACACCTTCATCAACTCTTTTTTCTAATCAATAGATGTGTCTACTCTCATGTAGGAGGAACATCCACATTATTGTCATATCTTGGAGGCCTCATAAAACCACTTCTATAGATTCTTCCTATGTCTCTAAATATTTTGCACTTATGACATTGAAATCAAACTAAGGTGAAAATGAACTTTTTCTTACAATACTACTTGCATAATTCACTTCGCAATCTATCATTTTATAACAATATTGATCACAAGAGAACAATAACAAATGAAGGAATGGTTCAACCTAGTATTGTACTCTTTTCTTGTAGGATTTGGTCTTTTGAATCTCTTATTCTACTTGTCGACTTGAGTGAAATTATCTTCTTCCTTCTTGTTGCCTTCAATCTTCCTAGATTCATTAGCGCTTCAACTTCTATAGATATTTTTATCAAATGTCTATGTATTTGTCTCTTTTGGAGGATTAGTAGTCTTTGAATGCTAACCTTTTTCAAATCCAAGACCTATCTTGATGAATAGTGACTTTTGTCTTTTTATGATCTCATCTAGAATTTCAACTCTTTACAAACTTCACACTTTTGTCCAACTATATGTTTTCTTTCTCTAAGTCCTTCCTCAAGGATACAATTTATGATTCAATATTTTTGTAGTCCTTTTCTTTTTCCTTCAATTGAGTTGCTACAATTACTTCTTTTCTCTTTACTTCTACTTGAAATTTTAAACTAATAATTATATTTTCAGATTCTTCAAGATGCAATTTTTGTTTCTATTTTGTCTTCTTCTACATCTTCACATTATTTAGAGCAGATTTGATTTCTCCAAGATCTAAGAGTGCATTCATCACTTTCCACAAATGAACTATCTTTCCTCTTCTTTTTTGTAAGAGTTCTTATTTTTATTCTTACTTATTTTTAGTTGTTTTTGGTCTAATGATATATTCTCATTTTCTTGATACAATCATTTTCATCCTCACTCTCTTCATCTACTTTAAATGGACACAAAAGCATAATGTCCTACTTTACAAAAATTAAAGCATTTAGAAGTTAGGTAAAATTTATATTTTCAAAACCCTTTCTTCAACTTCCTCACAAAATTGCTTCCTCGGCATTAGACTCATTATTTGGTTCAACAACTTCATTCTTTTATTTCTTTGATGCTTTGAAGACAACATCTCTCTTTGATGACTTTCATTTACTATTGTCATTTCATAAGAAGTGAGAGTACCATGTAGTTTATCCATTGTTATTATAGTCATATTTAGATTCTTCTATAGAAGAAACCCTTGAATCAAATCTTGAGGGGAGGGATTTGGGTACCTTTTGTACAATTATTCAATCTTTCACCTCTTCACTAAGTCATATGATAGTATTAACAATTTCATCCACGCAAATGAGATATTACCACTTTTTTTTTTAATTTGAACCAATAATCTTATTATCATCTAAAGGATCAATAATGAGTGTCAAAAATAACTATGCAAAAGATGAATACATCCACACAAGAGAACTACAAATTTATGTAAAAAATCAAAAGGGTAAAAACATGGAGCGAATAGCTATCGGAACAATTTCCCAAAGAAATAAAATGATCTTACAAGTGTTTGTTGGCACCAAACCACAAGAGACACCAACCCCCCTTCCAATGAGTTTGTGGGAGCTGGCTGATATGAGACACAATCCCCTCAAGTGACCACCAACTCACTCATTAATGAGCACCATCTAAGCTAGATCAAGAGACACCAACATCTATTACAAACATAGACATGGAGAAAATAAAACTTTGCACCAAATATACATGATTAAGCATAATTGTACTTTGTTATCTTGTAATGTCTTGATAAATTACCTTTATTAATACTCTTTCGGTTTTGCTACATCATATATATCATTGTGCACCACTTAGAGAAACTACACTACCTAACAGATAGTCACAAACCTTATTGTTACATAAACATAGTTCTACTCTGCACATAAACACACAAGAAAATTTGAAATGTATACCAATATGTGCATTTAGATATCATCCCAATGTCAACCTAGAGTTTTGTTAAACTTGTTGCTTTACCATGTAGAAGTCTGACAATCAAAATATGTACAAAATTGTGCATTGTTGACCTATACAAGGTTCAAATTTTTAAACCCTACCTAGTCATTGTCAAAGTTTTAACGTAAGTTGTTGATAAAACTTTTATCTATTGATTGATAGATGCACATTAGTTTTAATTTTTCCACACGACATTGAAAGGGAGTCATCAAATTATGGTGTGTCATTTCATCTTCCAATAGAATGTTGAAGTTGTGCAACTCTTATGCCATGTTGAATTTTGCAACACAAGCACTTGCAAGATCAAACATCCAAAAAAGAACACCTTCCACATAGAAAGTAGCAAGAAAGATTTGCTATATTTATTAAATGCAAAGATTACAAAATGAATTACAATGAATTGCTTTTGTAGAAGCAATGGGTTCAAAAATAGAGATAAAAGTTAATTGAAGCTAGATATGCAAACTAGAGCCCAACTAGACAAAGCTAAGCTAAATTAGCCTCAGTTAAAGCTAAATTAAATGAACTTAAGCTAAGCGGGCACGTGGAAGAATGTGATTAATTATGCATGAGGATATGTTTGAGAATATTCTTTAGCATGTGCACAATTATGAATGCAACAATAACAAATGTACATGGTATAACATCTACACCCCTTATGTAAAACTTAGGGAGAAGAAAAATCATCTAAGCATGAAATGCAAGAGCCTAAAAGCTAAAGGCCTAATTAGGTACTCATATACAAACCAATGCAACTGTCATAAATGGAGAAAAGGAAAAAAAAATAGTGAAAGAGAACTCTTCTCCAAAAGAGAGAAAAAGAGAATGAAGGACTAAGAAGCCTCTAAGAAAATGTCCTACAAGAATAGGAACAATAAGAACATCCTTGAAGCACAAAGAAGCTACAAACGGTTGGAGTAAATTATATTTACTCATAACTCAAGTCCAACCTTAGGTTAGTGGCATTTATCATTTCTTATGTTACATAAATATTTATGTCATATAGTTGCCTACCTAACCTTGCATTTCATTTGTCCACATGGCACTTTTTGTGTCCTTCATTCTCTCTCGTCTAGCCTAAATAAGTAGGCTTGTACACATTTGTAATTCATTTTAATATTAGTTCTCATTTTCTGGTGCAATATTATCTCTCTCATGAAGGTTGTTTTACAAGTTTTGGCAATAGAGTTGATCACTCCAACATGATATCAAAGCAAGCTTCTTGTGTTTCCTTCCATATTTGAGAAGTTGTCATTAGTCACTATTGAGGTCAAATTATCATTGAGTACATTTGTTTGACAATTAATGCTATTATCATTTGGCAAAAATTGATTTCCTCTATAATTTATTGCTCATTTTTTTATGATGGAAAAAATTTCTATTTTATTTATTAGAGGTTGAGTTTTTGTATTCTGCTATCATCTGTTTCATCATTTCAAATCTACAATTTGAATTTTACAGGAGGGATTTATTGTGATGCGGCCTCTTTAATTAGGTCACAGAGCACATGCATATATCTCTATTGGCATTGATTTTTCACAGATCAGACTACATTTTTTTCACCTAGTGATTCAAGCATTGGCTAGCATTTTAAATTTTGTGGCTCATTCCTTTCGGATTGATTGTATCGGGTCTATGTCAGCACTTTATTTGTGATTAGATTGACATTTTATTATTACATTGGATGGTTTTTCGGGTAGTATACACTTGTTTTGTGTGAGACACAAGAAACTTTCACAATCAAATCTTGTATAACGAGAGCCATATTGTTTTTGGACAGCCTGTAACAACACATCTCTATTGGTCTTCAAAGCACATCAGTGCACCAATTTTTGATTGACGATCGTGTTTACCTCTGGTTCACGGGCTTCATCATTGACTTGTGAAATTCCTGATTGACCAATGGCTTACATTGTTTGGTCAACTTAGATTGATTGGCCAATCTTTGGTCTGTCATTAGTTGAGTGGCTTCTAATTGGGGGTTCAGGCTTGCTTGGACATGCATGTGATACATGTGTTGAGAATTTTTGGAAGGCATTCTTATTGCACACTTACTGTATGGTGATTGGTCATTGCTTGGAGAGTTGTTCTATTGATTGGTTGAGAAAAACCTTTTACAGTTAGGGTTTTGTCAATTGGCATGAGGATAAGCAGGCCTGTTCGAGCGCTTTGGCATTTCTTTGGGACCATTAGTCCCACATTAGGAAGGCGGCTACATCTTTTGTTTATAAATATCCTAGCTCACCCTATATATGTTGTGGGCTTATGCTCACTGTTCAATGTGAGGCACCGCTCGCATGGGTTTGAGTAATTGTCATGCAAAGCACAAATTTTGGTGACCATGTGTAAACCATGCCCCATCTTTAGCCTCCACATGCATTCATTCAAAAAAGTTTGTCATAGAAAAATTTTATATTGCCATGTGGACTAGTAACATGGGCAGGAAAAAGGCTCATTACATCAAAATGTTCAACCCAACCGGGGAACAGGTGATAACATATATCTGGGGGCAGCTATTAAAGGAAAAGCTAGACTGTTAGTGGCCCAGTTGACCATGTGTAAACCATGCCCCATCTTTAGCCCCCACATGCATTCATTCAAAAAAATTCGGACTACCATGTGGACTAATAACATGGGCAGGAAAAAGGCTCATTACATCAAAATGTTCAACCCAACCGGGGAACATGGTGATAAGGTATATCTGGAGGCAGCTATTAAAGGAAAAACTAGACTGTTAGTGGCCCAGTTGAGGACGGGCTCTCATCACCTCAAATGCGAGACAGGTAAATGGAAAAGGCCCAAAGAGGAATGGGAAGAAAGGATTTGCAGGTTTTGTGTGTCGAGTGCGATTGAGACTGAATGGCATTTTATCATTGAGTGCACCGCTTATGATGACATCCGGGCTCAGTACGAAATCAGTTCGGGAGAAAACAGCATGCACAGCCTATTCGAGGAAGATAAGATCAACCAAACCGCTAGTTTGATTGTCAAGATTCACAATAGAAGGTCTGACTTAGATAAGAATCTAGAGTTAGCTTACGACTATGATCCGGTGGTCCCTTAGGCTATTTGGTCTAGTCGATGTCATTAAAATCATTCATCATTCATTCATGGTCCACATCAACATCCAAGTGCGTTGCTGAATTAAACCGTTTAGAGCCTCAAAAGTCCCTTTAATAACCATTTTTTTCCAAACTAGCACAACTTTTGTATTCAGAGTCCATTTTTAGCGCATCATATATCATCGGAAAGCTCAATTTGCCAACTTCATGGTGGTTGAGGTATTTTTCCATTATTTTACTATTTTGTACTACATTTCTTCAGTTAAAGTTGCATGTTAGTTTTGTCGTGCATAAAGGAGTTGATTGGTTATATTGTGAATTATATTTGCTGCATTCTCTTGTTTGATCATGGATTGGTCCAAAGTTGTACTTCTAACTCCATATAATTATCATAAGTGGAAATTGCAAATGGAGTTATTTTTGCCAACATTGAACTTGCATAGAATCACATTTCCTCATGACCCTGAATCCCCACTAGTTGCTATAGAAAAAAGATAATGGCTTGATAGAAGAGATGTAGCTCATGGTACTCTTTGTTTGTCCATTTTTCCTAATCTTTGATATCATGTTACATCTTGTACACATCCCAATGAGATTTGGACCACCTTGGAGGATCTCTTTGGTAAGCCAAATATGATGAGGAAGTTTAATTTGGAGAACAAACTAATGAGCCTTCATCCTAGACATTTTGACCGTACCCAAGACTTCTTTACCAAACTCAATTCTCTTCGCAAGTAGTTTGTTGAATGTGGGGTTACAAAAGAGGATGAGCAATTGATTCTTTCTATTCTCTCTAGGCTTGGTCCTAATTATTCAGTATTTGCTTCTTCATTTTATGTTACTATGGATGCTCTAAATAGTGCACACAAAATGCCTTCTCTTGATGGTTTTGCAGCACAACTCACAAGGGAACAAGCAAAGTTGGCACAGATGGGCACATTGACGTCTCCACGATCTCAAGCACTTCTTGCAAAGGACCCGCACCCAAAGGCATCTAGTGGCAAGGGCAAGAAACGTGATAAGGATTCTAAGTCTAATGAGAGAGCAAAGGATCCTCCTTCACAGCCTATTCTCAAGTCCAAGACCTCATCTCAAGAGGAATCATCCAAAAAGAAGAAGATCAAATGTGCATATTGCAAGAAACAAGGACATAATGAACATAATTGTTATGCTAAGAAGATTGATGAGCTCTCTCACCTTCTTCAAAAGCACATCCCACAACCCTGATTTGTGTCTTCATCTTCTACTTCTACTTCTCAATCAGCAACTTCATCTTCATCCACGGAGTTAAGAACTACATATTTTGGGAAAGGTAACTCACTCTTGGCTTCAACTATTCCTAAGAATGGTAGCTGGCCTCTTTATTATGGTGCATCACATCATTTGGCATCTTCTAAGGACATGTTTTCTACTTTTGAGCCTTGTAGTTCATCTATCATTTTGATGGGTAATAATATATACATAAAGGTTAGTGGGAAAGGTTCTATTGAAATGGTGAATGATCATTTAATGATGTTCTTTGTGTACCCTCCACATCCACTAATCTCCTCTTAGTTTATCAAATTACCCATGGTGCACAAGTTAAGATAGTTCACTCCTGATCATGTATTCATTAGAGATGTGGAGAATAGAGAGATCATTCTATAGGTGTGGCTGGTAATGCATCTAGATTGTATGCATTCTCTCATTTTACTCCTAGGATGGTGTTCCTTTGTATGATGTCCATACCCTTCCACCAAGGGTAAATCATGTTTGTGAGAAGTTTGGTCATTTGAACCTCGGTGCTCTTGAGACTTGTGTTGAGATTCCTCCTTCACCAAATCCAGCTTCTTCCAATTCAAAGGTTGATCATAATATTCCAGTTCTTACTATGTTGGATGAGTATTTGCCAAGTATTTGAGACTTGTTTGCAGAGTCTAATCTTGCAAACTTAGGAGACATATTTAAGGGGACTTCTCTCCTCCTTGATGATAGTTTTAGCATAGTTGTTGATACATCTACATTTTCTTTGGAGATTGATATTGATGAGTTTCCTCACTTGCTTTGTCACATTCCTTAGTTAAGCATGAGCATGAGTACGTGGTGGTCACATTCCTACTCAATTTTCAGATATTCCTATTCGATTACTATGTTCCTCCTTTCAATTGGACATGGCTTGGCTTCTTCATTACTCGATGGACTTGTTTCTTCCAAAGGGGAGATGTGTTGCTTGTAGGCATTGGGTCGTCTTTTGTTTCTAGGCAACCTTCATCAACATTAGAGCTTCTTCATTATGGGAAGCTATGTTGTCTCCTTTCTTCCTTCCTATGGGGGTATATTTGATTGTATAGACATGATGTATGTGTTAGACATATTGAGATGTTGCTGGCATTGTTGTCATTGATGTCAAAACCTTCATACCGACACCTTGGCGGTATCGGTTGGTTATCGACAATTTTGGTTGTGTACCTATTGGTTGTCAACTAAGTATCAAAAGTTTCAGTTATACACATAACAAGTTGTATACGCACAGTTTTTGGTGTTATATGGCAGGTGTACTTGGTTCTACTCATGGGTTACATATTTTGGTACACTTGTATGCTCTTGGTAATCAGTGGTGCATGGTGTCTTGTGTCGGTTGTTGTTGACTGCTATGCTTACAATGTTCTTCCAAGATTTCCTGTTATCTAGACTCTTGCAGTTCATTAGTTGTCTTTTGGTATCGTATTTTATACATGATCTATCTAATTTCATCTATCAGTGAGTTTAGAGTTTTGGTGATGAAGTCATGGACTTGATTGTGGTGTTCCTACAATTTCAGTAAATGTAATGAGCATTGTAAACATCTTAAGTGTGACCTATATTTGGGTCTCGTGGTAGCGTGTTGAAAACTGTTCTTACGTGTCCTAGATTTAGGACCGATGGTAATGCATTAAATACAATTGTAACATCTTTTTGGTTTGAGACCGACACACGTTTGGTGTGGTTGACATATGTATGATCGGATATCCATATAAATAAAGAAAAACCTTTTTGTATCCAAGGTATGTGAGTAGTGGAAAATGGTGTAAGAGCAGTATAGTGAGAGCATATGTAACAAAGACTTGAAGGTGATGTAGTGGGAGTCCATTTTCAGTATATTAGGCAGCAAAGGGGTTGAGGCAGAGTATTACAAAGAGGCCTTATATATACTAAGTTGCAAAAGATTGGTGTATGCTAGCAGAGGATATGTATTGGATCTTTGTTGTCAGTGATCTGTGTGCTATCAATTGAACTGTTTCATGCATAGTCAGATGCAATTCTATCAGTTCACCTGTTGTCATTAAAATTTGTATTGGCAGTTAACCATATTCATATTTCAACGTAGTTAGCCCAATCGACAGTGAGCCAAACCGCAGTGAACAAACCGACATTGAGCCTTTGTAAAAATCACCCTAACCGATGTTTCATTTCATGAGAATTAGCTTCCTTGTGATTTTTCTCAGTTTGGGTCTCCACATAACTTACGGTGTTCCTTGTGTTAGTGATTATGTGCTTTCATGTCCATTAATGTTATGATTGCATTATGTGATTACTGGTAGAACAAAAGTTAATATAGATCTAACCGTCATCATCATTTGTATGGTTTATGACTTTACCAACACAGTAAAAGTTTTAGAAAGTATTTGTGAATAACTGATCCCCCCCCCCCCCTCTCAGTTATTCGACTTGTTCAACAGTATGTAGTCCTCGGTATTTGTAATTGAGTCCTCCATCCATGCATCTTATTTGTTTCTCTTTTGGAGAGGGGTTTTCTCCCATGTGGTTTTCTCCTTTTCTTTGTTAATGGGAGATTTCATTTCATTTTCCATGCATTTGCATTGTACAAGGGTGCCTAAAATGGCCTAGTTGTTGGGACCCATCTTGCATCTAACTCATATTGCATAACAATTCTTCTCCCTAAGTTGCACTCAAGGGGGGGTGTTGGAGTAAATTATATTTACTCATAGCTTAAATCCAACCTTAGGTTAGTTGGCATTTATCGTTTCCTAGGTTACATAATTATTTGTGCCATATAGTTGCCAGGTAGTTGAGTTTACCTACTCCTACCTAACCTTGCATTTCATTTGGCCATGTGGCACTTTTGTGCCCTTCATTCTCCTACCTTGCCTATTTAAGCAGGCTTGTGTACATTTGTAATTCACCTCAATATCAATTCTCATCTTCTGGCAAAATATTTTTCTCATGAAGGTTGTTTTGAAGGTTGCAGGTCCTGGCAATGGTGCTGATCACTCCAACACAGACAACTATCAAATGATAATTGCTATAGTGTTGAATGAAAAACCTGCCCCGAGACAAAAATGGTGATTAGGATGGAGAAGACAAAAATTTGCATGAGTGCCCGCAAGGACACTACTCGAACAATGAACAGATGGAATACAATAGGCAAACATCTGTAACATCTGGTAGTCGAAGATACAGATGTTTGTCTTTTGTTTTCTATCTTTATTAGAACTTGTGTGTGTGTGTGTGTAAGAATAAATGTTCGCTCTGAATCATTTTTATTCACAATTTTTTCCACAGTCATGGCATCATATGCTTCTACCCCTGCTGCCACAGTATGTTACACATCTTAGCGTGAAAATTCATAATGGCATAATTTACAGAAGTTAAAGCATGACATAATTTGCAAGTATAGAAAATAGGTTATCAAAATGTGTACACTGATAGAAATCTGTACAAAGAAATTCATTTCAATATTGTTTTAACTTCTCATATGATTGCTACTTGTCTGTCAGCCATTTTTGAAGGAAAAATGTGATTTAGTGTTGCAGCCAGCCTCACAGCTCCTTTTGCAAGTTGCTTCTCAACAATAGGCAGCCGAGAGAGGAAATAGTCATCTGCAATTGAATAATTTACTTTCATGGCATGAGGGCTGAAACGATACAAACATATTAAGTGCTAAAATCTAGAGTAGGTGAGATTACCACTTAAAATAGTGCCTGGAGTAGCATTTCTGTATGCCCACTTGCAAGCTAAACCGATGCTTTCAACTGCATACCTAATGCCACAGCCAAGTGAACCAAATCAACTGTGTAAATTGTAAATACATCCTAGACATGCAAAGGACCAAGAGCGAACAGCCAGTCTTCTAGATCATGTGTGTGCTACTTAATTTACACAAAAACTATAAATTTACCTTATCCTAGGTGTAAAGACGTCAAAGAAAATAAAATTTAAATACATTGAGCAAAAGCAATTATGGACATAACTATATATCTTTACAGTTACCGTTCAATATAAAAATGTGGAAACACCTATTCTCTGTATTTTTCAGATTCCAATCAGAGTGCAGACAATCAAAATTTTCACTTGTTCTATCCAAATCTTGTAGTGGTATTGATACATCAACTGGAATGCTCAATAACAGAAAAAACATCAAACAACTTGGAATTGTTCTTTTGTGTATTGGAATTTTTCTTTAACAAAATCCTTTATGTTCTCTAATAAGGGTCCGTTTGTTTGCTGGAATTGTCAAATTCCAGTATTTGACAATTCTGGAAGTTTTAAATCCGGAAAATGGTTTTTGGAATATGGCTGGAACCATTTGGTTCACCTGGAATTCATAATGAGAAGATGGAAAATGTTGTTTGCATATGGATTTCAAAATATTATAAATTTTGCTTCACCCCATTCCCATTTAAGTGAAATTGGAATTGATTTTCCAATTCCACCTATTTAGATGGAAGATTCAAATGCTGGTTTTGGGGGTAAATGGGAATTAACAAATCCCTATTCCAGTTTCATGTTTTGAACACAAACATTGAAAAATGTCAATTCCAGGATTTGACAATCCCAATTCCAGTCTAATTCCAGCAAACAAAGACACACGTGTCAGACAACCAAATAGAAACTTAAGAGAACTCATTCTAGGCATGCCCCAACACAGATTTCAAGACTGAGGCAATGTCAATAGACATTGCATTTGTACAGTCTGAGAACATGGAGGTTGCATTCCTAGAGTCTGAGAACGTGGAGGATGCAATAGCTCTCTCAAGGGAGTCAGTTTTAGGGCCCAGTCAGTCTGGCTCTCCTGTTGTTGCAGATCCATCTGTTGGCAAATGTAATTTCTCCCATTAATGCAATGCCAAGTTGGCCTAGATAAGATAAGATAGAAATGTTCTAGAAAGAACTAGATGAGGATAAAAAAGTGAAAAACAGTAAATATTATTCATGTCGGCCTATGATCTAGAATTATCTATATAATTTCCAGAATCATCTAAGACCTATATAAATAGAGGCATCCACGTAAGGTTTAAAATCAGGTGGTGTGTAGCTGACCATGTATGAGAATGAATGCTGTAGCATTCCAAGCATATGTAATGGATTCAAGAGTTTAATGAAGAATGTGTTGTAGCACAAAACAATTTTGGTGTATCACTTCTGTGTTTCAATTTTCTGTGTGTTTATTCCTAAATTTATGAGTTTTGCCCACTCCACCCACCCTAACAGAGCAGTATCAGAGCAGGCAAATCATGGAAGCAAGCAGTTTTGTTGATTGTATTTCCAGAGCCAGATGAAAGGAGGATGATGAAGATCGCAGGAGAACAGTGCAAAAAAAAGGAAAGTTCATAGCTGTTGTTGTATGTAGCCACCAGAAGATTAGATTAAGGGTTTCCAATCATATATTGCTGTCATGAAAGCTGATAGGGCGGGAAACCAAGTCGCTGCTGTAGAAAATAAAGATTGCTGCTAAGAGAAGCTATTGAAAAAGAAGCTATTGACTGTCACTGTCAAAGGAGGATCGCTGAAGGTATTGCCAGGAGATCAGTTTAAGATTGCAGTCACCTGTGAACAAGAGGAAATCGGAAACCAAGGATGTGCCAACATAATGGAAACCACTGCATTTGATTGAAGGAGCTTTCACCAAGTCTGTAGCTGAAGCAGAAGATCACTGCAGAAAGGAATGTGAAACCACTGATTTGTGAACAAAGTGCCCCACAGATTTGAAGAGTAACCCGCCATTGTGTTTGGAGGTAAAAGGGACTGTTGTGTTTGACTATAATTGCTCAGTAATTGAAAATTGCATGTTGCTTTGGAGATGAGTCTGCAACAAAAATGAGATTGCAGCATTTACAAAGCTGTTTATAAATGCCAAAGGGAGTTGTTGATTAGAAATAAGAGAGCACTGGTAAAAGACGAGATAAATTACACTGCCAAAGGCCAGATTGTGTTTTATGAAAAGGCCTACTTTGTGAATGAAGGGAGACAATTTCATAACATAAGGGAAGGAAGCACAGCCTTCTGAAGCATACAGCCGCAACTGTTAGATAAATCATTAATCAAGCATATAAGGTGAGTTGAAATTGTTTATTTCAATGGGCAAGATAGGCAAAAGAATGAAGAAAGAAAATGCAAATTTATTTTGTGAAATGGATGTTGATGTTATTGTAGCTATGGTCGGATTCCTTCAGGCCGACATAGATAACATATAGGTTGTGATAATATAATTACATTATATAATTATTATATTATTATTGTGAAATAATATAATTATATTATTATGTGATAATATAATTATATTATTATGTGATAATATAATTATATTGTATAATTATTATATTATATTAATAATATAATAATTGAAGCCACTTGGAAGAGTGGCGTCCCTTGGTGAAAGGGCACCACAAAAGGTATAAAGGAAGATTAATGATTAATCTTCCTCTCTTGAATATTATACATATCACACATAATCTGCTTTATTGAGAATAAGCAATGCTCAGGGGGAGACAATCGTGGATTGTCTATGGTTGGGAGGGCAATAATGGAGCCATTTCCCGTGGTTCAATGAGCACACAGAAAAACAACATGGTATCAGAGTGGGTGACAATTCTGGAGGAGTAATTTTCACAGGCAGATCCACATTGATAGGGTTATCTGCATTTGGCAAGGATAAGGATGAGATATCCAGGAAATAAATATGGGAAGCATTTAGACAGTCAGCAATTTTCAGTGAAAATAAAATGAGCTCTCTTCATCAATGATGCAGAAAAAGTATCTCCACAGCCATCCAAATGGCAGAGGTGAATGTATAAAAATGTGCCAATAATTTTGATAACACAGGCCAGTGAATTTAAAGATGGCATGCTGGGTCTAGTCGATCAATATGAAGAAACGAGAGCAGAGGAGGATTATCGATCAAGCAAGCAAAATATAAGAAAATTCATTTTTTTATCAAACCATTTTTTTTTCAGCAACAGTGGTTTGGAGACCATTGAGGAGATTCATACTGGGCAAAGTATGTCTAACATTATCGGGCCTTACTATCATTCAGAGATAATTATAATGTGAAGTGTCAATACTCAGGTGTGATATTTATATATGGGCGGCTATTATACTTGGCTCGATAGATATATGAAGCTAGTGATAATATCAAGTTTAATATGTAAGTTGAAGAATTGATGTCGATATATAATTCTCTCATCCACCGAACAAATGCTGATCAATACTTTGAAAGTCGATGACTACGGATTATCATCAATCAAAAGAAGAAACTCATGCCTGGGTTATCAGCTAAAGAAATGTCATAGGAATGAGTGAATAGAAACCTATTGCTATAGTGTAAGGAATTTCAAATGAGATGAATGCATGGAGGAATCTTGCATATGTTATTATATATTGTTCATGCCGACTAGACGACTACTCATGGCTGTGAGTCATTGGACTATGGTTCGAAAGATGCAATATAGTTGTGACACTCCAGTCACCAGCGAATAGTAAATACAAATATCCATAGCATTCTTTACTAGCATAAACAACAAAAAGGAGCCTAGACTGATCAAACAAAAGGTCAAAGTTATTCGGATCATCAGTAACCAAGGAAACCAACAAATTGGAGTTAAGTCAACATATAAAAGATAGTCCACATATACTTTGGCTATCGAATATATTGAACTGTGGTGATAACCGTACAAACCCTAACAGGGTGCCAGCAGCAGCCCAACAGCTACAGCTTGTGAAGCTCGTTAACGTTAAAGAGCGTGAAGAATATGAAGTTGTGGTAACCACATACGCAGGGTTGTATCGATACAGAGTGGGAGACGTGCTCTGGTGACCAACTTCCACAACTCAGCTTTCAAAACTGTTAAGCATTGACTCAGACAAAACTGACGAAGTGGAGCTGCTTCAGCAATATAGATAAATACATTCCATTCAAGCATCAGGAGGCTCTCTACATCGAACCTGAGATAAAATATCAATAGCAAGACTTTCAATCGGAAGAAGTAACATCGGAATACATTTACAGCCGTGTATCTGTCATTATCAAATGTTTATCAAGCTACCTAGCTCTTGCGATGAAAGTGTTTCTGAAGGTGTTAGGCATAATATATCCGGATGCATTGAAGACTTGGACCATATGCATTGTGCGATAATAAGAGTTCCAAATGTGCCTTCAAGGAGTGATATATATTTCTGATGACTAGAATATTTACCAGGCTTTTGAGCCATTGGTGGAAAGACGTCAATATTGCTAGGACGTCTTTGTTGAGAATCGTGGGACTCAGTCTACTTTGGGGCAATTCATAAGTTCTAATGTGTGTTTGTATCGTGGCATTATAATATACGATAGAAGGGATGAATTATTCCATACATTGCCGCTAATATTGCCTGAAGTTTATAATCTGGGTGAATATAAATATAAGTATTGCAGAAGTCATCAAAACATCTTGTGGCAACCTATGTTCATATTAATCAACTGGAGATTTTGTTCCTACAGTGCACTAAGAAGGAAAGTTCTAAACTCTCGGCAACAACAGCAGAGCAGGTTGATTCACCCGTCATTGGAGTCATTGGAAACAATTCAGACCTGATTGCATTCAAGGAAGGAAGAACTTGATAATTGCTACTATGAGACTAAGTTGGTAACGGGGGACGCTTCTTCAAAAGAGGGAGTCTGACAATCCATTAGAAGCAACCTTGGACGAAGAGGTCAGGACGTTAATGCAAGAGCTTGAGCTTCAAAGGGAGCAGCTAGAGGATATGCTTCAGTTGACTTCCAAGGATCTTGGTCATATTGGTTCAGAGGGAGTGGACCATGTTGAGATGGTTTCTCTAGAGGTCAAGAAATTATAGTAGTCAGAGGACTATGATTCATGGGATGGAGTCCCATGCATATAGGCTGAAAGACCTTTATGTTGACACCTAGTTCGTGATATTCTTGGATAGATAGATAGTTGGTGAGCTTGGGATTCAGCAAGAGTGATGCAGACTCCAACCTTGTATTTCATGATAGGTCAAAGCATATGGCGCTCAAATATCACTATGTTAGAGATATGGTGCAAAGGAATACTGTTCAGTTGAGGTACATTAGCACTAAAGAACAGAGGGCTGATATTCTCGCCAAGCTCTTGCCAAAGTGAAGATTGTGCATTTTTTGAGACAAGCTTGGAGTTGTGGAGAATGAAGCCCTTGCTGATAGTGAGTCTCAGCATTAATGATTTCTTGAGATGTACTCTAACGCATTCTTCTCTGTGAGAGAAGTTTGAGGTGCAAGCCCTTGTAGCATTTTTCTATGAGACGAAGAAATTTGAGGTATCAGCCCTTATAGCATTTTTCTCTGAGACGGAGAAATTTGAGGTGTCAGCCCTTGTTAATGCATTCTTCTCTGTGAGAGAGAAGTTTGAGGTGAAAGCCCTTGTTCCACCCTCTGGGAGTAGCTATGGTGGATCCACTCTCTGGGAGTAGCCATGGTGGATGTCATGTGAGATAATCCATGACTTAGTACTTGTGTTTATTCACCCTCTGGGAGTAGCTATGGTGAACGTCATGATGAGATGACGACATCACGTTGAGTGATTCAGTGATGGGCACTTGTGCTCATATGTATTTCCATTCATGGGAGTAGCCATGATGGACCCACACTTTGGGAGTATCAATGGTGGAGGTCATGTGAGTGACTCCATTACTAAACACTTGTGTTTATTCACCCTCTGGGAGTTGCTATGGTGAACATCATCATGAGATAACGACATCACGTGAGTGATTCCGCAATGAACACTTGTGTTTGTTTGCATTTCCATTCATGGGAGCAGCCATGATGGAGCCACCCTCTGGGAGTAGCCATGGCACGGATATTACTCTATAACTCAGATATCTGAGTAGATCCTCCCTAGCTAAGAGGGAGTGTTGATGTTAGCGTCGAGAGGACGAACTAGAAGTTGTCAAGAAGGATTCCTCCCTAGCTAAGAGGGAGTGTTGATATTATTGTAGCTATGGTCAGATTCCTTCAGGCTGACATAGATAACATAAAGGTTGTGACAATATAATTATTATGATATAATAATTATATTGATAAAATTATTGTGATTGATAATATAATAATATTATTATGTGATAATATAATTATATTATATTATTATTGTGAAATAATATAATTATATTGGTATGTGATAATATAATTATATTGTATAATTATTATACTATATTAATAATATAATAATTGAAGCCACTTGGAAGAGCGGCGTCCCTTGGTGAAAGGGCACCACAAAAGGTATAAAGGAAAATTAATCTTCCTCTCTTGAATTCAGAGTAACGAGAATCACCGTGATTCAGACGATTCTGCGATTTGATCACCCCCAGGTATTTTTCCTGAATCGAAATCGAAATCGGGCAATTTCTTGGTCAGAAATCGCCTGAATCGCGATTTCTAGGCAATTTCCCAAAAAATCGCTGATTTTCGACCCTATGAATCAGCCGCGGCAGTCAACAAGTTGAAGTTAAAATATTAAAAAAATCTTAAGTTTTTGGCATTCTTTTTTAGGTCGTTTTGCTTTGTTTTAACCCTAAAAGGGCTTCTATTTCACTTTTATGAGTTAAAGTGAGGGAAAGTGAGAGAGAGGAATAGAATAGAGAAAACATAGGTTTAGGAACAGCAAGAAAGAAGAGCATCAAGGAGAGCATAAATCTGTTTGGGGAGGCTTGAAGCTCGCATTGGGAGCATCAAGGATAGCAACACTCCTCAACTCATTTCCAAGAGGTAAGTGTTGATTTTTTTTTCCATGTTAGTGTATTCTTCATTTTTTTGCAAAATTTGTTTAGTTTTAGCTTTAAAATTTAGAACTTGAATGTTTTTTTGAATAAATTGCAAAGTGTGATCTAGCAAACCCTACAACGTGTTTACAACCAATTTGCAAACATAACTTTACAAATTTCACAAAAAAAAATGTAGGGTTTAGAGTTTTTTATTAGTTTAAGACTGTTTAATAGCCATTTAAGACATGTTTTTAATTTTTAATTTAATTTTCTTATTGCAGCAACCTTAAGTTTTAACTTTCATTTTCCAAATTTCCACAATGGGAAAAGACTCTGCTTGGAAGTATACCGAAGAATTTCCAGGAAGGACAAAATATCAAACAAAATGTATTTTTTGCAAAGAAATAAATTCCGGTGGCATTTATAGATTCAAATTCCATATTGCTGGTATACCTGGACATGATATCACACTTTGCACTAAACAAACTCCTGAGGCACAACGTGAGGTATATATGCAAATAGAGAACTTTGAAAGAGAAAAGTTAGAGAAGAAAAAGAGACTTGAACAGTTGCAAGCTATTGGTTCCCCATCCCCATCCCCATCCGCATCCGCATCCACTTTTGTAGGTTGTGTTGGAGAGGGTTCTTCTAGGCCACCATTTCGTCCTAGTGCTAGTTCTAGGGCTGCCACCACTGCTAGTGCTATTCCTTCAGCTTCTACTTCTGCTACTCAACCTAGTATTACCATTGGACCTAGAGTGCGGAAGTCGCGACTGGACAGTTATTTTGTACAGCACACTACACCCAGCGCACAACCCTCGCTTAAGAGCATGTCTTGGAACAAGGACATCCATGATGCTGCAAGAAAACAAATTTGCAAATTTTGGTTCTTTTGCAATATTCCATTTATTGCAGCTAGGTAATTAAAATTTAATTTACTTTATTTGGTTTTCAACTTTTCCTTAATTAAGATTTTTAAGATTCTAAATTCTATTCATAATCTATTTGTGACAAGTCTCCTTATTGGCAGGGCATGATAGATGCCGTAACTATTTGTGGTGCGGGGTTCAAAGCCCCTACTGAGGCTAAGTTGAGTGGAAATCTTTTAGACGAAATGGTTGAGGACATGAAGGCTGAGCTAGAGGAACACCGACTAGAATGGGTCAAAAAGGGATGCACCATCATGACTGATGGGTGGACTGATATGAGGAATAGAACACTCCTCAACTTTCTTGTGTCTTGTGGAGGTGATTAAATAATTTAAACTATGATTTGTTGAATAATTGAATGCTAATTTAATAATGATTCATGATAATTAATTGTTTTGTTCTATTTATTTTGCGTAGGAACCACCATGTTCATCAAATCTGTTGATGCTTCCAATCATGTAAAAAATGCCACATACTTATGTGAGCTTATTGAGGAGGTTATAGCAGAGGTGGGGGAAGCAAATGTGGTGCAGGTAGTCACAGACAATGCAGCAAATTATGTTGCTTCGGGTGAACTTTTAGTTTTAAACTTTTAAGTTTTTTAACTTCTCTGATTTAAGTTTTTAACTTAATTTCTGAATTCTAATTAATTTAAAATTTTTGTAGGTAAACTCTTGATGGAGAGGCACCCCACAATATTTTGGTCTCCTTGTGTGGCCCATTGCCTTGACCTCATGTTGGAGGACATTGGTAAGCTTGAGTGGGTCAAGGCATACGTTGATAAGGCCAAAAATGTGTGCAAGTTCATCTACAACCATGCACTCGTCCTTAGCACAATGAGGAAATACACAAAGCAAAGGGAGTTAGCTCGTCCAGGCATCACAAGGTTTGCCTCGAATTTCATCACATTGCAGTCCATCTTGAAAGTAGAATTGAGGTCCATGTTTGTTGGGCCTGAGTGGACAACCTCTTCCTTTGCCACCACCACTGCAGAGATAGATGTTGTGAACACAATGTTTGATGAGAATGGTTTTTGGCTACCTGCGGCTGAAATATGCAAGGTAAAATTTTCACAATTATATAATTTTATTTTATTTTTAGTTTAAAACTTTAATATATTATTATAATTTAATACTTGACTCAATTGTTTCTTTTACAATGTAACTTACAACTTACATTATGATTATATGCAGGCTTGTGAGCCCCTTGTATCTCTCTTACGAATTGCTGATGGCAAGAAGCCCTCTATGGGCTACATCTATGAGGGCATGGATAGGGTCAAGGAAGCCATTAGAAGCCAGTATGCAGGAGTACGGGAGAAGTATGAGCCCCTTTGGGAGATTATTGATAGGAGATGGCAGAATCAGCTCCATAGGCCCATTCATGCAGCAGCTTATTACCTAAATCCTACATTTCGTTTCCGTCCTGACTTCAAGGCGGATGACGAGGTTTACAGTGGCCTATTTACAGTGTTGCAGAAGATGGGTGGCAATGTCCCAGCTACAACTAGAACCATAGAGCTAGACAAATTTAATCATAAGGAGTCGTCTTCTCTAGTTCAATGGCCATAGAAGGTCGGTCATCAATACAACTAGGTAACCATAAAAATAACATAACCTTAAGTTATATATCTTTTAAGTTTTTAACGGTTTAACGGTAACCTTTATCATTTATGAGACTAATTGTTTTTTCTTTCATTTGTTTCAGATAGATGGTGGGAGACGTTTGGGTCCTCTATCCCAACTCTTCAGAATATTGCCATTCGGATTTTGAGTCAGCCAAGTAGTGCCTCTGGATGTGAGCGTAATTGGTCCATGTTCGAGCATATCCACTCAAAGAGGCGAAATAGGTTGTCTGTGCAGAGGTTGAATGATCTTGTATTTGTTCATTACAACCTCCGGCTTAGGACCAGACAGATTTTGGACCTTGACAGCTCTCCGATCACTCTAGACGAGGTTCATCCAGAGTCAGAGTGGCTGACTGAGGCTACCGATCCTGTCTTCACGGAGGAAGACCATGATTGGGTTGACCAAGCAGATAGAGAGGCCGAGGCAGTGGCCATAGCAGAGGAGGAGCTTAGATCACGTTCAGGCACTGACAGACGCACACGCACACGTAGAGACTCTACAGTTTCAGCCCCTGCTGCTGTTGTTCAGGAGTCTGACTCTGTGTTACCTGCAGGGGCTATGGCTACTCAGAGCTCTAGGACCTACCTTAGACGCCTTGCTAGGAGGCAAAATATAGATTACTCTGAGGCTAAGGCTAAGGCTGCGGCTGAGCTAGAGGATGATGATTCAGATTGAGGCACTTGGCAGATAGACTTGTTTTTTATTTTGTTTACAAACATATGTTTCATAAGTTATAACTTCATAAGTATAACTTTCATGGATCTTCATCTTGACATACATATATGATTTGATGTCATTGGTTTTATGATTATCATTTATGCTTTATCATAGAGTTACATTTACATCAGCTATGTCATTGAAATCTTATGTTTTTTGTTTACTTCAGCTACAATTTACGTTTTACATATGTGATGGATCATGGATGAACCTTATTTATGTATGTTAGGCTTTGGCTTCTATTTGATGATGTAAAAGTGTGCTTATTAAGTCATAATCAATAAATGGTGCATGAAATAAGTTTTAAATCATTAAAATCTCTAAATTTCAAGGGTTTTTTCACTTTGCCGATTCATAGGCAATTCACTGGCGATTCACCGCCGATTCGCGATTCGATTCGGCCTTGCCGATTCCGATTCTCGTTACTTTGCTTGAATATTATACATATCACACATAATCTGCTTTATTGAGAATAAGCAGTGCTCAGGGGGAGACAATCATGGATTGTCTATGGTTGGGAGGGCAATAATGGAGTCATTGCCCGTGGTTCAATGAGCACACAGAAAAACAACAATGGATAGTTTTAAAAAGGAATTGATGGAAGTGAAGAAATCCAAATCAGAAATGATAGCAATTATAAAAGAGAGACAAGCAGAAAAATGTAAACTTTTCGTTGAAATTTGTGATTTTTAAAAAAAATTGAACAAAGTTGAAGAGAAAAATGAAGAGCTGGAAGAAAAGTAGAATTTGTTTAATGATGTTAAGAAATGGAATGATGATTAAGTAGAGAAATTAAAGAGATTAGAAAAGGAGAATAGTTTATACAAGATGGAAATATCGAAATTGAATGAAGAGAATAAATGTCTAAGGTCACAACCATTCATTCATGATGCTTCATGCAGTACAGAAGATTTGTGCTTGTAATTTGGTAAGTGTGATTTTGCTGAAATTGCTTGTTATAAAGACGGTCAAGATGAAGATGTTAATGTTGTTAGATGTCATGATAATGCATTTGATTCTACAAATGTTGCTAGTTGTTTTGATGACAATGTTGGTTTAAAGATCATGAAAAGAACAAGTTGTAAAGGTCAAGGATTGGGAAAGCATGAACAAGGAAAGGTAAATCCTATTGAGCCAACAATGAGGCCAAAATATGAAGGCCTTGGGTTTGTCACAGGTAGAGGAAAGAATAATACAAGTGTTACAGGTTTAAGCAAATCAGTTCAAGAGATGTAGATTTTGCAATGTTCACATTGTAATAGGAAAGGACATATAAAGAACAAGTGTTGGGATCTACATCCTTGCAATATTTGTGATTTGAGAAATCAGTGTAAAAAGAAATGTTGGAACAAAGAGTCAAATAATGATTCTATGAAAGACAGGTTGCATGAAAGTGGACTATGGATGGAGCTATGGATCAAGTTGGCAAACGATTATAGGCATGATCAAAAATATGTTCAAGTGTAAAAGTTCATATGTTGATAGCAATCATGAAAAGTCAGAATGTTCAAGAAGGATAAATAATGTTTTGGTTCAGAAATTTATTGACTCACAAGACGTCTATAGATAGTGAGTTTGTAGAATGTTTCGGAATCAAATTTTGAAGGATTAAAGGACTGTCGCAGCAGTTAAAAAAGGCCAAGAAAAATACATCATCAGATCTAAAAATAGTAGAGATGGTTTGAAGTTATCGAGCAAGGAAAGGTTTTGAGAGAGTCTGAAGACTTGATCATGGACAACAATCAAGAGCAAAGTATTTTGTGAATGTTGAAGCATTCGTGATCGAAATTAAGGGGGAGCATTGGCAAATTTAATTTCTCCTGTCAATGCAATGCCCAGTTGGCCTAGATAAGATAAGATAGACTGTTCTAGAAAGAACTAGATGAGGATAAATGAGTAAAAAACATTAAATATTATTCAAGTCGGCCTATGATCTAAAATTATCTATGCAATTTCTAAAATCATCTATGCAATTTCCAAAATCATCTAAGACCTCTATAAATTGAGGCATCCATGTAAGGTTGAGAATCAGGTGGTGTGTAGCTGATCATGTGTGAGAATGAATGTTGTAGCATTCCAAGCATATGTAATGGGTTCAAGAGTTTAATGAAGAATGTGCTACAATTTTGGTGAATCACTTCTATGTTTTAATTTTCTGTGTGTTTATTCCTAAATTTATGAGTTTTGCCCACTCCATCCACCCCAATACCATCTGGTTGGTAGGCAGTGCTGGCTGGTCTTTAAAGGGTGGGCAACAAGGGTGGGCATGGATGTTGCAGATGCTATTCTCTTGGGACAAGCAACTATTATGCACAATGAAATCTATCCTCATGACATTATTATTACCCATATCGGTACATATTGAAATTTGAACATTTCGCTTTCATAGCTTGTATTGACCTATTCTAGCAAGTTTATTTAGATAAAAAAGTTACTAGTGTTGGCTAACACTTACAAGTGTGACAAAACCAACAGTATTTTACATTGTATCCACCCTCGGTGTAATATAATACATCATATATTTTATCAACAAAATAATAATTTTGTTCATAGAAATGATAGATGCCAAGTTTGCTTCAACCTTCCACATTTACAACAGATAAGGTTGCTGTTGTGGCCATTTCACACATTGTCCCATTGCAAATGGGGACAGTAGTTTGGTCACTCAGCTTAGTTTTAGTGTTGGAGGTAGTTGTTTTGGCTTCTAAGTCTCCTCCTTAGGATGCAAGCAAGTCATTTGTCCCAGTCTTAGACCTATCGGTAGGGAAGTGAGATCAAGAGTCGTCAAGAAATTGTCAAAATGTTGATGAAATGTTGTCAAAAGAGAAAGGTGTCTCGAATAAGAGATATCACTTTGGTTTGGAAAATCAACATGAGGAATTCATGTAGGCAAAAGAGAAGAAGCAAGAAGAAGCAATTTGGGAATATGAGTCATCATAATTTGAAATCAAACTAGAAAAGCTAAGGGGAAATCAGAGTTCAATAGCTTAAGTGAGGAACAAGTGAAAAAATTGCTTAGTCCTTAGTGGAAAATTGAAAGGAATTCAAACGAGTGCAAGCAAAAGGAGGGGATATTATGCTCATTTCCAATACCCCATTGGAAATCTGCTCAGCATTTTGCTCATTTTCAACACCCCATTGGAAATCCGACTAGCTTGGGTATCATTTCCAACCTTCTCACAAAACCCCGCCAAGAAATGTAAGGAAAGTTGAAAGTTTGAAATTGAAAAATGGACGATCTTTGGATTAGAGATGGAATTTCTTGTTTGCAAGTTAAATTTCCAAGAAGTGAAAAGGAGAACCCTCAAACGAATAAGGAAATTTTGGACAGAGAAATTAAGTTATTGTAATGAAAATGCAAAATCTAAATGGATTTCAGGTTGTCAAGTTTGCTCATTTCCACTACCTATCAAGAATTCTGACCCAAGCTTTTGCTCATTTCCAAACACCCATTGGAATTCCAACCCACTCTTGCTCATTTCCAAACACCTATTGGAATTCCGACCCACACATTGCTCATTTCCAATACCCTATTGGAAATCTGCCTAGCATCATCAACAATTCCAGACCATCTCTTAAATCCCACCTAGAGAGAACAGCAATTTGAGATAAAATTTGCGAAGTCAAGTGGAAATTCAATCAAATGAGGTGGTAGAGGTGAAGGAAATATGGAGAGATTGAAATGCAAGACGTATGGGAAGAAAGTGAAATGCAAATGGATAAGGTTTTGGCCTAGGTCGGCCTCCTTGGTGTAAATGGTCACACCTCTTCATGAAATTCTCGTGATTGCTATATAAACAAGGTGATGGAGATCATTCCAACCACAATTCAAAACAAATAAGAAGCAGATCAGAGCAGAGATAAGTCCGAACTTGAGCAAACTCCAATGATAAAGGGCAAATTTGAGAGTAAGCCTTAGCTAAGACCCAGCAAATTCAAGAAGGGAAGTAAATTTAAACCCAGACCCTAGCAGTTTTGAGCAAAATTCAGACATATAAGTGCGAATTTCCAGTCGCTGGGCGAAGTTCAAAGCAATTTGAAGGCAGATTCTGCTCTAAAAGGAGGCAGTTTAATCAGGTCTGCAAAAGGAAGGGCGAATTTGAAGCAGACCCTAGGAAATAACCATTTCCAACAGAGAAGCAATTTTGAACAGAAAATCAGAATTTTGAAAGGCAGATTTGTAGAACACTTGTTGATTTTAGGTCTGAATTCTTCCAATTAAGGCAAAATTAAGGGCAATTGAAGAGAATTCACTCTGATTTAAGCTGCTGGACATCAGAAGTAAGGCTCCGAATTTGAGGTAACAATGTGTAAAACTCAGAAAAATCAGAATTTGTGTTTGTGCAAGAGAAGGATGAAATTCATAAGTTACAGCAAGGATGTGAAGGATTTATCTCTTTTAGGATCAAAACTTATATGTCATCCTGAAAGAATCTGAAAATGACTACATGTTTTAATTTCCAAATGACATTAGTTCAAAATCCAAAAGAATGCAACATGTTCAAGGATTGAAGATTGTGAATTCAACCTAGCAAGTGCTTATTCATAGTAGCAACATTAAATTTTCCTTGCAAGAGTAGATGTCAACACCAATGACCTGAGGAACTTCAAGGAGGGCTCGACAAGCTCAAATGAAGCATCGTTTCAAAGAAATGCTCCCGGAGACCAAGCTCATTTCGAAATGGAAGGTCAGAGACACCAAGCTCACACATGTTGACATCATGGAATTCAAAGAATGAGCATACAAGTACAATTCATCGAAGTTAATGAAGAGGATGGTTAGAAATGATTTTGTGCAAGCAATGGCTTTTCCCCCTGCTGTGCAATGTGTCGAATTGATAGAGTGTGCCAGGCATTATGATCCTAAGACAAGGCAAGTGGTGGCTCCTGATGAAAGAATATTGGCCTATCTTACGGAGGGGGCTATCAAGGAAGCATTTGACATCCCTAATTACAAGTCCACTGCCTACAGGACAAAAGAGGAAGCTTTGAAAAATTTCAATGATGGACCTAAGAAACGTATGGAGATTATCAATGATGCATGGATGTCGGAGGCAAGAAAATTCCTCTTCAAAATACCAAAGAAGCTTCTCAAATCAGACTTCAAGGAGGAGCATGGAGACGTTGTCATCTTGGTGAACGGAGTGATGGGAAATCCTCAATCTGCCCCCTTCGAGCCATGGATGTTTTACTTTGTGGAGGAGATAGTCAGCGGAGAGGAGATGTTTAATTGGGCTGAGATGATCAACAACAACTTGGATTGTCAATTGAGGAACTTGGAGCGGTCTCAAACATTCTACATGAGGTCATACATTGTCTACATGGTGAGAAGTTATGAATATAAAGGATTAATACACAAAGGACCAGTTGGAAGCGAAACAGGGCAATTCAAAGTATATGAATGTTATCCTCAATTGCACCTCCACAATAATCATCATTTCAGAAGAGTGCCTCCATGTACATTGTCAGAATTTTGCAAGGAGATACTCATAAAAGGTTGTCACAAGAAGCCAAGGAGTTGGTGAAAAAGCATGGTTCATGGTTTATTTGATTTCCCAAGTTCATTTACAATCGAGTACAAGGATTTTCATCTTGTCCATATAGCCTTCCAAGATTTCCTACAAACAAGATGATATTATTGGAGGTTACAAGACAATTGGTTGCATATGACTGCTGTGTTGTAAAACACACATGCCCCATTACAAATGGGGAACCCCACTTTTTTTTTAGCAGCTTAGTAGTGTGGTTAGAGTAGTCTTAGTTTGGCAGCATATTTTGGGTCTCCGGCTCTAGAGTCATGATCTTAAAATCAATAGTTGAAGCATGGATAAGTGTAAGATGTTGATTTTTAGAGCAAAAGGTTTAGAAGCATGAGGTCAAGTCTTAAGTCAGACATGGAGATGCAATAGGTGGAAAATTGAACATTTGGACAAATGAAGAAATTCCTTGAAATGAAAGTGAAAATCCTTAGATAAAAGGGAATTCCATTTGCAAAGGGAGGAAAAATCTATACATGGCTGATGGCTCCAAGTTGTGCTCAAGTTCCTTTGCAAAATCCTTATAGAATTTGCACCCAGATTTGTCCTTGTTCATATCAAAATCTCGGTCAGCAAGTGGAGAATTCTTAGAAATATCTCAAATCTGTCCAGCAATAGTGGGAAATCCTCAAACATATGCAGATTTCGCCCAATCCTCATAAGTATGAAAAGAATTACTCAAACATTTCATCGATTTGTCCTTGGGAAATTGAAAATGACTCCAACACTTAGCAAAATTTGTGAAAATCAACCTTAATATGGAAATTCCAAGACAGGTCGGAATTCCGACCTGACTTGGAATAAAATTCCAAGCATGGTTGAAATTCCGACCTTGCTTGGAACAAATTCCCAATCTCATGCTAAAATCCAACTTGCTGCTGGGCAAAAAGTTCCTGAGACTAAATTGAAAATATGGGCAATATTGTGAGGTTTTTAAGAAAATCTCCAAACATGTTTGATCCCCAAACATCATACCTTCAGCGACCATGGTGAGGAAACAATCAGGCCCTTCACAAACTGAAATCTGATCTGCATTGAATATCCCAGCAAATATGATGAATTTGAACTTTTCAAGGTAAAATTTGGACAAGGCAAAGCAAAATTTCAATAACCTAGGCGATTTTTTTATAACTTCATTGGAAAATTCCAAGGAAGGTCAGATTTCCGACCTCCCTTGGAATTGAATTCCAAGCGCCCTCTAATTTCTGCACAAGCATTGACGAGCGTTTTTCAAGCACAAAGAATCAAAAATTGACTTCTAAAAGCAAAATTCAGGTGGGGCAATGACAATCTGGGCGATTTAGTGAAGAAATCCAAGTGTTTGTCATATGATTTGGATTGGGTCTGAAATGTTTAAGACAACAAGTGAGCAATTATGGAAAGAAATTGATTGGAAGACTTAGAGATTTAAATGGGCAAGTTCATGTGTGTTGATCGAGTGAAGAATTAGCAACATTTGGAATGAATTCCAATGGAGGTTGGCATTCCCACCTAAGGGGGGGTCGGAATTCCAACCGCCCACCTTGGAAATTAATTCCAACACACCTAAGATTTTCGCCCTTACATTGAAGCACTTGCATATTGAGTAGACCCTTGGGGAAAGTCGGCCAGGGATAAGAGACAAGTTACAAATTCAATAGCTTTGAAGCAGGTTGGCCCCCATGAAGAACAATTGAGTTGTAACTCAAGTATAATCCATATTCAGGTAGGCTATACAATCAGATTGCAATTTAAATGTAAGCCTTAATCAGGTCAGCCAAATGAAGAGACATATCCTTTGAGTGGAATGCCTATATATGAAATATCAAACACTCCTCATTGGAATACCAAATCAATTTAACTCAATTAAAACAAATAAAAGGCAGAGCAGAATCACAGGTGAGAAAATCAGAAGAAAGGATGAAAAATCAGGAAGTAGAATTTGTGTAAAACTTGGAATGCCTTCAGCATTTCAATCAGGTTTCACTGGGAATCAGGTTTGCAAGAATAGAGTCATGAACTCAAGAGTGTTTGCTGAGCATGTGCAATGGGGAATTGAATAACTTGAACTAAGTAGCAAACTAAAAAATCAGGAGTGAAGTTGTTTGATGTCATTGCAAAGATTCGCATAAATGCAACTTCAATGACAGTTTAAGTTCATGTGATGTTTTAATTTTGTCCATATTTGTTATTTTACAAATAAACACAAGTATTTTGTTGTTTTGCAAGAGAATGAAGTTGGAGATGTCCGAGGACAAGAAGAGGTCATTGCAACATTAAGGACAACATGGATAAAGGGACAACATCACAATTTCAAGATTTCAAGCAAGAAGATGGCATGGAGCATCGATAAATTGCAAGACATTCACCAAGCGAGCAAAAAAGTCAGGATTGGAAATCAAAGCAAAATGGAAGTGCAAGTGCAATGGCAAAGTCAATAATACTAAGGCTCGAAGGAGAAATCATGACAACGACAAGGCAACATGGGAGGAGGCATCTTTCATACGATGGTCAATGTTGTATATCCAAATTTGTTGGAAACCTCTACCAAGGGTGATGATCGAATTGCAAATTTACACGTCTCTTGGAATAAGGATGGTCACGATGCAAATCAAGTTCGAAGTCATGAAGCAAGATCAAGGCCAAAACATCAAGATAAGAACCAAGACAAGTACGAGTGATTTCAAGAACATGTCAATGAGAAGATTTCCAAACGAAGGGAATGGAGAAGTGTACGAAACAAAGATTGCAAAAACACGTTGAGTTGGCACCCACTCATCTTCAACCAATCAGAGGATTTCAATCTCATGTGTCCAAGATCATCCAATCAATTCATTCTAAGTATACATGTGGATTGCATTTTATTGCTTCACCACAATGAATTTTCTCATTGGTCAATCCCCAAATGGATATGTATTGAAAAGCAATGTGATTTTCTCACTGGCCCACAAATTGGTACCTTATTGTAATTGGTCAACATTCAATGCTTGTAAGTGATAGTTACATTAAGATTGTGTTGGCATAATCTTGGCCATTGATCTAAAATCAATCAGGGTC
The DNA here is from genome assembly GCA_027943335.1 of Chamaecyparis obtusa. NCBI lineage: Eukaryota > Viridiplantae > Streptophyta > Pinopsida > Cupressales > Cupressaceae > Chamaecyparis > Chamaecyparis obtusa. The sequence continues at coordinate 37,147 of BSBK01009729.1, forward strand.
ATTCACTGTACTTGAGCTCCCTATAAAAGGCAAGACCTTCTCATTTTTAATTCATTAGTTAGATTAGAGTAGGAGAGAGACTTGGAGAGATTGTTGCTATAATGCTGCCAAAGGAATTTCAAATTCATTGCTGTTATCATGGTGGATTACTTGTGTTATTTTGGAGTGTTGTATGGTTTCTACATTTCCTCACTAAAATTAGGATTTTGTTTAGGTTGAGTAGAAGTAGTTGAGTAGATGAATGGAAGATATAGTTGTTGGTGAATTGTGGTAAAACTTGTGTTCGTACCTTTTGGTACTTGTTGATTGCAAGTAACAATGTAAGGTTGGTCTGAACTTATTGCAAGCACTTAACTTCAATTGCAAATGTTCATTTGGATTGCGCCATCACTGGGCATTTGAATGAGTGTTGACAATATGAAAATCATCCACACATTCTTAGAAGATTGCACCCTCCTTTGCATAGTTAATTTGGCGAAGCAAAGACTAGTTTAGTTTCACCTCATCTTCAGTGATCTCTTCCATTGTTAGAGTTTGCTTAGATTCTTAAACCCTTTATCTTTTTGCACTTTGTTTGTTCGAAGTAGTTGAAGAGCCATCATTGCCAAATCATTCGCATTTGCAAAGTTGATAGATTAACCACTGAATGAATAGCGTAAGTCCCTATGTGGTTACAAAACAAACCACGTCATAAAACTGAGTTGTGTCCAACAAGAAGTCGCAAGTTCACAATAGGAACCTTGGAGTCGCCTATATGATCTTTTTGCAATCTTAGCTTATGTGGTGCCTTTGTTCAAGAGAGGATTAGATATTTGGTATTTCATCTTGGAATACTAAGTGTTTCATCCTACATGTTGGAGTAGTCACAAAACTCACATCAACAATGACAAGATCCAAAAGAACAAACACAAAGCCAGAGTAAACTTTCCAATCATTCTCATAAATTCAATTGAAACATGTCCTTCACTCAAGTAGTTGAGGCTTGTGATGAAGAATTGCAATTTCACTCCCTTGGGACATATGCATTAAGAATAATTTTTTATCCTTTCCGCCAAATAAGAAGAGCTTTTGGGAGGAAATACAGGCATAGAGCACATCTAGAAGATTATTGGGCCAACATTGCGGATGATTTTGAGGTTAGGAAGAGGATGTGTTCCCGATTATTAGTGCAGATGGTTAGGACTTGTCATCTATTCTCTATTATGCATCAACTCAAGGATGATGAAAATTATGTTCAAAGCTACTACAAAGAAGAAAAGGATAGGCCTCTTCCCATACCTAACTAGTTTGAAGTAGTTAATTTGGATGTATTGATAAGGCCTATTATGACACACCAACGAGTGGGCAGACCATCAAGTCAATAAGCTGAAAGAAAGAAAGACTCCCTTAACCTATGATTTGATGGGATACTTTGAAACATAATCCCCCAAAGAGGAATCATCCAAAGAGCAACAAGAAGTCGGTAATGAAAAGGAATGGAGTAGGCAAGAAAGTGGAGGCAATAAGAAAGGTAAAGACAAAGTCAAGACTTCACAAACAAAAGGGACAAAAAACAGAAGTTCGATGTGGAGAACCACTACGGAAGAGACATAAATCAGGAGTGGCCCATTCTTCGGCTAGTACTTCTTCGGTGCAAAGAAATGAAACATCCACAGTGGAGAATGAAATGCCAAAAGAGGTTGAAGCTGATTCAAGAATTCCAGAAGATCAAAGTGCAAATAAGTCCCTTGGGTCTACTCCACAGCGAAGCCAAGAGGGAAATCCTCTTTAGAATGTAGAAGTTCTTCTTGATGAGCAACAAGGAACAATTCCCATTGAAGAAGTCCTTGAAGATGTCGACATGAGTTTTCCAAATGACAACATTAGTGAAGAGATTACAGTGGTACCTCAAGAATCTCAAGGAGATGTTGAACAAAATGATGATGTTGAAGAATGTACGCACCGGAATGGCTAAGGAATAGGTTGAAAAAGAAGGTTATAGTAGAGAGCAATCCGCCAAATGAGTTGGAAGATTTTCTAAGAAGGATTGGTAAAACCTCAAAGAAGAAGCCATTTAGAAGATGCAGCATCATTCATAACTATTATGAACACTTGTCAAGAAAGAGGATCGGAATGGGAGAAGACTTTCACCACATGTACAGCTGATTTGGAAGTCATAGAATACAAGATAGAGGCTATGCCACATGTACCAATGGAAGTGCTTGACATCATTATGTTTGGATTCATTGAATTTGCCATCAAAGAAAGGGATAAAGGAAACATGCTTCTAGAAGAAAATTTGTTATGATCCTACATGGCATGGAATTTTCCTATTCATTCATGGAGGATGCTCTATTGTTCATTGGATAGCATATAATATTTGTAGGTGGTAGTTATAGAAAACCCTAATTAAGGTTACTTTGAATTATATCAGACATTGATGTTAAATCAATATGGGCCCTTGGTTGTAATTGAAAGCCCTATATAAATGTAGAACACTGAAGTACTACTGGGGGGGAATCAGTGGTACACAAACACTTAAAATCTTTTCTTTTCAACTTTACCAAATTAATCTGAAAACTGAAAGATGTAAAAGATACAACAACTGAAACATAGAAAGGAACAACAGCAAAACCACAATGCACAAATTTTTACGTGGAAACCCAATGTGGGAAAACCACAGTGAGAAATACCACTAGGATCTACTGTCCTAATCCAGCCTCACAATTGAAATGCATTACAACCTTTTGGGGCACCAACCCAAGGAATCTTCCAATCCCCTCTGAGAGCACCAACTCTCTACACTTTACAACTTTGTCAAACTGAGCACCAATTCAGTATTCTGAAAAAAATCAACTATGAAGTTTAACATAAGTATCAGAATTTCTGATCTGATTCTTTACATCCACGACATACAGCAGTCTTAGAATATCATTTAAGATGTTTCCAATCAGCAACTATCAAAACCCCTGTGATAATCAGTGTAGAAACCAGAATCTCGAAACCTTTGAATACTGCTGTTGTAAACATTCAATAGTTTGTATTTGTAACCAAGAACAGTTCAGAAATATAGAAAAGCTTTCAAAAAATGGCTTTAAAGATTATACCAATTAACTTGAAAGCATAGCAATTTAACTCCTTATGCTGAGATTAGATGAACCTTCGATCACTGCGAATTGAAATCACACCATACTCCTGTTTGTTGGCATTTGTAACAAAAACCCTCCATCTTTCAATCAAATGTCTGTACTATCAGCATTACAATATAAAAGCAGAGACTTTATTGAAGACTCCAAGAATTTCTTGAAAGAAACATAACTCTTCCTTCACATGAAATGTATTAACTTCTTCAGCGCCTTTTGAAAGATGTCATCTTCTCTTATACTCACCAAAGACACAAACAGAAACATATTATATAATCCTTACTTGTCGATGGAGGCCTTTCAACTAACTTAGTTAGGAAGTTGTGACTGTCAAAGACAGTTTGAAACTGAAAACCATTCTTTGTTTATTCTTCCACCAAAAGCATATATCGTATGTTTTAATTTTGTGTTAAAAAACAAATAGTTATATTTCGGTTGAATAAGCAGTTGTAACTAAATGACAACCAATCATATGATCTTCAAATACCAAAACCAACTCAGGACACCATACTGAAAATAATGAGAAGAGATAAAAATCGAACACAAGCTTAAGTTTCTATCGCACCAATTGATAGTATGTTTCAGATCCAAGGTAAAATCATTATTATTTCCTGATATTCTTGTGACTGACATTATCATCTAATGAAAAAGAGCTCTGAACATTTTTCCTTGTGACAGAGAATGAACAGCAAAGAATGCATCAACAGAGATGAACACTGTGGACATCAATGACAAAATTGAGGCTTACAATAAAGGCTTGCTCATTTCATTTGTAAGAGGAGAAAACATATTGTGAAGTTGTTGCTGAGATACTGCCAAAATAATTGCAAACTCATTGAAGCTTGGTCAATACTAGCGGTATTATGGGTGTTAGCATGGTTTCCTACTTCTCAATTAGTTAGAATATGTTTATGTTGAGTAGTTGAATGGAAGATATTGTTGTCAATTGATGGTGAAACCTCTTATGTTCATACCATTTGTAATTTGTGTTAAATTTTGAACCAGAAAAGCATAAAACAAAGAGCACATATCATAAAAACACAAGTACACCAGAAATACCCTTGGAAAACCCTCCTTCTCGAAGGAAAAACCCAGCCACACCAAGAAAATATCACTTTATTGAGAATAATAGGAGTATGTATACATTTCTCACAAATGCTAAGACTGCGCGCTTTGAATGAGCACTATACTGTTTTCCTTTTACAATAATGTAGACTCAGATATGCTTTACTCACAGACTGATAATTGTCTTTATACAATACTGGAAAAACACAACACCAAAACTCATCTACAAATGACTCACGATAACCAAACACATACAGATTGCCTACAGAATACTCATAACAATCTGCAACAGATACACGTCCTAATGAATAATAGAAACTCCTGCAATGATCGCATATATAGAATGACATGCCGCAGATAGATTTTCCAATGACATTGACATCAACAGCTACAGCCTTAACGCGAAAACTCCGTACACAAAAACATGACTCCAAGATTACAAGCTGCTGAGAAAACCAAAATTCACAATGCTGCAGAATGTCGTGGCAGTTACTGGGCAATGACTCTTCATTCTCTTCACCATCTCAACAGTCACGTAAGTCTCTTCAGATACACAGCAGTGTCTCTTCAAAGACCAGCAGCTACAAAACATGGGACCCTTTGAATTCCAATTGCTACACATGAATAATGCTCTTTCATTTATGATTGTCGACATAATGAATGGACAGTGATGAGGCTTGACTGCCACAGCACACAACCAAACTCAACAGTTACAAATAAAGACCATCCATATGCCAACGTTAAGACTCTTCAAATTGATGAATGATCAAAGTAGTAGACTCTTCATAGTCTTAGTCCATCCGATCTTAAAAAAGGAATCATAGTTGTCGCAGCAGAGCAAATATCACAACCACAATACTGAAGCAAACATCAGAGGTAAGTAGATAGCTCCTGCAGCTACCAAACTTCAACAATTTGTTGATTGCAAGTTGCAATGCATGGTTAGTCTGACTCATTTCAATGTTTAACTTCAATTACTTTATGCTCATTGATTTAAATGTCCTATGGTGTCAATGTGTATAAGTGATTTGAAAATCATTTGCGTTTCCTTAGAAGATTGCATCAACTGTGTGTAGTTATTCCTATAGGCAAAGCAAAGCTTGGTTTGGTTTCACTAAGTCATCAATAGTCCCTTGCATTGGTAGAAGTAGATCAGATTTCTAAACTCAATCTGTTTTTTGCATTTTATTTCAAAACCATTTTTAGGATTAGTTGAAGAGCCTACATTGCAAAATCATTCACCATTTGAAGGAAGTTGACAGATTCATGAAAGAATAGCATATGTCCCCCCGTGATTACCAAAAATATCACATCATATAAACTAAGTTATATCCAACAAAAAGTCGCTAATACGCATTGTAAACCTTGGGGTTGCTTCATTTGATCACGCATTTGTTACATTGCTTAGCATTTGAAGTTTCCTTGTTCAAGAGAGGATAGGATACTTAGTATTTTATTCTGCATGTTAGAGTGGTCACAAAAGTTATCAACAGTTACTAATGTCAGAAAGGAATGGCTATTTCTGAACAAACTTTAATCAAAATTATTACAATGATCCTTTGGAGATCCTCTATATAAAACTCTACAGTTAGAACTAGCTGGGTTCTCCTTACAGTTGCATAATACTGTAGCAGCGTTTTAACTCTAATGGTTATTCTGTGGCAAGAGATTGGCAAGCACATGAATGAACATCTAATGCTAGGTTTATACTTAATAGGCATCCATAGTTTAAAAACTAAAATTCAACTGTGAAGTTTCGACTGGAAACTAAAACATTACAGGTTTTAACTTTTGTCTCACCTCAATTTGTTCTAGCACTATAAAATTTTGAAAAAATGCATCCTATGTTACCTTGAAGGAACAAAGATCTGAGTCAATCTAATAACAGGACCAGTAGAAAAGTCCCTTGTCTTAGAAATTTATAAGTACTAAAATTGTACTCATGCTGCAAGGAAGTTCAACATTTTTACTTAACAATTGAATTAACTTAGACAAGCAACAGCGACCACAATTTAAAAATTCATGAGTACCCGTTCCCTCTCAGTCTGGGATACATGAGATTTAGAGCTTTTATAAAACAATCATACAAATCCCTTTTAATGCAAAGGGCCAAACCCCTAGAGATGGGCAGCCTATCTTGAGGGTGTGAATAAAAAATATATAATAGACGTTTGTTTATATAGCTGGCCGACCTGATTTGATTAGTTGTATTGGTTAAGAGGTGCCTCTTGGAAGGTATAAAGAGAGGTATGTGGAGACTCATTTGGGAATCCATCCATTGTAAAAATATTCTGAGTTGTAGGAGTAGACACAAGCAGAATTGAATCTTCAAGGCAGTAGGCTATAAGTAGCAGCAATCATATATCAAAGGATACGATTACAGAAAACTAGGGTAGCAAACTCCTTATTCATCAAACAGCGATTAGTTAAGAAATAAAAGAAAGGACAGCACTCTTGCAAAGAAGAAGACCAATTCATTAAAGAAATTTATATAAAGAATAAGTAGCGGTAAGTTTAATAATTATTTTTCCAGAAGAGGTAATTTAGGGAAAGAGCCGATTTGTACAAATGAAGGGGTGCATTGGATTTGAGGAGATACAACGTTGGAGAGGACATGTCTCTTCTGCTACAAGGAAGAGGTATAAGTATTGAAAGCTAGCATTCAAGGAAGGATCAAACAGGAAGAAGATAATGAGCAAACCAAGCAGCAGAAATCCATAAATACTGAGCAGATATGTGTGTGTGTGTGTGTGTGTGTGTGACAGACTTGGGAGCAGATATATATAAACAGACTTATGAGCACATAGATATGACAGACTTATGAGCAAAATTCAAAGACTATGACAGTAATCAAGTCAGAGCTACATCTATACAATTGTCAAAATCATACACCTACAATAAACAACCATATTAGGGAGGGAAAGGAAATAAATGGAGGAGGAACGTGGAGGAGGAACGATGAGGCCTCACTAGGTACACCACCTCATGAGATCAGTTAAGGACTGCATGAAGCCAAGGGGGACTGAGATTCTGCCCTTGGGCCTATGGTCGAGTTAAGGGCACTCTATTGCAATCTTACCTCTGAGCCTATATGGGTTAGTCATTGAGGTAACTAAGAAAGGGATCCCAATCATAGGAGGAGAGAAGGATAGCGTGATGAAGGGGAACGGTGTATAGGCTCTGCTAGGTATGCCACCTCATGAGTATTGTTACGACCACATGAAGCCAAGGAAGACAAAGTTTCAGCTCTTGGGCCTAGGGCCAGGGATAATTAGGGCACCTCATCATGTCCTTCCTATCTCAACGGGATCCCCAATCATAAGAAGAGAGAAACATAGCATGGAGGGGAACAGTGTATAGGTTCCACTAGGTACGCCACCTCATGAGCACAGTTACAACCAAATGAAGCCAAGGGGGACAGAGTTTCCACTCTTGGGCCTAGAGTCGGGGATAATTAGGGCACCTCGTCACATTTTTCCTATCTCAACCCTCATTATTGTTGAGCCCATGAGAATTATGTGCTATAAGTATTTCTCTCTTAACCCTAAAAATGGATGTATTACATGTAATATGATTATATTATTATTATCTAATTTGGTTGCAGATTCCAAGACAGGCTTATCTTATTCCTAGGTTAGGGTTATATCTCTTAACTATTTTGTGTTCCTTGTTTCACTTGGATCAGTGAATTTAGAGCAAAGTATATGGTGATCCCAAAAAGGGAACATTACAGTCTAGCTGTAGTTTTGATGTTTGTTAGCTTGTAAAAGAATGGAGGCCTTTTCAAGAACCTTCTTTTACCTTCAATCAAAAAAAGGTTTTCCTTCTGCAGTGTTTCTAAATGCATGAAATATATACTTTAAAAAAGAAATAGTTTACAGAGCACAAAATATTGCATATATGGGGTTTCTTGGCCAGCAAGTAGCTATAGAAAAGGATTCCTAATCTGAATAAATAAAGGTACGCAAGAGTGAGTTTTTAATCTTACGGATTTGGGCAAGCAAATTTATTTGTGCTGCATCTCTCCCATGTAGAAACATCATTTGACCAAATATCCTGTTGCCAAAAACACCAGAAAATTGAATATTTGCAGTAGACAAAACAATATGCATGCATAAAGATTAACTCAACAGCATAGAAAGGAAGAATATGTGTCTTTGTAAAAGGAAGAAATGAAGCAAAGAATTCACTAATCAAAATATCTCAAGACTTTGAATTTTTTTACAATGGACCAACAGCTGATGTATATAACTGAAACAAATCGGATACGATGTATGGATGCCTTTTTATATAAAGAAATATGATCTAGTAAGTTATGAAAACTAATACAACTCACTAAAATGAGGGTGTGGGTGTGAGACCGTGTGACTGTCCATCTCAATCCACCACTTCAATGTCAAGCAGGTGAGTTGACCTTCATCGAAGAGTTAGAGCGAATACAATTCTAGAGATCCAAGGATAACAACTAGCACCTATTATTTCAAAGAGATGATGCACTAAAAAAACATTTGAAAGACAGAAAGATCTAGGTGTAATGTAGAGGAATTCATCTCCTTGGCTATAGATAATTCTTTTTTGTGCATTTTACTAATGCTTTGAATCTATTCCTACAACTCAATATAAAGATAGAGAAGGTTCAATGCTGTGCTTAGATATCTCCGTTAAGGTCTCAAGGGGGATATTTAGTAAAGGAAAAACAAAAGAAGTCATTATTGACCAAGTCAAATTGCAGACCGCTTCTATCATCATTGGAGGATTATTTAGCCTGTGGCTTATTAGATGTTTGATATCCCCTTTGTTAACGGTGTTTTCCTACCTGACCAATAGATAAAGATGTTGAACAAGTTTCAGAGCATCTCTTAAAGCAGATATCGTTGTAGTCTCTACTTGTTTTGGTGAAGCAAAATTAGATGCATGCCTTCCATAAAGGCGGACATTGCCTCTGTTCTCCTTACTAGTTACCATCCTATACCTTAATAGCTTAATCTACATGAACATAAGTGTTGATCGTTTTCTGGAAGAAATATACAAATTGTCAAAACCTAAAATTGTTAGAATAATTGATTCTTTTTTCAGCAGAAGGAACCTCATCGGTAATTTTAACAAGAAAAAAATTTCAACCTACTAAAAAATTAAGAAGATCGGAAGCCGAAAATAAAATGCTTTTGCTAAGTTTGGTTTTATGTGGATTCTTCTATTTCTACAGCAAGAATGTGTTTAAATACCAATTGACAGAAAAACGGAAAAAAGAGAGTAGAGACTAGGTGATTCACATACACTTATGTTTGCCTGAATTCCTTGTATCATAAGAGTGAGGTTAGAGTCATAAAAGTCTTTGACTGCTGTCTCAATTATCATATTATCCCATACCTGTAGGCAATTAAAAAAGTCAAAAAAGTATAAGCTATGAAAAACGTCAATGTCAAATAGCTATCTTTTTCTTTATGAAATAACTTCTATGTTCACAATCAGTCAATCCAAATTTATCTTAAATCTGTCCCAAATTTGGTGATTCTGTAAAACAAACAGGCTGTTACAGTGCGTTTGGACTTTCGTGGAAATGTTATGATTTGTTTGTGTTGATGAAAAGAAAGGAACATGTACAACAAAACTAGAAACTGAAGTCAAAATTATACAAGCATCAAAAGAAAGGTAATGTGTTCAGTCCTGCTTGAAAAGAGATTGTATCCTTCATATTTTGTTTTGCCACTTTATTTAAAAGAAGTGAAAATGTCCACGCCTAGTCAAAGTGGTCAATGGGTATGTAAAAGATAAATAAGTTACAGATAGCTAACAGAATGCCTCAATAAATCACATTAAAAAGTTGAAATAAAACTAAAGATAAGATGAAAACATTTTAAATAACATCTACAATATAGTATCAATGCAACAATCAAAGAGACATACAGCATCAGAAGGTGCAGTATGCAAGCAAACATGTGTGGATGTGGTGTGCATTGTTTGTGTATTCATATATAATGAACAATCATGTATCATCCACAACTAGGAATCTCCTCAAATTTAGAAAGCCTTTTGACACCTTTGAAAATTAACTTGTTTCTGGTTCAAATTTGAATCAATTGATTGATTAAGAAGTCTAAATGTTATTTCTGGAAATGCATATGTTGTCAATCTAATTTTCATGTCTTATGTATTAGATGCATAAAGTCAGTAAGAGAGGATTGAAATGTAAAATAAATGCTTAATTATTTACATATTTCCTAGTCCATTCTATGTCCAATGAAAATGCTATTAGTCACACGGACATCAGTATTTGACTTCACTGATTACATCACATTTTATCCCAACAAATGCTCAAACCAGAGGCCCAACTGATGAGATCCAGCCAATTCAATGCATTAAAAATTGACTGTCTCTACTTTGCAATGGTGACTAGGATCCAATTCTGGAAAAATAAATTCCTGCAATTGTGCTTGTGACAGTTGACTTGTGAGCAAATTGCCCCAAGCTTCAGCCAGCACAAAGGAAACTTGCATATTGCAAATTGCATTGGCTTTATCTTCATTTATTTTTTGCTCTTTTTTTTCCCAAATTCACAACGCAAATAGTAAGGGTTAAATTAAAGGACATGATTCATTTCTCCTTTCATAAAGGTGAAGAGCAGTAAGTGATGAATGCATCTAGATAAGGATTTAACAAGTGATGAAATGTAACTGGACTAGGTATCATTTCTACCAAAATGCGAACATGTCTGTGTTTATCCTGTTCGGAACAAAGCGAACGGGTTTTGAGAGATCAACAGGACAGTTGTGATGTGAAGAGGCCAAACAATTTACCATAAAACAAAATGAAATAAAAAGGAAGATAATTAAACTAGTACATTTACACAGATAGGAACATTAACAAACTAGCGACTAAACACATACCTTTTCATGATACTGTGGCATTCCATGTTGATTTTTCTGTGTGGTCTTTCATCAATAGGAATTCAATAATTTCAATTTTTATTGGATATGTTTCCTATTTCTAAATTTACAACATAGGATGGTCACCAATATTGCCATTATTGATGATGTCAATATACCCCAATCAAAGGTCCAACCTAATAAAACACAGAACATCATATTGAAAGGAAAAACTTATGACAACGTGTAGGAAGTAGACAGATAGTCCTACGTACATTAATTTAAAACAAAAATTTACGAATGAAAAATGAACTAGCTGCAGTTTTCCATTTTTTCTTCTGATCATCCTTAAATTCATTTCTCCTTCTAATTCTCCCCATAACTACATAGATTCTGCAACAAGTTTGTATACTTACATGATGCAAATTAGCCTTTCGCCGATACCAGCGTACAATTATTGTGTTTCCTCCTAAATCTCCAGTGAATCCGACATGCAGAGGCTGCAAAATTATTAATTGCAGCTTTTCTGTTAATGTTCATAAGTGATTTCCTAGATGAAAAGATATTTATAATACTGCTGAGATCCTTTGGCAATGATCTCCCATTCCTTAAGAACCAAAAAGAATGGATAATCCGAACAAGACCTGATGAATGTCTCCCATGAAGTGAGACAGAAAAAGTAATGCTTCTGTCAAATTATCTGTGAAATTCAGGGATATCTGTAAGTTTCCAAATTAGATGTCTCCTGAATAAACATGTCCATTTGAACGGAAGCTGCCAATTAAATACATAATTAAGAAGTGTCGCTGAGTTATAAAAAGTAGAAAAGCACCTAACAAGCTAGAATAATTCCTAAAGAAGAAACACACATTTCTCATCAGACAAAGTGCCATATGTTGTAAGCTGAGAAGTGTAATTATTGATGGCTCCTGCCACACACACATCTCTTTCTCCCTGTGCATTATGACAGTCCCCTGTACCATAAATAATAGTGGCATTCAATTAATAGCGTGGCAATAATGAAGTCAAAGTATCACAATTTCTTGGTGAGACTATGAATCAATCATCATAATCAGAAATTAAAATGATATTTCTCCTTATGATCTCAAGTGCAGAAACACTCTACTTCTAGTTTTGATGATGACAATATATAACATGATGATAAGTTACTTTAATTTTCTGAAAATGCTTTAAGTACTAAGAATCACATTACACATTCAGATCCGATCAATGATTTTACGTATTTGTACTCGGCATCTATATTCTATTGATATCCGTACATAGAGTCTTGCTGGAAAAAGTACTTACGAGAATAGTCGTAGTTACACCTGAAATCCGGTGTATCAATGTAGTGCAGAGGGCTGCTCCAGTGGTATTTGTGCCAAAATTTAATCTCGTCAGGCCATGAGCAAAGGGATGCAAGGTCACCCTCTGCATAATCTGGAAGCAGTTGGTGCACTGCATCTGCTGCTGCTTTACTTAGAAGGGCCTGTATTTAAATAATATGACATACAATGAAGACAAATTTTCAGCTTTTAAAAACAAAAAATAGACTAATTATAGCACTAGATAGAAGCAATGTGGCAGCCCAGCAAACATGTGGCAACCGTAACTCAGTTTAATGGAGCATGATCATGTCAAACCCAGGATCAAACCCTACGAGCAAAGCCCAAGCTAGCCCCAGACGAGATTTTAGCCCAATCTTAACCTCGTGCTAATTAAAGGTAGCCATAACCTCACCCGTAATTAAAAAAGAAAAAAAAAATTATTTACAGATTGAAAACATAAGAAGAACGGAAAAGAAAAAAAATTATCAATAGGACTAAAGCTTCAAAAATTTAAAAAAACAATTCCGTTGTGCAATGGTGGAGTGGTAAGCTGGGGCACTTACTGCAAAGGGAGCCGAGAAAAAGGTTCATAGCCAATCTGATGCAGGGGCATTCTAGGGTACTCGGTGAATCTGCATGGAGGTGTGTTGTTTTGGTTCTGTGTTCTCAGTTGCAGCTTTAACCGACGGTCTCGGTTATTGAAGGAAGCTCGGTCGCTGAAGGAACTCGGTGAAACCTCTGGCGCTCGGTGGAACTTGTACTTGGCGATGCCTGTGTTGCTCAGTGATGCCTGGCTTGGTCGGTTGTTTCACTGGTGCTCGATTGTTTCTCTGGCACTCGGTAGTTATGGTTTACCGACTAGAGTTCTTGGTGATTTGGTTGGCCGACTTGGTGCATTTATTGTTGGTAGCTTTTGATGTATTCTCCTATGTAGATCTAGAGGCCAAAATGGAGAATTAAATGTTTGTAAGGCTATTTATGAGCCGACTATTGTTGCATTTAATATTTGTTTGTAATAGGAGTCGACTTGGCTTAGGAGTTAATTGTTTCTTTCAACCAACTTGTGGCTGAAGATTAGTATTTAAGGAGTGTTTGGGTAGTTGTTTAGGGCAGATTCAGTAGAAGTCAGTGGGAAGATAGAAGATTAGATCTAGATCCTATGAGATCTTGAAGATCAGATTGTTTACCTGATTCTTGTAATAGCAGAGCTAGTGGTTTGCATGCTTGGAGACAAGGAGATTGTTTGGAGGCTTGCGAGCTCAAGTTCAAATCTGTCTTAGGGTTTCCATCAGTTGCTGATTTGTTTCAGAACTGGACTAGCTGGAGAGATTGCAGAAATACTTTGATTGTATTTGGCCCTAACCCAGAAGGCCTTACAATCGGGCATGTTAATGAAAATTCAGTTGAAAACTTTGTCTTGTTGTGTTATTCCGCATTGTGGTGTTTGGATGCTTGTTTGGACTGTCCTTAATTGGATCCTCCTTACCTGTCCTGCGTCAGGTGGTATCAGAGCTTGAAGATCTTGAGTGTGTAAACCGATCTCCGAATTGAGGTTGTTTGCACCAGGACCTTGTTGGTGACTTATTGCTTTGGGTTTTCGAATATCTTGAAGGATGCCTCCGAGAAGATTGGACCCTAGAGCAATTGCAGATCTCTGTGATGCTGTGGAATCGAAGATTACAGAGAAGGTTAAAGTTGATTTCAGATCTGAGATGGAATTGATGAAGAATGACATGATCGCTGAGGTCATGAGAGCTATTGCTGGTATGCCAAGGAATCTTGGTACTGATGATGGTTATGAGGAAGTTACTGAAGACTTTGAAGCTGCTGGATCTAGTGGTGATGACCGAAGAGACAGATCTAGTGAAGACAGAACTGGTCGGTTGCATAGATCTAGAACTCGGTTAAGTACTAGTTACCGAATGGAAGTTTCTACTTTCTCTGGTACTTTGAGACCCGAGGACTAAAATGATTTGATTGGCGAATTAGAAGATTTCTTTGAGCTTGAAGAAATTGAAGATCCTCCTAGAGTAAGATTGGCACAGACTAAGTTGAAAGGACATGCTGCTCTTTGGTGGAAAGAATTACAAAGAGATTAAGAAGATGAAGGTGAAATGAAGATCAATCAATGGAGGTTGATGGTGACTAAATTGAAAGCTAAGTTCATACCTGCCGACTATGAGCTTGACTTGTTTAAAAAGTTGCAGAATCTGAAGCAAAAAGATTTGACTGTGGAGGACTATACCGAGGAGTTCTATAAGTTTACTATTCGGTCTGGACACAGAGAACTTGGTAAAGAAAAAGTAGCTCGGTATGTGAATGGTTTGAGATTCAATATTCAGGATGAGCTTGGTATGCTGAAGATTGACTCGGTTGAAGATGCTTATCAGTATGCTCTGAAGGTAGAAGATAAATTGAAAAGGAGACAACATAGTAATCCCCGAGGGAAGGAGAAAATTGATCACTCGGTGAAAGATAAACCGATTGGTGAAGATGAACCGAAACCTGTGGAGTTGAAAAAGAAGACAGGTAGAGTTATCTTTAAGGGTACTTGTTATAACTATGCTGAAGAAGGACACTGTTCTTTTGAGTGCACACAGAAGAAGTTTGGTAACCGAAGGACTGCTGTAGTAAATGAGAACATTCAGAATGAACCTGAATCTGAGAACTTGCTGGTTCGGAGAACATTGCTCGGTGCAAAGGAGGAACCTTGTCAGAGGAGTAACTTGTTCAAATTTCGGTGCAAGTCTAGAGGTAAACTTTGTGATGTAATTGTTGATAGTGGTAGTACTGATAACCTTGTTGCTGAGGACATGGTTCAGAAACTTGGTTTGAATAGAATGAAACATCCTCATCCTTATAGGATTGGCTGGTTACAAAATGTTCATGCTCTGGAAGTGAGGGAGCAGTGCTATGTTGATTTTTAGATTGGCCAGTATAAGGATCTTGTGTTGTGTGATATTGTGGAGATGAATAGTTGTCATATATTGTTCGGTAGACCTTGGCAATATGATTGCAGAGCTATGTATGATTGTGTCAAGAATGTGTTTACTGTTGAGAAGAATAACAAGAAGCTTTCCCTGATGCCTTTGCTGGATACAACACTCGGTAGGAGAAACCTAAGCTTTGGTAGCCGAGATGAGTTGAAGAATTCTGAAAGGATGGATTAGTATAGAGAACAAGCTTGTGTGTTATCTAGAAAAGACTTGAAGAGACAGAGGAAGCAGAAGTGGAAGAGTATGCAAGGTGAAAAGTTGGAGGACTTGTATGTGAAGAACCAGTTCGGGGTTTATGTGCTGAATCTCGGAAGATGTTCTTCCAGCCTATGAGAACATCTTTTCGAGCTTGGGGTGTCTTATGCAAGGGTATTCTAGGGTACTCGATAAATCTGCATGGAGGTGTGTTGTTTTGGTTCTGTGTTACTCGGTTGCAGCTTTAACCAACGGTCTCGATTATTGAAGGAAGCTCGGTCGCTGAAGGAACTCGGTGAAACCTCTGGCGCTCGGTGGAACTTGTACTCGGCGATGCCTGTGTTGCTCGGTGATGCCTGGCTTGGTCAGTTGTTTCACTGGTGCTTAGTTGTTCTCTGGCGCTCGGTAGTTCCAGTTTACCGACTGGAGTTCTTGGTGATTTGGCTGGCCGACTTGGTGCATTTATTGTTGGTAGCTTTTGTTGTATTCTCCTATGTAGATCTAGAGGCCAACATGGAGAATCAAATGTTTGTAAGGCTATTTATGAGCCGACTGTTGTTGCATTTAATATTTGTTTGTAATAGGAGCCGACTTGGCTTAGGAGTTAATTGTTTTTTCCAGCCGACTTGTAGCTGAAGATTAGTATTTAAGGAGTGTTTGGGTAGATGTTTAGGGCAGATTCAATAGAAGTCAGTGGGAAGATAGAAGATTAGATCTGGATCCTGCGAGATCTTGAAGATCAAATTGTTTATCTGATAGTTGTAATAGCAGAGCTAGTGGTTTGCATGCTTGGAGACAAGGAGATTGCTTGAAGGCTTGCGAGCTCAAGTTCAGATCTGCCTTAGGGTTTCCATCAGTTGCTGATTTGTTTCAGAGCTGAACTAGCTGGAGAGATTGCAGAAATACTTTGATTGTATTTGGCCCTAACCCGGAAGGCCTTACAGCCGAGCATGTTAATGAAAATTCAGTTGAAAACTTTGTCTTGTTGTGTTATTCCGCATTGTGGTGTTTGGCTGCTTGTTTGGACTGTCCTTAATTGGATCCTCCTTACCTGCCCTGCGTCACAATCAATAGCCCTTGGTGTGTAATAATGCTTCTGGAGCAACCTAGATCATGAGTGTTCTAACATCAATAGGAAATAAAATAAAAATACGTGGGAAAAAAATTGAGGACTGTCATGTGGACATAACAGATTGGATGGAAGAAAGTTACTATATCAAAGAGCACAATGAAAAAACATATTTAGGAGCAGCTAATAAGGGAAAAGCAAGATTGTTACTTGTTAATTGGACAACTGGCATGCCAGACTGAGAGCCAGTCTATAACTAAGGATATTTGGGAAGAGGAAACTTGTGTATTCTGTAGTAAGGACTTCAGTGGAATAGCACTTTATGATAGAGTGTGCAGCTTGTGAGGATATCTATATTTAGTACAAAATAGCTTGAACGCTATTTTAGGAAGCAAAGAACAGCAAGATGGCTAGCTTCTTGGTCAAGATCCATAGTAGAATATATGAGATCGAAAGTACTTTGAAGATAATTTAGTGATGTGGTTCTTGGTCCCTTGGACTGCTTGCTCTCACAGAATTTTCATTCATTCACATGGGTTTGTGTCTTGTGATAGCGTGCTCTAGTGACATTAATGATGCCCATCATTGTAAAATTTAAATGTACCGAAGTCAAATCAGAAAGCTATTCATTGGAAAAGCACAAAAACAAGATAAACTTCAGCCATAGACTCAATTATAAAAATAAAAAGCCACGAGGGGGAATTCCTCAAGTGAATATATAATTTTTTTTATATATAGTGAATATACAGTTTTAATTATTTGTCTCGGTTATTAGAAAGAAATAAAATCCTGAGAGCGTTGGTCAGTGGGAGTGCAGATTACCAGTCTGTTAAGACACTAGATGCCATTCCTACAAGAGAGAATCTGATATGCTTGAATTTAACGTACTTTTACTAACAGTTATAGTGCTTGGTTTGGCCTTCATTTCTAATTAAGCTGATAGTCTAGATATTTAGGAATAGTATCTTGTAACTATTCTACAAATGCATTTGCATTTATAAACATTGGTTTTTCGATATTGATCTCGTAGGTTTTTCAATCCCCAAATCATAAATTCAACAACCCCTTCCCCATGAGTAGCCGGCTACTCCTCATGAGCTTGAGTAGCCCACTAGGCTATCATTTTGACAGGATCAACTTGGTGCGCTATATAAAATTCCAGGCCATCCTGTAATGACTCGTTCGCCTGTGACTATCTCTTAACATCTGGAATCCTCCACTTGTGGCTTATTGATTAAAGCCGTGAGACTGAAACTAGCCAAATGAACCACCACATAGAATCAATAGTTGTCGCGTTCCAAAAGAGGAATTGCCCCGACCCAGGAGTACTCTAGCTCAAGCATACTCAAATTTTGAAACTGCATTTGATTCATTTGTATTCACAAGCTGGTGGAAAATCAGTTCTCAGCCTAATCCCCTAAATTGAAATCTTACACTTTTTGTAATACTGCACAGCTAAGAAACAAGGTTGTGATCTAATTGGGCACATTGGTCATTTCAAATTTGAGGAAAAAGGATCAATCTTAACCCATGCCGATAAAAGGCAATCCATAGCCTCATCCAAGATGTAGAAAGAAAAAAAAAAGGGTCACAGAAATGCACTGGTAAAAGAAAAGGGTCCTCACCTCAGCAATCTTGCATGTGGCATAATGCCCTTCTTTTCCCCAACACAGTGCACCAGGAAGAGCTGAAGCCATAGAAATCGCTACACTCCACGTTAGAAAAAGCCTAAACCTATCCATCCTATTGCAATTTTCTCCGTTTAACAGACAGATAAATGGCAAGTTACAATATTCCCCGTCGACTTTAGATGTGGAGTGTTGAATATGAAGAACAGGCGCTTCACATTGCGTCAAATAATGGAAATGTCTGTTATATTAAATTTGGATTTTAGTGAAAGTAATGACAGGAAGATAGAAGCAGGTTTATTGCAGTAGTTTCAGTTGAAAAGGATAAGTTGTCAGACTTCTCCGAAAGATACAATACGTACTGGTAATCGCACGCAAAGTGCAATGGACAAAATCGACAGGTAAGTGGCCAATTGAAATTTTCAATTACTTCGAAATATAGAGAGAAATAGAAGAAGACTTGATCCACCATTCAACTTCATCAACAAATCAAATCAAGCTCACATTAATGTTAATTATCTATTTTAAATGTTATTAGAAAGAATTTTTTAAAATTATATGGTACTTAGAATCAGAGGAATGGTGATGTAATATAAAAAGAATATTCTTGTTGTTGGTAGGGGAGAGGGGATCATAGTGCAGCTAGCGACTTTATGGGTCTATGTGAAGTGTTATATGAATAAAAAAATCAACAAAAATATATAGTCATCAAAAATAGAAGAGTAGACCCAAAAAAACCAATTTTGCCTATGTGGATACAATTTGCCACCTATACACTACTCATTGGTTGAAAGAGTAATATACTTGCTTGTTTGGACACTTCACAATTCTTAAGTCGGGATCACCCCTGAACATTTTGATGTTCATAACATCACATGGTGAGTAGGTAGTTCACTACCCACAATGTCCACTTCCTCACATTTACGACATGACATCTATTCTTTCCTTCTTAGCCAGACACATTAACTACACATCCTTTCACATACACTAAAACTCCATGGCACCAACTTTCAATACATTTAAGTATTAAATTCTCCACAACCTTGCATATCTAGCTCACTCATTTATCATTTCCTACATGCATCTTCTCAAGTGTTTGTTTCAATAAGCATCAATATGTGTTTAGCTTTGCTTTATGTTCATTTGAATAGGCACCAACAAATGCCCAACTCTATAATGCTCGACAATGATGGGTTGTTGCTACTTCTTCCTCTTCATGGGGATGAAGTCACAAGGTAAATATCATGTTCTTTGCTTGAACATTGAATGCTCCGCTATGTATTTATTTACTTCTGGTTTAGCATTATTGGATGCTTCTTCATCTAGTGTTCTTTTCTAATTTTGCATCATGGATTAGATTGCATATTGTTGTTGTGTTTTCCAAGTTCTTATCGAGCAATTTTTGACCTAGGTGAGGTTGTATTGTCTCACTAAGACAATGAACCAATTATTTTTTTACCGTATGTTGTGGAAACTTATTTCAATTATGGTTTTTCAATTTGCTCACCTCTTCTCTTATTCCATAACTTGAAGGTTGTGTTATTCTTTAGGTGCTTCTTTGATTAATGTTTAATGAATTTTATGGTTTGTAGTTCTCTTTGAAATTGAATGTGTTAAGGTTTGTGTTTCTCTAACTCTATGCAAAAAGGTAGCATAAGTATTCTTCATGGGTGTTTATGGATGGTACAATTTTTGTGTTCATAAATACATTAAATATTATAAGGAATTATATTATTATATTGGGACATCGTTGTGGCTTATCGCTTATGTTATTGGTTTATGTTTACAACTTTTAAAATTAATAGGGAAATCAGATTGAAAAGGTTTATTGTTGGCCCCAAATAATGTCAATCTATTACTTTCATGCAAATTACAAATAATTTTTTAAATGTTTATTGTTTGTAAATGAGGTTATTGTTAGGGTTTACATCCTCTATTTTTTGTTTGATTCTTAGGGTTTATAACTGATTTTCATTTGGAGGAATAGCATTTTTGTTTCTTACGAGGCCATGTTGTTTGAATATTTTGATAACCTATTAGGCTATCTATCAATCAATTAATAAATGAATTTTAAGATGTTCTAAAAAATTAAGAGGATATGGTGTTAAATATTTTTCATATAAATATTTGATTTTCTAGAAAGAAATTGTAATGCCCCACCAGGGAACCCAGGAGAAATTAACCTAAAACATGTGACTAAGTTTACAGAATAATTTTTTTCTTAAGAGTTTACAAACAATAATGAATAACAAAGTGGAAGCAATAATTATAAAGTCAATACATACTCATATACAATATCTCATTTACATACAACAAATCTCAAGGGTTCCTTGATAGAGAAACACATAAATACAATTTAATCTATTAAGTACAATAACCATATAAATCATTCACATAATGAAACTAAAGTACATCATCTCATAAAAGAATAAACAAATACATATGAACCATAAGGTAAACATGATAACCCACATCCACTGCACAAGTTGTAGGGTATGTAAATACAATCTAATTAGTACAAAGTACAAACATAAAAAAGGAAGAATAGGAACCAATCTCCAAGGGATGAAGGAATAAGAAGCAACCGCAACAAGGATCATCCAGCACTAGTACGGGAATGTCGAAGTCTCAAATGGTAAGAGAATCGCTACCTCCTAACCTCGTGGAAACCTATGGTTCCACTCCCATCGTGCTGAGGAGATAACATCAGACCCCACTCGGATAACAATACCAAAATCAATCATCATGTAGTACTAAGAAAGGGATCCTGAAAGTTTCCTATATCAAAGGTACGACTCAAAACACAAAGGTACATATACTAATCTAGAGGCAACCAACACACATAGGAAACCTAAGATGAAATCAGGGAAGTGTCATCACATATGTCAACCCCTTGGAACGATCTCATTGGACTCTGACTCCCAAGTGTGAATATATGTGAAACCTAAAATCCTCTCATGTAGACAAGGATAACCAATCATGCCATAACTCCATTACTACTAGACGGGCAAACATCTTCTCCCACTCTCATCCTTAGCCTATACTAGTACTCAAGGCATGGGCGAGGAATCCATTATCTTATTAATTTATTTTAAATATCATTTAATGTATTATTATCACTTATTAAGTAACTTGCTAAGGATACCTAGGTAGCCACTTCGGGGCTTCGACACCTCCAAAGAAAGCCACTTCCCCCCTAACACCTAGATAACCTACCCTAAGCTCGTAAATCTCAAAACATCTCATAGATCACCATGAATCATAAAAGTCATAACATGGTTCCAAAGTGTCATAGGAACGTACATAACCAACTTCTATCATAACAAAATCAAGAGGTTTCATAAGGTTGGGTTTTTACAAAATTGAATGTCATACAAGTATGCAAATCAAATAAACATAACAAATTAACCCTAACCCTGCCTCTGGTAACAATCCTAAAAAGGATTACGTAAAAAGATTCCCTCCTAGCCCATAATTATAGAAGGAAAAACATTCATAAGAATTTAATAATAATAAACTAATTTGTAACACACAATTACACAAATTAATTTATTAAAATAATCACTTAATACAACTATAATTATTGTTGGTGTAATTAAGCATCCACTAATTACACTTTACTTAAGTTTACTTAGGATAATGCATTTGCATATTAGTTGTCATTGAGACACCTAGGAGTTTGCATTTCATTTTAGTAGGAGTTTGCATTTCATTTTAGCACATGGGGAAATTCCACTTTAGGTGGTGATAATTGTCATCTCATACCTCTTTGTGTGTGAGATCCACCTTTAGTGCTCTTATAACATTATCATCTTCTTATTGTTGCACATACTTTGTTGTGCAATAGAGGATGATCCACCTTTAGTGGACATGTGATTCCACCTAGTGTGGTTGATAGCTTATCATCTCCTTATCATGTAGTCTGATCGCATTGCCTATATATTCAGTCACTCCTACTTTGTATTTATCCATTATCATTTGATCATTATTGAATTCTTCATTTGATCATATTATCTTGTCTCTCTTATTTATGCTATCTCTTGAGCTTCTAGATCTTGGCATTTTATTTTTTGCCTTAGGAAAATTCTTACACGGTATCAGAGCTATAGAAGATTTCATTGTATAGCCATTGGAGACCTTTTTTTGCTTCAACTTTTGGAGGGCCACGATTCAGATCTAGAGGAGTAGCAGCTTGTGAGAGCATCTAAAGCAAGATTTGACCTCACCATTGCGTCTGGGTGGCCATTTTCATAAATTTTGACTATAAATTTGCCTACCTTGGGTAAAAGTCAAATCTGAGGCAAAAAAAATTTGCAAATTGGACTTGGGCAATCTGATCTGCAGTACGGTACAGATTTTTAGAAAAAAAATTAATTTTTGAATTTATTCAAATCTCAACATATTTGCTTATTTTATTTTGAGCAAAAATTTTAGGTATTATTTTTGGGGTCCCCACCCCTGTTATTGTCAGAGAGGTGACAAAATATTTTACGTAGGTATAGTGCATGGAACAGGATAGGGAATTCAAACCCTGACCCAACCCCAATTCGAAGAGACTAGTACACAACATCCATACTAACCGTACAAATCATCATCGACAATAGTTTACAATCCAACACTGACCATTCCACAGAAGCCACCAAGCCTCTTTGTTTTAGCTTACGCGTTGGTTTGTTTTTAAAAATAAAAGGCCTCCCTCCCATAGTGAATGTGGGACTAAAAATTCCCACATCCCCTACGTGACGCAGTCAAGGATGGTGGATCCAATTAAGGATAGTCCAACCTTGCAGCCAATTACCAACACAACAGAATAACACAACACAAGAAAAATGTTTCAACTCAATTTCCATTAACATGCCCAGCTGTAAGGCCTTCTGAGTTAGGGCCAATTACAATCAGAAATAGTTCTGCAAGATCAACTAGATCCAATATAACTCCAGCTAGTCCAGTTCTGAAACAGATCAACAATTGATGGAAACCCTAAGGCAGATCTGAACTTGTGCTTGCAAGCCACCAAGCAATCTCCTTGTCTCCAAGCATACAAACCACTAGCTCTACTAATCCAAACTATCATAAGTCAATCTGATGTACAAGATCTCGCAAGATCCAAGATCTTTTCCACAACTTCACTAATCTGGTTCTTCCCCCAAAAACTCTGCCTATCTCTTAACAACTACCTAAACACTCCTTAAATACTAATCTTCAGCCACAAGTTGGCTGGAAGAAACAATTAACTCCTAAGCCAAGTCAGCTTCTACTACAAACAAATATTAAATGCAATACAAGTCGGCTCTCCAATAGCCTTACAATTATTTAATTCTCCATGTCAACCTCTAGATCTACATAGGAGAATGCAACAAAAGATACCAACAATAAATGCACCAAGTAGGCCAACCAAATCACCAAGAACCCCAGTTGGTAAACTAGAACTACTGAGCATTAGAGAAACAACCGAGCCAACTAGGCATGACCAAGAAAGCATGTAGATCAAGCACCATGAGCATCGCCGAGTACAAGTTCTACCGAGCCCCAAAGGTTTCACCGAGTTCCTACAATGACTGAGCCTCCTTCAATAACTGAGACCGTCAGTTAAAGCTACAACCAAGTACCATAGAACCAAAACAACATACCTCCATGCAGATTCACTGAGTACCCAAGAATGCCCCTGCATCACCCCATGTTCCAAAAGATGTTCATATGTGAGAAGAACATCTTCCGGGATTCAGCACGTAAACCCTGACCTAGTTCTTCACATACAAGTCCTCCAACTTTTCAGCTTGCATACTCTTCCACTTCTGCTTCCTCTGTCTTCTCAAGTCTTTCCTCGAAAACACACAGGCTAGTTCTCCATATTGATCATCCATACCTTCAGGATCTGCCAACTCAACTTTTATACCAATATGTAGACTTCTCCTACCAAGTGTTGTATCCAGCAAAGGCATCAAGGAAAACTTCATGTCATCCTTCTCAACAGTAAACACATTCTTCACACAATCATACATAGCTCTGCAATCATATTGCCAAGGTCTACCGAGTAATATATGACAACTATTCATCTCCACAATGTCACATAACACAAGATCCTTATACTAGCCAATCTGAATATCAACAAAGCATTGTTCTCTTACTTCCAGAGCATGATCATCTTGTAACTAGCCAATCCTATGAGGACAAGGATGCTTCATTCTTTCCAAACTAAGTTTCTGAACCACGTCCTCAGCAACAAGGTTATCAGTACTACCACTGTCAACAATAACATCATAAAGTTTACCTCCAGACTTGCACCAAGTCCTGAACAAGTTACTCCTCTGACAAGGTTCCTCCTTTGTACCAAGCAATGTTCACCGAACCAGCAAGTTCTCAGATTCAGGTTCATTCTCAACATTTTCATTCACCACGATGGTTCATCGGTCACCAAGCTTCTTCTGTGTACACTTAAAAGAATGGTGTCCTTCTTCACCACAATTATAACAAGTACCCTTAAAGATAACTCTACCTATCTTCTTCTTCGGTTCTATAGGTTTTTGTTCATCTTCTACAGTCAGTTTATCCTTCACCGAGTGATCAATCTTTTCCTTCCCTTGGGGATTACCATGTTGTCTCCTTTTCAACTTATCTTCTGCCTTCAAAGCATACTGATAAGCATCTTCAACAGAATCAATCTTTAGCATACTAAGCTCATCCTAAATATTGAATCTCAAACCATTCACATACCGAGCTACCTTCTCCTTACCAAGTTCTCTGTGTCCAGACCGAATAGTAAGTTTGTAGAACTCCTTGGTATAGTCTTCAACAGTCAAATATTTTTGCTTTAGATTCTGCAACTTCTTAAACAAGTCAAGCTCATAGTTGGCAGGTATGAACTTAGCTTTCAATTTAGTCACCATCAACCTCCACCGATTGATCTTCATTTCACCTTCATCTTCTCTATCTCTTTGTAATTATTTCCACCAAAGAGCAGCATGTCCTTTGAACTTAGTCTGTGCCAATCTCACCCAAAGAGGATCTTCAATTTCTTCACGCTCAAAGAAATCTTCCAATTCACCAATCCAATCAATCAAGTTCTCAGGTTTCAAATTACCAAAGAAAGTAGAAACTTCCATTCGTTAACTATTACTTAACCGAGCTCCAGATCTATGCAACTGACCAGTTATGTCTTCACCAGATCTATCTCTCTCGTCATCACCACTAGATCCAGCAGCTTCAAAGTCTTCAGCAGATTCCTCATAACCATCCTCAGTACCAACATTCCAAGGTACACCAGTCATAGCTCTCATGATCTCAGTGACCATGTCATTCTTCATCAACTCCATCTCAGATCTGAAATCAGATTTCACCTTCTCTGTAATCCTAGATTCCATAGTATCATAGAGATCCGCAATCACCCTAGGGTCCAATCTTCTTGAAGGCATCCTTAAGATAAGAAAACCCTCTACAACAAAATGCTACACCGACCACCTTGTGACAACCTCCAAGTTGTATGCAAGTCAAATCAGCCTGCCACCTTGCATGAACAACTAGTCTAGGATTTCACAAGTTCAATGCCACAGATCTGCAACTCAAATCATTCCATCTCTTTGCCAACAAGGTCAACTTCTCAAGATCAGCCTTGCCGAGTCAACCTTCGCTCAACAAGATCAACTTAGCTTTGATACCGCCTGACGCAATCAAGGATGGTGGATCCAATTAAGGATAGTCCAACCTTGCAGCCAATTACCAACACAATGGAATAACACAACACAAGCAAAATGTTTCAACTCAATTTCCATTAACATGTCCGACTGTAAGGCCTTTTGAGTTAGGGGCAATTACAATTAGAAACAGTTCTGCAAGATCAACTAGATCCAATATAACTCCAGCTAGTCCAGTTCTAAAATAGATCATCAACTGATGGAAACCCTAAGGCAGATCTGAACTTGTTCTCGCAAGCCACCAAGCAATCTCCTTGTCTCCAAGCATACAAACCACTAGCTTTGCTAATCCAAACTATCATAAGTCAATATGATCTACAAGATCTCGCAAGATCCAAGATCTTTTCCACAACTTCACTAATCTAGTTCTTCCCCCAAAAACTCTGCCTATCTCTTAACAACTACCTAAACACTCCTTAAATACTAATCTTCAGCCACAAGTCAGCTAGAAGAAACAATTAACTCCTAAGCCAAGTCGGTTTCTACTACAAACAAATATTAAATGCAATACAAGTCGGCTCTCCAATAGCCTTACAATTATTTAATTCTCCATGTCGACCTCTAGATCTACATAGGAGAATGCAACAAAAGCTACCAACAATAAATGCACCAAGTCGGCCAACCAAATCACCAAGAACCCCAGTCGGTAAACCAAAACTATCGAGTGCCAAAGAAACAACCGAGCCAGCTAGGCATGACCAAGAAAGCACGTCGACCGAGCACCACGAGCATCATCGAGTACAAGTTCTGTCGAGCGCCAGAGGTTTCATCGAGTTCCTTCAGTGATTGAACCTCCTTCAATAACTGAGATCATCGGTTAAAGTTGCAACCAAGTACCACAGAACCAAAACAACACACCTCCATGCAGATTCACCGAGTACCCAAGAATGCCCCTACATCACTATGCCTCCACATGGTTCACAAGCCGAGCTCCTCCACAGCCGCTCACCACATTAGTGCAACTTGTAGCCCAAGCTTGACTAGACACTCCAACATCTCAGCTCAACGAGCCAGAGCCACCTGCTCACACGGCCTCCAGCTCACCTAGCCCGAGCTCGGCTAGCTAGCTCGGCCATCTAGCTCACCTAGCCAACTCATCTAGACATGCCAACATAGTTAACACACGCCCAATAAAACAACGCCACATGGCAGCTCACTAAAACTCATAATTTTTTTTTTAAATTACATTATTGCAGTGGTTTATTGGGATAAAATTGACAGTCATCCAGATATCACGGATGCAGTTTTCTTTTTGGCTTTGACATGCATTTAGCCATCAAATTTAAGCTAGTGATTTCATCATCTTTTTGCTACATTAAAATTGACGGCCATTTGACTGTCATTTTCTAGCATTTTTGCAATGGTGTGATGGTCGTTTGACCATCAAATTTAACATCGTATTTTATTGACATTAGCAAGGTTTGAAAAATTTGCAGCCCTCACCATTTGCATTTTCAGTTTTGTAGTCTGACTTTGGGAGGCCATAACTTGGTCATCCAAACTCCAAATTGAGTGCAATTTATTTTTTTTTGGCTAAGATTTTCTAAATTTTTAGTGGTGGTAATATTTTCTAGTTTTCGTGCACAAATTTGATAGAAATTGTAAATTTTGGTGACTGTACCTATCTGATCCTTATTTTTGCAAATTCAGAGGCTCCGTTCAGGCTCACACAGACACATTTTTAGGTGTCATTTTTTTTTTAAAGTGTATAATTTTTCGAGTACTTTCTAGATTTTCTATTAGATTGTAGCCTTATTTGGGCAAAAATATCTCTTTCGGATCTAAGTCATTTTTGGCCTTGTATGATCATTGTAATGCTTGGATTTTGATTTGATTATGCACAATATTAATTTGATTCTGATTTGGCCTCATTGAGGTGGTTATAAACATCAAAATTAGAAGTCCACTTTGACTCATTTTGGGAAGTGGCAATTGTACATGCACTACATATTAAGTGTCAAAAACATCATTTTAGGGGGGGTTCTTTGATTGAGTGAATTTGGGGTGGGGGGGGGGGGAGGGTGTCTTGTGTGCTTGTGTCTCTTTCTCTCTTATTCTCTTTCAGTTTTACATCATGGATTCACCTAGATGTCCATTGTTAACTTTACATAATTATGCTACATGGAAAGATAAAGTATGGAGTAAACTAATGGAAAAGGGTTTAAATCTTTATGTGAATGGTACAATTAAAGAACTCATTGGTCCTAATGTGGATGATAATGTAAAAATTGATTGGCATATAAAAGACAATATGACTTTAGGAATTATAAGGAGTTGTGTTCATGAAGATTTCTTCTTCCACATTTCTAGATTTAAGGATTTCAAGGGTGCTTGGGACAAACTTGAAGATTTGTATGGTAAGTTGGATGAGGAAAAAGGATTCAAATTGAGGATGATCTACTTCTCTTGGATCCTAGAAATTTTGACACAATTCAAAACTATGTCAACAAAGCCAATGAGTTGAGAACCCTACTTAAGGATTGTGGTAATCCCATGAAGGATGATAGGTTGATTCATCGCATTTTGAAGAGACTACCTTCAGAATATGCAGCTTTTGTCTCAAATTATAATACTCACAAGTTGACCATGGGAAGTGCCTTCACTAAACCTTCATTTGATGCATTTGCAAAATTGTTGATGTTGGAACAATCAAAGTTGATGGATATGGGAATTCTCAAGTCTTCAAAGTCTATGGCATTGGTGGCTAATAATGAGAACCAAATAAATCAAGGTGGAAAAAGTTTCAACAATGACAAGAAGAAGTGGAAGCCAAAATCACAATCAGAGACACAAAAATCTTCCTCCTCACATCAAGGCAATTCTTCTTTCAACAAGAAGGGAAACAATACCAAGAAGGATAAACTATTTTGTGCATTTTGTAAGAAACCATGATGAGCATCATTGCAAGACTAAGAGGATTGATGAGTTGGAAAACTTACTCAAGAAGAAAAAAATCAATGTGGCAAATGCTTCCAAGGATTCATCTCCATCCACTTCAAATGGAAAAGGGCAAGCATTTATGGAAAATTTAAGTTCTTTAGAGGATTGGATTCTTGACTCAGGTGCCACACATCATATGGGTGCTTCAAAGGGGAAATTTTCTTCCTTGCAGCCATCTAAGGTACCTCACATCTTTGTAGGGAATGATACACAAGTGGATGTTGAAGGGAAAGGACCAGTTGAGATAGAAAATAGAGAGTTCAAAGATTTTCTCTATGTTCCTAACCTTAGCACCAATCTCCTTTCAATTTACCAAATCACTAACTATGGAGGTGGAAATAAAGTTGAGTTCCTTCCTAATTCAGTCATGTTGTGAAATCTTAAGGATGATTCATTGGTTGCAGTGGGTAAAGCTAATCATGACACAAGGCTTTATTCTTTCTCCCACTTTGTGCCTAAGTCTCCTTCACATGCCTTGTTGACACATACTCCATCACAAACTAAATTATGGCATGAGCAGGTTGGACATCTTGATTTATGCTATCTCCAGTAGCTTAGCTTAAAACAAATGGTCAAAGGTCTACCTACAATCAAATTTTCTAAGGGTGAATGTTCAACTTGTTCAATTGATATGCATCTTGAAGAGAAGTTTGAAAAAGGAAAGTCTTGGAGAGCATCAATTGTCCTTGAGTTGGTTCATAGTGTACTAGCAGGCCCCTTTCCAGTGACATCAGTCAACAAGGGTCGCTATGATGTAGGAGCATCCTGGGTGTAAGAGCAATCTTGCATCACCCAAAAATATTTCTGGTTTCTTTTTCAATAAGGGCTATCTTACATAGGGCTTCTATTTATGGAAACTTACTATTTTTAGTAAGTTGTTCATACGATCTCAGAATGTTCTGATTTCACATGTGGAGGTTCATCTTAGTCATATCAGTCTACTAGTAAAGTTGCATTGCTAGATCAAGTATGGTTTTGAAGATATTGAGAATTTTTTATTTTGGAAATAGGGTACAAAAACTTTGAACTCAGTTTGAAGTCTTTAGAGGCCCCGGATGAGGTCGAATTTTCAATTGAATGAAGCTTGCTTGAGTCAAGTGTTGTAGAGATCCGTGTGCCCTTTTTGAATTGGGGTCATAATAGTCAATCGAAGCAACTGGTGATGACTTATGGTCTCCGGAAGTCGGGCCACCTGAAATGGCAGAAAATAATTTTTCTTCAAAATTTATGTTTGGGTTTCAAAAGTTATTTTGAGCTGACTTTGATGTAATAAAATGAAAAATAAAATAATTCTAAGTTTGGTTCGCCTTGTTGGCTAAAAATTTTGGAACCTTCCCAGGCGGTGGAAAATTGCCTATATAAGGAAGGTTGTAGTGTTGTCTTAGGTAGTTCGGGACAATTCTGGGTAGTAGATCTAGGTATTGATTCGAGGCTTTGTCCTACAGAATATTGTAAGAGAATGCCCATGTGGCTTTGCATATTGTAATTCTAAAAGTTTGTAATTCCACATTTGTGGAGATAATAAGAAGCCAATTTCTGTTCTTGCATATTGTTGTTATTTCTCTATTTTTGTTATGTGTTTGTGGTATTAAGGGGAGCACCCTTCATCAAGTGGTATCAGAGCAGGAGTTCCTGAGTGTGTAAATAGATCAGTGATTGCGAAGCAGTTTGCACCAGGACCGTGGGTTAGGGTTTTTGTGTAGACAGATCACCGACTATGAGGCAGTTTGCACTAGGACCGTGGTTAGGGTTTCAACGATAAGCGTGAAAATGCCTCCATGAAGGGAACGTGGTGGAAGAGCTGGTGTTGTAACACTTGAGGTTAGGGCACTATAAAGACAAGTGCGAGCATTGCAAGAGGAGATCTGTAGAGGAATGAATCTTAATGTCAGAGACGAAAGCGAGGATGAAGCCGAAGAAGAAGATCAAGAAGGAGAAGGTGAAATTTTGAAAAAGGAGGAAGAAAGACTTTTTCAGGCCATTTCCAAGATCAGGAAAAGACCTAAGATTGAGGTCCTGACATTTTCTAGAAATCTTAACCCAAAGGAATTGATTGACTGGATCAATGAATGTGAAGAATATTTTGAGTATGAAGATATTGAGGATCATGATCAGGTCAAATTCACGAAGGCCAGATTGAAAGGTCATGCAAAGATCTAGTGGCACAAGATTCAGTTAGAGAGAAATCAAAGAGGAAAGGATAAAATCACAAGATGGGGGCAGATGGTGGATAAATTGAAGTGACAGTTCATCCCTGTTGATTAGGAGCTTGACCTACTGAAGAAAATGCAAAGTTTGAAGCAAGCAGGAAGATCTATTCAGGAGTATACAGAGGAGTTCTATCAAATCCTCATCAGAATAGGCCACGCGGAAGCTGATAAGGAAAAAGTTGCCCATTACCTTAATGGGTTGAGGCCGAGCATTTAGGAGGAGCTGAATTTGGTTCGAATGAACAGTATTGAAGAGGCATACCAGTTTGTCCTAAAAGTAGAGGAAAAGCTAAACAGGAAGTTTGAGAGCAGACAAAATGGAAGAGGTCATGATAGAAGATCTGATGGACGGTCATATGGAGATTGAAATGAAGATCCAAAAAAGTAGGATGAGGCCAATAATAGTCAAAATTAGAGAGAAGATAATTTCAATCATTTCCATGATCAGAATAATAGAGATCAGAGAGGAAGAGGAAGAGGACAAGGTTCAGGAAGAGGAGGCTTCCGCGAAACATGTTTTCACTGTGGAGAAGAAGGTCATAGGGAATTTGAATGTCCTCAATGCCAAGGATGGATGGATAGGAGGAACGAAGGCCAAGCTAGAGTTGCACATGTAGATGAAGATGCTAGATCATCAAATTCTGAAGATGTTGAAAGAGGAGAAACGATGATCAACAGAAGAGTCCTAGTGAGTGGTGAGAATGAACCTGAGCAAAGAAGGAGCCTATTTCGCACCAGGTGCAAGTGTGAGGGTAAGTGTTGTGATGTGATTATTGAGAGTGGCAGTACTAATAATTTGGTGTCAGAAGAGATGGTGACAAAGTTGAAGCTCAAGAGGCAGAAACATCCACATCCATATCGGTTTGCCTGGGTGCAGGATGACCACAAGGTCATGGTCAGTGAGCAGTGCCTTGTAAAGTTCAAGATTGGTGGGTACCATGATGAGGTACTATGTGATATCATATCTATGGATGCATGTCATATGTTGTTGGGTAGGTCGTGGTAGTTTGACAGATGTGTTGTACATGATGGTCATGCAAATACCTATTCCCTAACAAAGGATGGAGTGCAACATAAGCTAAAGCCATTGAAGGAGATCGAAGAAAAGGTATGTGGTAATGCAAGAATAACTTTTGTTGATAGAGGAAATTTATTAGATGGCATGAGGCATGAGCATATGTGTTTTACCTTAATTCCAAAGGCTGGGAAAGAGGAAGTAGAAGATGTACCTGTAGAAGTTACAGAATTATTGAATGAGTTTCAGGATATTGTATCTAATAATGTGCCTGATGGATTACCACTAGTAAGAAAGATCAGTCATCAAATGGACTTGATTCCAGGAGCCCGTTTACCAAATAAGGTAGCACACAAAATGACACTAGAAGAAAGTGAAGAGTTGAAGACAGATTTGAAGTTTAGTTCATCACCATTCCAGATTGTATATGGAAATAGTCCCAGAAATGCATCTGAGTTGAGAAGGATAGATCAAGGAGAAATAAGTAGTGCTGAAGCTGAGGATTTTGTAGAACATTTGAAGAACATCCATGAGGAGGTGAGGAAGCATATTACCAAAATGAATGCACAGTATAAGGCTAAGGCAGATGAGAAAAGGAGGCATAAGGAATTTCAGGTTGGAGATGAAGTCATGGTTCGTTTGTGGAAGGAAATATTTTCGGTTGGTACATATAACAAGATGAAAATGAAGAAGTTTGGGCCATGTAAGATACTGAAGAAGCATGATTTAGGAAATACATATGAGGTCGAGTTGCCTACTGAGCTGAATATTTCACCAGTATTTAATGTTTCAAATCTGACAAAATATCATGAAGGAGGTGTTGAAGATGAGATCACAGCAGCACAATGGAGTATTCCAGCAACCAGTTCAACTACCAAGGAGATTGAGGATATACTGGATAGTCATGTTGGCAGAAGCACAAGGAACAGGACATATGAAGAATATTTGGTCAAATGGAAAGAACGACTTGTTGAAGATTCATCATGGCTAACGAAGGAGGAGGTTAATCATCTTGGTTTTCCTCTGCACACCTGAGTCGTGACAGGTTCACTTCTCAAATTACCCCGGGTGTCTGATGCAGGAGCATCCTGGGTGTAAGAGCAATCTTGCATCACCCAAAAATATTTCTAGTTTCTTTTTCAATAAGGGCTATCTTACACAGAGCTTCTATTTATGGAAACTTACTATTTTTAGTAAGTTGTTCATATGATCTCAGAATGTTCTGATTTCACATGTGGAGGTTCATCTTAGTCATATCAGCCTGCCAGTAAAGTTGCATTGCTAGATCAAGTATGGTTTTGAAGATATTGAGAATTTTCGATTTTGGAAACAGGGTACAAAAACTTTGAACTCAATTTTGAAGGCTTTAGAGGCCCCGGGTGAGGTCAAATTTTCGACTGAATGAAGCTTTCTTAATTTAGGTGTTGTAGAGCTCCTCGTGCCCTTTCCAAATTGGGGCCATAATAATCAATCAGAGCAACTAGTGATGACTTATGGTCTTCAAAAGTCGGGCCACCTGAAATGGCGGAAAATAATTTTTGTTCAAAATTTTTGTTTGGGTTTCAAAAGTTATTTTGAGCCGACTTTGATGTAATAAAATGAAAAATAAAATAATTCTAAGTTTGGTCAGCCTTGTTGGCTAAAAATTTTGGAACCTTCCCAGGCAGTGGAAAATTGCTTATATAAGGAAGGTTGTAGTGTTGTCTTAGGCAATTCGAGACAGTTCTAGGTAGTAGATGTAGGTATTGATTTGAGGCTTTGTCCTACAGAATATTGTAAGGGAATGCCCATGTGGCTTTGCATATTGTAATTCTGAAAGTTTGTAATTCCACATTTGTGGAGATAATAAGAAGCCAATTTTTTGTTCTTTCATATTGTTGTTATTTCTCTATTTCTATTATGTGTTTGTGGTATTAAGGGGAGCACCCTTCATCACGTTATGTCCTCACTTTCATTGATGATGTTTCCCACTACACATGGGTCTACTTTCTTGGTCACAAGAATGAAGTGTTTGATAAGTTTCTAACCTTCAAGAGTCATGTTGAGAAGCAATCAAGTATAGCCATCAAGGTTCTTCATGTAGAAAATGAAAGAGGATATGTGAACTCAAGACTTAAAGACTTTTGTGAACTTGAGGGTATTGATCTTCAGAATCTAGTTGCATTTAGTCCACAACAAAAAAGAGTTCTTGAAATGAAGATTAGAACTCTTAAGAAAATGGAAAGTTGCATGATTGAAGCCAAGTCTCTTGATCCATCACTTGTGGTAGAAGTTATAAGTTGTGCCAATCACATCCTTAATAGATCTCCTCATAATGCCTTAGATGGAATGACTCCTTTTGAGGCATGGTGTAGAAGAAAACTGGTTGTGAAACACTTCAGAGTATTTGGTTGTCCAGCATGGGAAAACATATCTTCACAGAAATGCAAGGAACCTCTACCAAGGCATTGTACATTCATTGGATATGAAGAAAGTTTTAAGCCATATAGACTTAGGGATATCGAGACTCGTAAGATCTTCATAGAGAGGAATTTTCACTTTGAGGAAATTTCACCTAGCTTATCCTCTACTCCTCTCCATACTTTAGACATTGTGGAAACTGATATTGATAGCAGTGGCAGTGACTCAGATGGTTCATCTACCTCAACACCTACATGTAGGATTACACCTTTTCTTGGTAAACTTAGGGTTGAGGATACTCCTTCATCATCTTCCACTAGACCTCATTGGGTTAGACAGACTCTTGATTCGGTAGGTTCACTTATGGGGGATCCTTCAGACAGTCACAAGACAAGGTCACAACATCAGCATATTCCACATGCCTACATTGCTATAGTGATAGGTCCATATGATTCAGCACAATAGGGTACACCTTGTCATCTAGTTATAGCTTCAAGAGATGACTACTTGACAGACATTGCAGATTTGTTTATAGAGTCCTACATTACCAATATGGGAGACATCATTGATGTTATACATATTCTCTTTGATGGGGAAGATCCTTCTTCAATTTTAGAGAGGGAACACTCTGACCCTCTTGTCCATTCCCTACATGATCAGACTTTCGAGGTTGATGTGATTGTGGATCTTTATGTACAACAATTGCAGGAGGTCTCTTTATCATTAGGGAAGACACTTGGTTCTTTGGGACATGCTCTACATCCATCCTTGTTTGATCCTGACTTGTTCTTTTCAACAATTTTGGAAGGGGCAGCCTTCAACATCGACATAGGGACATTTGAGCAATTTTCAGAGACATCATTCATCTTGAGGTATCTTCCTATAGATTGGGGGGACATCTCATAAACACTTATGGCATTGTTTCTTCCTAAGGGGAGGAACGTTGTTCGACAATCATGGACTAGCTTCTACATTCATCCTGGAGA
Source organism: Chamaecyparis obtusa (assembly GCA_027943335.1). Lineage (NCBI taxonomy): Eukaryota > Viridiplantae > Streptophyta > Pinopsida > Cupressales > Cupressaceae > Chamaecyparis > Chamaecyparis obtusa. The sequence goes on from BSBK01009729.1 coordinate 72,658, forward strand.
ATCTATCATTGATGGGCATTCAACATTGAGGGGGAGCTACCTTGTCTCTCTTATTCTACTACTTCTCTCTTATGGGGGGGGGGGAATTTTCTTCATATGGGGTTTTTTCCTTCTCATACTTCTCCATTGTATATGCATAATGTATGTCATAGTGGGGGGGTCCTAATTACTCCATCCATCCATGCATTTTGTTTTCATCTCTCTTTTGGGGGCCTATTTTTTTCCATGAAGTTTTCCCTCTTTCTCTGCTTAATGAGAGATTGCATTGCATTGCTCTTGCATTTTGTACATGGGTACCTAACATGGCCTTGTAGCTGGGGCCCATCATGCATTGTCATCTAGCATTGTGAGCTTAAGTGCATTCCCCTAAGCTGCACTTAAGGAGGTGTTGGTGTAATTAAGCATTCACTAATTACACTTTACTTAAGTTTACTTAGGATAATGCATTTGCATATTAGTTTTCATTGAGACACCTAAGAGTTTGCATTTCATTTTAGCACATGGTTAGGAGAAATTACACTTTAGGTGGTGATAGTTGTCATACCATACCTCTTTGTGTGTGAGATCCACCTTTAGTGCTCTTATCACATTATCATCCTCTCAGTGTTGCACATGTTGCACATACTTTGTTGTATAATAGAGGACGATCCACCTTTGGTGAACATGTGTTTCCACCTAGTGTGGTTGATAGCTTATCATCTCCTTATCATGTTGTCTTATCACATTGCCTATTTATTTAGGCACTCCTACTTTATATTTATCTATTATCATTTGATCATTATTGAATTATTCATTTGATCATATTATCTTGTCTCTCTTATTTGTGCTATCTCTTGAGCTTCTAGATCTTGGCATTTTATTTTTTGTCTTAGGCAAATTCTTACATGGTATCAAAGCCATATAAGATTTCATTGCATAGTCATTGGAGACCTTTTTTTGCTTCAACTTTTGGAGGGTCGTGATTCAGATCCAAAGGAGTAGAAGCTTGTGGGAGCGTCTAGAGAAAGATCTAATCTCGTCATTGCATCTAAGTGCCCTCCCCACGATTGCCTATGACAACAATTGTCATGGGAGCCCTAGCTACTATCGGCAGCAACTACAGTAGTAGCCTAAGCTGCCTACGGTAGCAACTATCATAACATACCCTGGTTGCTAACAATAGCAGTTGTCATAGCTGTTATGGCTGGCTATCATGGGGTGGGGGTAAATAAAACCCCCGCCCCCTAACATTATTTAATATATATTTTCTTATTTTTAATTTTATTTTTATTATATATTTTTATAAATTGTTAGAGTAAATCTGACATAAAAATAGTACATCAAATATATATGCATATATATATATATTAAAAGAATGAAAATAACATATATATATATATATATATATATATATATATATATATATATATATATATATATATATATATATATATATATATTTATTTATTTATTTATTTATTTATTTATTGTGCTAAAGAATTTACCAACAAGAAAACTAATAGTTGGTTACTACTAGGAACAAAATTTATTTAGATAAATCGATTTGATACAAACCTTAAGGTTTTCTACCACAAATTTATCAAATGTAGTGCCCACCCATAGTTTGTTTTTCAGTTTTATATTACCAAACTCTTTTAGGCCACTTTCATGTGTGTGTTGCTTATTTCAGCTTTATTATGTGGTTTTGGATGTATAACATTACATGGTAATTTGATATTGGATAGTTATGAGATATCATATACATTAGTAGTTAGATGATGTTAGTTACTTGAATGATGATTATTTATATGTTTAAAATATTGTTTATATTCATGATTTTACTTATCCCATACATACATGTGTATGACTATCATGTATGTTTTACCTTTATGTTTGATGTGTTTGATATGGTTGAGGGATGGAGTCATAGTTACTTGCTTGCGGGATCCACACGATGTCCCGATCCATGTTATTGCTTGTGTTAAATATATATGTGTGTGTGTGTGTGTGTGTGTGTGTGTGTATGCATACATACATACATACATAAGTATATATGCATGTATATGTATGTATGTATGTACATGCATACATATACATACATACATACATACATATATATACATACATACATACATATATAGATGTACATGTTTGTCTTTCATGTAGGTTTGCAGTATCGGGCATCAACTTCTTTGAATTGTCAGGATGAGTGTGCCTTATCACAATGTCTCAATGGTAAGAGAGGGGAGATAACATTCAGGTCCAAATCCCAACCTAAGCCATTTTATTATCCTGAAATTGTGGACAAGTTTCTGATTATTACCTTTTTGAGTTCGTCTAGGTGACGTGAATTCATAAGCCTTTCCCTTGAGCATGATTATTGTTTTATTAGGTTCAGTTGGTCTTTGGCTGGTTGGTCTATTTTTTGTGAAATGATTAAATAATCTATTAAGATTAATTATGTGGTTTAAATAATTAGATCTTATTAAATATACAAAATTAAATGTGAAAGTATTTAATTAATAAAAATTAATTAAATACATTTATCAAATTTAAAGATTTAATTAAAATCTTATTTGTGGAAATAAAAGATTTAATTAATTATCAAATTTAAATTTTCGAATAGAAGATAAATTTATTAATTGAAAATAATTTATCATTTGGGTAAATAATATTATGACTAAAATAATATTCTTTTAACTAAATTGATATGCAATTAAGTTGCACAAATCAATTAAAATAAATAATCAAAGAATAAAGTAATTAGGAGTTAAGTGAATTGACATAAATAAGAAATGCAGAAGTACGTGAGTTGAGAATTGAGTAAATTATGCAAAGAAAAGAGATTGGTAAAAACAAAGTTGTGGAGTTGAGTTGAGTTGCGGAATTGCATGGTTGAGTTCGAATTTCATGTTCGTTTCATATATTAGGAGGGCTTGGCCATTGTTTTCAACAAACAAGTTTGCAAGTTTTGGATGAAGGATTGAATTGAAGGTTTTTTGTGAAAGCTTGGGATTTTCAGCATTTTTCTGGTCTTCTTCATATTTTTTCAATTGGTGGTTTGAGGTAGGGTTTGAAAACCCTCATAGATTTAATTCTTGTATTTCAGAAAGATTATTTCTTTGTGCCTATTAGATCTAGGTGATATTGCTATTTTGTTGATATTCTTATCTTGTTTAGAATTTTGGAATTAAGCTTATGAGATTTTGTGATTGGTATGATAGGAATTTACCATAATTGAATTTCGTTTTAAATTAGCTAGGGTTTGATAAATTTGTGGCAGAAAACCCTAGGGTTTGTATCAATTAAATTTTTAAGTATTTTTGCTTCCTGGTAATAGCTCATTATGTAAATTCTTCATTGTTAAAATTCTATGAAAAAAAAAGTTTAAAATTGTGTGTGTGTGTGTGTGTGTGTGTGTGTGTGTCCTATTGTTTTCAATATATACATATATATATTATATACTGCAATTTAAATTTTTCTAATTTTATAAATAATAAAAAAAATTAAAAATATTTCATATTGGGTGGACGTGGGGTATTACCCCCACCCCCACTAAGCAGCCATAAGTTGTCGCAGTAGCCAAGGCTGTCGACGACAGTCATGACTGTTGTGATAGGCTAGCTGCCACGATAGCCATGCTACTGACAGTAGCCCTTGGGCATGAGGGTTATTTTGTTAAAAGAAAATGTAAGTTATCTATATCTATATCTATATCTATAGATATAGATATAGATATAGATATATATATAGATATAGATATAGATATAGATATATATATAGATATAGATATAGATATATATATTTATCAATAATAATAAATAAATAATATAAATATATGTATGTGTATATGCATATGTGTGTGTGTGTATTTATTTAATGTACTTTGTAATTTTGCGCCATAGTATTTGATATTTTCTTGTAATGGATAATGTAGAGAATTGAGTCAATTTTTAGTTAATATATTTTATTGATTAATAATTAAGGGAACTTGTTTTATTTCCTAAATTGAGAATTTTTATGAATTATATTATTTTAGTAGTTATTAAATTTGGAATCAATTTATTTTAAATAACCTTATAAATTGATTTTCTTAGTATTGGAATTTAAATTCAAGAATGTAATTATAGTTTTGTTAGTTATTATTTTAATAAGTTAATTTGTGTAATGATGTTTTCTCAAATTAGTTATTATTAAATTTCTATTAGTGTTTTTCCTTCTGCATTTATGGATTAGGAGGGAATCTTTTTATGTCATCCTTTTAGGATTGTTATCAGAGATGGGGTTAGGGTTATTATATTATGTTTGTTTGTTTGTTTGTCTTGCATACTTATAACATTTTATTTTTGTAAAGATCCAACCTTATGGCAGCTTGATTTTATCATGTTGGAAAATGTTTATGTATGTTCCTACGATACTTTGGAACCAAATTTTGATGTTGTAATTCATGATGATCCATGAGAGATGTTTTGAGATTTATGAACTTAGGATAGGTTATCTAGGTGTTAAAGGGAAAGTGGCTTGCTTTGGAGGCACCAGATCTCAAAAGTGGCTACCTAGGTATCCTTAGTAGGTTACTTAATAAGTGATAATTATACATTAAATGGGGTTTTAAAATGAATTAATAAGATAATGGATTCCTCGCCCATGCATTGAGTACTAGTATAGGCTAAGGATGAGAGTGGGATAAGATACTTTTCCATCTAGTAGTGGTGGTGATTTCTGACATGATCAGTTATCCTTGTCTACATGAGAGGATTTTGGGTTTCACATATGATCACACTTGAGAGTCAGAGTTCAGTGAGATCATCCCAAGGGGTTGACATATGTGATGACACTTCCCTGATTTCAGCTTAGGTTTCCTATGTGTGCTGGTTTCCTCTGGATTAGTATGTGTACCTTTGAGTTGAGTTGTACCTTTGAGATAGGAAACTTTCAAGACTATTTCTTTAGTACTACTTGGTGATTATTTTGGTATTGTTATTCAAGTGGGGCCTGATGTTATCTCCTCAGCACGGTGGGAGTGGAACCATGGGTTTCCATGAGGTCAGGAGGTAGTGATTCTCTTACCATTTGAGACTCTGACGTTCTTGTACCATTGCTAGATGATCTTTGTTGCGATTGCTTCTTATTCTTTCATCCTTGGAGATTGGTTCATATTCTTCCTTTGTTTTATGTTGGTACTTTATACAAGTGGATTGTATTTACATACTATGCGACTTCTGTAGTGGATATGGTTTATAATGTATACCTTATGGTTCTGATGTATTATTTATTCTCTTTAAAATTATGTACTTTACTTTCATTATGTGAAAGATTTATATGGTTGTTGTACTTAATAGATTTAATTATATTTACGTGTTTCTACGTCAAGGAACCGTTGAGATTTGTAATTTGTAAATGAGATTGTGTATATGAGTATGTATTGACTTTATGTTATTGCTTCTGCTTTATTTCTCATTATTGTTTGTAAACTCTTAAGAAAAAAAATTATTCTGTAAACTTAGTCACATGTTTTAGGTTAATTTCTCCTAGGTTCTCTGGCGGGGCATTACATCAAACCCTAACTGATTTAAAATGATATTTATCTATGGCATTTCCTAACATATCAGGTATTAATAAAACAAGATCTCAAAAGCTTAATAGCCAGAAATCTAAGCACGAGAAGAAAACCAAATATATCTATCAACCAGATCTAACAGGCATGAAGAAAATTAACTTTCTTAAACAAAAGAATATAACCTATGAGATTTTGCAAACCCTACCTCAAAACCACCAATTGATAGAAACCACAAAAAAGACCAAAAATCCTAAAAAATTCCAAAGCTTTTAAAAAATCTTTCAATTCAATCCTTCCAGCCAAAACCTGCAAATGTATGTGTTGAAAACAATGGCCAAGTCCTCCTAATAAAGGAAAAGAATTTGAAACTCGAACTCAACTATGCAAACCCGAAACTCAACTCAACTCAACTCCACAAACTTTGTTCACATCAATTTCTCCTTTTGCATAATTTAATCAATTTTCTAATTAATAACTCAAAGCACTTTTTGTATTTCTTGTTTATATCAATTCACTTAATTCCTAACATTTACTTTATTCTTTTATTTATTTTAATTGATTGTGCAACTTAATTGAATATCAATTTTAACTAAAAGAATATTACTTTAATCATATTATTATTTATCCAAATGATAATTTATTTTCAATTAATAAATTTATCTTTAATTTAAATTTTGAATTTAATAATTAATTAAATCCTTTATTTCTACAATTAGACTTTTAATTAAGTCTTTTAACTAATAAATGTATTTAATTGATTTACATTAAAATTAAATACCCTCACATTTAATTTTCTATATTTAAGAAGATTTAATTATTTAAATCACATAATTAATCTCAGTAAATAATTTAACCATTTCACAACAATCACACCAACGAGCCAAAGATTAGATAAACCAACTGAACCCAATAAGACAAATAATCATGCTCAAGGGAAAGGCGTATGAATTCACGTCACTTGGATGAATTTAAAAACGTAATAATCAGAAACTTGTCCACTATTTCAAGACAATGGAATGGTTTAGTTTGGGATTCAGACATGAACGTTATCTCCCCTCTCTTACCATTGAGACATTGTGATAGGGCACACTCCTCTTGACAATTCAGGGATTTCGATGCTCGGTACCTGCAAACCTACATAAAAGACAAACATGTACCTCTCTCTCTCTCTCTCTCTCTCTCTCTCTCTCTCTCTCTCTCTCTCTCTCTCTCTCTCTCTCTCTCTCTCTCTCTATATATATATATATATATATATATATATATATATATATATATATATATATATATATATATATATATATATATATATATATATATATATAAGGCAATGGCAAGGATAAGGACATCGTGTGGATCCTGCAAGCAGGTAACTATGACTCTATCCCTCAACCACATCAAATACATCAAACAAAAAGGTAAAACATACATTACAACCATACACATGCAAGTATGGGGTAAGTAAAATCATGAATATGATCAACATTTAAAACATATAATTAATCATCATCAAAGTAACTAACATCATCTAACTGCAAACATAAGATATCACATAACTATCGCATATCAAATCACCATGCAAATTCATACATCCAAAATCACATAATAAAGCTAAAATAATCTACACACACATGAAAGTGGCCTAAAAGAGTTTGGAAATATAAAATTGAAAAATAAAACTGTGGTGGGCACTACAGAAATAGAAAAATATAATTTTAATTAAATATTGGCAATATGTGTTGTCATTGATGTCAACCTAATGTTTAACAATATGTGGTCATTAACTTAGATATATTCATTGTGCTATGGTTGGTGATTCAGTTGATGCATATTTGAGAGCAATCATGTCAATCTGGTCAAAGACATAGAAGGGAGTCTAAAGGCTCATCAAATGGTAGTATATTAGTCTGTAACTTTTGGTATGTGTTAGTTCAATGGATTTTGTTTGGTTACATGATGTGGTCCTTTAGTTGTTGTCTACATGGTCTAAATTTTATCTAGATGAAGTTTGTGTTCAAACTCATGATACAGTAATTGAAAAATAGTCTAAGTGTTGAATCACTACATCTCCTTATGACTATGAGTCAATATTTTTCTCTACATTTCACCGATTTACATCCTATATTTGTGCGGCTTCAGATTTTGAATTTGAATGTTCTCAAGTGCTTACTATCAATCTTTTAAATCATAATATCTTCCACATAAAAAATCTATAAGAGTTTGAACTCTAGATCACAATCTATCAGCTTAAGGTCTTACAGTTGGCTCACTAGATTGCTCTGCATTCTACCATGATGATTGGTTTGGCTATGCAATTTTGGGAAGATGTTGAGGATAATGTATTAAAAAAAAGACATGAGTTTCAAGGATTTTGGTGCTTTAGGGTATGATATCCATCTTAAAGAACACATTCTCCATCCAATTTGTACTATTATTGTATGTTCAATGAATTACCTTCTTTGCACCAACATTAGATGATTACTTACTTCAAATCATGATTAAATTAAGCCTATTGATGTTTTTCATATCTTGTATGGTGGTCCATGATGTTATAAGTTTCTCTTAGGTGATAAGTAGACAAAAAGTTAATAGTTTTGACAATGGTGTTGATATTTGAGACAACTAGGTATGTTCCTTCAATTCTAGTTGATCCTAACCTATTTCATTAGCTTTGGAGGATGTGGTATGATACATTTGGAGGTTAGATTAAGTCTTTCTTAATTCACAACCTTATTTTGGTAATGTTGAAGGAAGATTGGGCCAACCTCTGTTGTGTTGCACATTTCATTGATTGGGTCTTATTTATGCCAACCTAATCAGTGTTTTGGGATGTTGTAGAGGATATATAAAGTATAATAAAACATTTTTGGTTAGAAGTGAGATTTTATGTAAGGTTTTATAATGTGAAAAATATATCAATGATGTATTAAATGATTATGAAACTTGTGAAATCAGTGTAACAATATTTGTGTTATTTCAGCACTTGCTAGATGCTTCTTCTATAGTAGTTCACATTAAATATTTCATAGTAATCTTAGTATATCTTGCTTTGGAGAAGTGATATTTAGTTTTCAAGTTTGGTGTATCTTGCCCTAGGGAAGTGTGCCATAACCTTCAATTCTATTCATGAAGCAATGGACATCCCTGGCAGTAAGCCTAAAACAAATCTTATGAAAACTTGTTTCATATATTGTGAGTTAATCCTCACTGTGATTTTCTCTTCTTTGGTTTTAATAAATAAATAAAAATGTTGTTCTTATGTTGTGCATGTTGTGTATTTTCACTTTACTTTTGCACATCTGATTAAATTGTTTAAAACTTAATAAATGGTTAAGTTTTAGTTTATGTTGATTCATCCCCCTCCTCTTAGCATTCGAGTGTATTTAACATTAAATTCTTAATGATAAAAGAATGAATGTTCATTGTATAAGAAGGTGTGAAATTAGTGCGTCTTCAAATAAATAAAGTTTTATATATTTTCATTTACAAGTCAAAAGCATAAGATCCTTCTCTATTGTCACATCTTGACCTTGAGTGACCTAGATTTTAGGAGATGCATTAGACTCTATTAACTTTCTTTGACTTTAACTTGGTAAGAAATCTTGTTGTATGTTAGATATTGGAGTTATTATACTTTATGGATTAATCAGACATTTGATTAATATGTTCATGTGGACATCATGTCGTGGTTTTACAGTGATTATGTTTAAATTTGCATCATAATTATATGGTTAAATATGAAATAAGATGTATTAATGATGCAATTTCATTATTGATTTTGGATTACAAATTATGGTAATAAACTAGACTGATGAAAAATTTGAGTGTTGGAAGTTTTGAACAAGTGTCAAAGGTGAGAATCAAGTTCGGGAAGAAGAGGTTAGCATATCGACACCAGTGAGAATGATAGAATTATGGTCATACACACACACACACACATAGTTGATATATTTTCATATTTTATTTAATGCATTTTGAACCCTATCTTGATACTTGCATTCTTAGATATGTGTGTACATGCTTGATTCATGTCATTTATTTTATTATAGTAAATTTCCTAATTTAATTTTTCTGGGTCGGTAATAATTTTGTATTCTATTAACCATAGTAAAAAGTATTACAACATTGCATCATATAGTTTAAGATTAAAAACTCCTAAGACCAACTACCACCTGAGATTTCTGAATCCAAGAAACTTGGCAAAAAAATAATCTTGGGATGCATAGAACATGCCCTCGACAATTTGTAGCCTCCATTGATCACATCCACCCTTGCTATGCATGTACATTTTGACATTACCAAAAATATCATACCATTGTGGCATTAGCTATCCACAATTCATTGACATTTATAATTACAATATTTGCAGGCCAAGCCATACCAACAAAAGGGATTCATACTCCTACATTTATTTACATTCAGAAGCCATAGAAGAACTAAAAACATACTCTACCCTAAAAGAGACCAATAAAAGATAGAGCCCCTCATATACACACTAAGGCTTAAGGTTCTTTGCATAAAAAAATATTCATTAACAAAGACATTATAAAAAAAAATTAGATAAAAAAAAAAGACACAAGCCTATAGCCTAAGCTCCTCCACGCTAGTATTTTCACAAACCCATCCTCCTTCCTTGTGAGTGTTTCTTCCTTAGTACTTGACACACATTCCTTTCTAGGACCAAAGTCATATGATCCTCAACTTCCTTCATCATGACGAAGGATTTCAAGCCTTCCCAACCCAATTGGGCCTAATTCCTTCTTTATTATCTATTAAAATGAACTATTCATTTCAAAAAAGGAATTAACTCCTTCAAATCCTCCATCATTGGGTTCTCAATTCCGTCTCACACATCTATTCCAACTCCCTGTACCACCCATTCAAGGACTAACTCCAACCCATACAAGTTTTACTTGTCAATGATAACCTCCATCACTTTCCTAATAGTACCAACCTCCTCTGCCAATTCCAAACCCATTTGTAATTCGATTTTATTATTGATGAAATGTGAACTTTGACTAATTTACATAGGTTATTGTTGAAAATGCAATTTTAAGTAATATATTTGTTGAAAATACAATTTTAAATAATGAAAATATAATTTTTTAAGAGGAATTAAATATTTAAAATTAAACGATTAGATTCCTTAGAGGTATAAATGAACAATATTCGATTGTGACTAGAAATACGTACTATAAGAGATATTATTAACCTACATAATAATATTATTAAATAAATTATATATTCTTACAATCTAATTTTAATTACTATTTTAATGAATTTGCATAATAAATATAATTCTTTTCTTATTTGAAACTAATGTTTAATGATTAAATTTTATTGGAAGAAGAAATGAAAGAGAACTTAACAACAATGAAAGATAAGTTTACATCGCACATCTAGTGAAACTAAGGTTGCACTTAATAAATGATAGATTGCATTAAAAAAAAATCACACTAACTTGGGGAGATTTAACCCATACATTAAAGCGGAGATTAAAACAAAAAAAAATTAAAATGGAGATAACACCAAAATTTGGGAAAATGAAGTGATGCATTTAATAAATGAAAAGAAAAGATTAAAGTTAGACACATGCCCAAACTAGGGGGAAGAAAATATTATAAAAATAAAAGAGATAATTGTCTGGCAAATATACAGTGAGAATTAACAAGTAATACAAATAAAATTACAAAGAATTCATACATAGCGGAGAAAGGAGGATGAATGTGTTGGATTACAAAGAGGGGGGGAGGGTTAATCAGTAATCCCTGATCCTAAATACCTTAAAACATTTTCTCTGATTAACTCGATAGCAACTCGGTAAATCACAGCTCACTATTTACTGACAATAGTAAATAAACTATAACAAGCAATAAATCATTCACACAAATAATTCATCACATGTAACACCAATATTTAACGTGGAAACCTATTAGGAATGGGAACACTGAGAGGGGGGGGGGTGAATTAGTGTTCACTTAATTTACTATTTTTGTTTTACTTCTTAAACTTTACTTGAATGCTTAAGTACTGAAATGAACATTAACATAAACAAGAAACATGAACTCAACACATAACACCAATGTGGTTACGGGGAAACCCAAATAGGTACCCCGGTGGGAATTGACACCCACTAATAATCTGTACTAGTGTTTTATGATCCTTGTTAGAAGATCCTTAACCCTGTTAGGAGTTGCTTTACAATGTATTTAGTACAGTGACCTGGTCAAGGGTCAAATCCTATTAGGAGTCTTTTACAATAACCCTGTTAAGGGTGTCGACACATTGTCCTAGAGCTCACTTCTCAAGTGGTGAAGGCTACAACCTTCTGATCTCAGATACACACTATATCTGCTGGATGAACTAGCACTGTAACACAGCTTATCTAATTAGTTCCTTTGATGCGTTGATGCTTTGACCTCTTGCAAAGCTCTAATACATCTTAACAACCCTTCACATACTTCTTCTCTTCTTATTTAAACTCTATAACCACTCTCCTACTTAATTACAATGGCGCATCTAATATTTATATGCGCATACAAAACAATTAACTAGGTCGGCCCTTTAACTGATTACATACAATGCTTTCAATTGAATTGGCTCAAGTGTGTTTACAAACAAACATCATTATATGTCTAAAACCTAATTACAATAGGCGCATAGCCTTTACAACATAATAATATAACCGCTAACCAAAATACCAACAGTCGGTTGCTTGCTTTGTTCTTCTCTGGTATTCACTGTCTATGCAACTTGAACTCTATGTATCTTCCTCATACTGAATCTTTTGATCATGTGCTCATAGATGTAGCATGAATATAACCTTACCAACTTAAATTCTAGGGTGCATGCCATAGTTCCATCGTATGCATGTGCATTGATGTTCTGACCTTCGGGTACTCTGTGCAATGTCCAGTCTTCAACACTTAACCGATTTTTGATCTTCTTATCATGAGCGCTAACTCCAAAACATCATATGACTTTGTTGCCATAATGACAACACTATATTAATTCATATACACTAGTATAGTCAACTTTCCAACAATCTTGCCCTTTGTCATTGATGGCAACAAAGGAATATGGCAAAGTTACTAACTGTCCCTTAATACAAAAAACACTTGATCATACTCTATCTTATATCTCCCTTATATCTTCTTATTATACATTTTCTTTACATAGCTATAGCTCCATATTCTATACATACTCCCCCTTTGACATTAATGACAAAGGTGTTACAAAACTGAATCTGTACAAGTACTTAAACTGAAAGTACATCCGGGTATTCAATCTGTAAGTTTTGGATCTCTTGCTTCCAAAATGCAATCAATGCATTGATTGTTTGGAGATGGGCACATAATGCATACTATAGCTTCTCCATCTTCTCCAAGTTTGAACTAGCTCCTTGATTATATGTCACCATGGTGGCATCGATCTCCTTGATATTCTGATTCAACACATCTAGGGAGGGCGCAAGAGCATTTCTAAGCTGAGTCTGCCTAGCCCTTATCTTTGACATCTCCTTTTCTACCTTCTCAATTTTGTCAATCTATCCCTGATATATATTGTTACACATGTTGACATTAGTAGAGGGATCTTCTACTGACTTCCTCACTTTTTCAATCATGGCCTCTGCTTCTTGAATCTTCTTGTAGTGATCGGCTATCAATTTATCTCGATCCATACAATCAGCAATAATTTTCCTTCCTTTTGTTGCAAACTCTTTCAAAATTGCTTGTCCAACTTTGAGTGAACTGAGGTCTAGTGAGAAGTTGCTGACCAACCCATTCAGTCTTTTCTTCATATACTTATCCTCTGCAACTAATGATGTTGATTCTTCCAAGTTAGAGAAATTACTCTTGAACTGTGAAAGAATTGTACTTACATCATCAACAGAGTGTACCTTGGACACTTTCTTATCTGTTGGTAACAAGTTGTTTAGAATATTTACTGATTCTACAAGGAGGGGATTCCTCATTACCTATTTCTCCTTGGCCTTCTCCATAGCTAAGACACTAAACTTGATCATGTCTTCTTCCCCCCATGAGTCCAAACTAGTGGTGTCAGTTGTCAAGCTTGACAACAATGATGCTGAGGGAGTGATAGGAGCGTTATCCATCACTTCTTGCTTTACTTTGCTTAGTATTTCAACATATGGCTTATCTATTGTTTCATTTCCTTTTTCTTCTTCTTTTTCTTTCTCCTCTTCCATCTTTTCTTTCTCTTTTTCTTGTTCTTCTTTTTATGTTTCCTTCTCTTCTTCTTTTTCATCTATTATATCTTCAATTTGTACTGCTTCTCTTGGATTGGGTGAATTGTTACTGCAAAGGATTTCAGCTTCTTGTGTGCTCACAAAAGCTTCCTCAAACTTATCCAGCTCTCCATCTGTGGCCGTCATGGCTATTTCTACATTGTCAATGATGATAGTGTTATCTTTTAGTGACTCTGTCATGGGCATAGACTTTTCTGCCTCTATATGTGTTTCTTCTACAGGTGTTGAATCTTGAGGACCTATCATTGATACCTTTGTGGTCTCTGTCTCCTTGGCTTCCTTAGGAGGCACTTGAGTTGTGTGCGCAATAGATGGATACATGTGTCTATTCAAGAATACCTTCTCAAAGGCTTTCTCTATCTCTTTGGCTACTAACTCATAATTTTTATCCATGATATGCAGTGTTCTTGTCTTAGTCCGAAGGTGTGGTTTCACCAAATCTAACAACAGGGTTTTTTCTTCAAGAGAACATACTGGGAGACTTTCATCTAGAATTTTCTCTCTTATTCTCAAATCTTCCTCATTTGCTTGTCTCTTTAAGAATTCCAAAATGTTCCATACATTGTCTGGAATCACTATTTTTAGTCCTAGGACTATCTTTTTAAACTTCAACATATGTTTGACAATCATTCCATGAATCTCTGATTTGTCAATCTCACTATATTTCTCATAGAACTTTCCTACTTGATCAATTCTACCTTCATCAACAATCCTTGTACTTAACACATTGAGACTAGGTTTGAAACTTAGTTCTGGAGGTGCTTGAGTGTTTCTCTTGCTTCTTGTTGCTTGCGAGGATGGATGACTAGTGCTGATCTCTTTCTTCCTCTTTGCTATTGTCTTATACTCTGGAGGAGCAGTAAGATCAATTGTTACTGTAAGCACAGGAGGGGCAATATCAGATTTACCCTTCTGATCATCTGATTTCTCAATTTTCACCTTCTTCATCTTTGGATCATCAAATTATGTCTTTGCTGCAGCTGCGCTCTCTATTTCCAAAGCAATCTTCTCTTGCCTTGCTTTGTCTAGGTCTTCTTGAGATACTCCATGAATTTTCAAAATCTTTGAAGTAACCTTGGAAACTTTTCTTTTTGTTGCTGCACTGTTCAATACAACATCTACTTCTCTTGTTTTCTCTTCATAAGTCCCCCATCTAGGTTCATTGAGGTCCTTAGGTGCTGACAACAGAACTTGAGCATAAGTCTCTAGAATAGGCTCTTCAAATTCATATCCTAGTGGATGAATCCACTTTGTTCTTGGTTCAAACAGCCTCCATGCATGTTGTATCAGTCTCAACCATGAAACAAATACTATCCTTGTATTTTCAACTATCTTTTTAGGTATCCTATACCTCATCTGCATTCTCACTTTGAATGTTTTCAACTTTAATTCCATATAATCCTTAAGGGTACTTTCTATGGATGCCTTAAAGGATATATGTGGCATAGTGGGAATAGACTTGTCTAGATATAAATCAGACACCTTTCCAATAATATGGAAGTACATATAGATTATTAGAGACCTAAACCTGAATATCTTGGTCTTGTCATGCTTGATGTCTCTTATATTGTCAATTAGTTGTGCACGCAAGATCTCACACAGATTAAACTCTCCATTCTCTCTTACCAACCTTATTGCTGCTAGAATGGTGGCCACTAACACACTATTTACTCTACTGGTGTGCTGGAACCTGTATCCTAGTATCATGGACAACAATTTGATGTCTTTCTCCTCTATAGGCTCTATTTTCATTTCGCGCCTATCACTTCTTGATTTGCAAGTTTGCTCAACTAGTTTTCTCACATCCTTTCCTGCTGGAAGAACGATGCCTTTCTTAGAGAAACTTGTCATCTCATGAATTAGGTCACTTGTGATCCTTACTGGAACTTCACCTATCCAAAACAGGTCATCATGAATCCTGCTAAGTAGAATCTGTATCCATTTGGACTCACAAAACTCATATGTAGTCGCATATTCAATTATCGGGTGGTTTTCAAGCTGTGCATACTCATCCATGAAGGTTTTATCAGGTTTCATCATTGTTTCCATGTGCACTCTTATTCTATCCAAACCTACTGGTTCCTTCTTGCAATATTTGTATGCCCTGATATCTTCCACATGCATAACACCCATGAGAGTGCGGGAGAATGCACCTTCTAGGTCATCTAGTGTGGATTTGAACAGATGCCTCTTAAATACATATCTCCTTGTTCTCTACCACATCAAATACAATGGGAGTAGCCATTACTTACTTGTATATCGCTTAACAAATGATATCAAAAACTTTTGAAATGGCGCGACGGATTAGGGATTTTGAAACCGATCAAATGCACTTGCTAAACACTGGTGAATCAATCTGCAATCTTTCACACTCAAATTCTAGGGCTCCTCTTCTCTCCAATCACTCTGAATTCAAATGCAATGAGAGATCTAAAAGCTTTTGTGTACTTTAAAGTAAGAATTCTGCTATTAATGCTTGCTGCGTAAACCAGGTTGTCACTGATAATTTTCAACTTTTATTGTATAATCAATTAGCTAGTGCACTTTTGCACATAGGTTTTTTCTAGTCTCCAAAAGGTTAAGTCCAAAGGTGCATACTCTAATGGTGAGTATACTGGCCACGCAGGGGTTTAGAGCTAAATTAGCTCCCCCTATGAACCTGAGGGCCATTCATCCAGATGTAGAGGGTGCATCCACTATGGATGCATCCAATACATTATCATTAACCTTATCCTTCTTTGCCTTTGACCAAATCAAGCTCGCATCTTCTGAAGCTTTCACAAACTTGACTTCTCCTTCGGTGTCCACTATTGATTCTTCTGGCTTTCTAGGGCTTTACTGACTTTGTATCCTTGATCTACAGAACTTTGAGATGTGTCCAGCCTTGTTACATGAGTGAAAAATAACTGGAGGCCTTATATTCCTTGGCGCATTGACATGGGTTACCATTTTACACTATCTAGCTGAGTGACCATTATAGTTACATATCTGACATGTAACATTATGAGAACTTCTTATATTTGGTTGATTCTAATTTCTCTGATTATGCTAAGTCTTTTTCTTCTGACTTGTCTTACAATTCATAGCTCTATGACCAAATTTATTGCATGAATAACAATAATTATTGAAAGGTCTTACCTCTATACAGTTCCCTGCTATATGTCCATGCTTGTTACATGCATAACAGGTTCGATCTACTGGCTTGTGCTCATTCTTGGGTGGTTCAACATGATCTTTAGTCTGACTTCCAGTGTCCTTAGCATCTGTGGTGTCTTCTAGTGCTTTTATTCTTGCTCGCATGTTGTCAAACTGATTTTGTGCTTCATTGAATCCAATGTCGTTGGTATCTCCTTTAAGCTTCTGAGCATACAGTTGAGATTCAATTAGATCCTTTTCTTGTGTGTAATTTATCAATGTGATTCTAAGCCTCTTTCCAATTCAGATTCCAAGTTTTCCTTGTTGTTTCTTAGCTCTGAGATTTCCATGTTTTCTTGCCTCAATTCTTCATTTAGTTGAAGGTTCTCTTTGATCTGTTCATCATAGACTTCATGATTTTTAGTTATCTTATCATCCAATTCTTCATTCAGTTCTTTCAGGATGAATTTTCTTCATTCAGCTTCTTGATCATTATCCCTAGATCACTGGTGGAGCATTCTTTCAAATCTTTTCTTAGCCTTTTTCTAACTGCTTGAGCATCACTGAATTTTTCTTTTAGTTCTTCAATTTCTTTTTCAGATCTGTCTAGGTCTTCAAGAGCAGCTTCAAGATTTCTTTTCAGATGTTTCATTTCTACTTTGTCCATGATCTCCTCAAGTGGTTAAACTTCTTTGCTGAGGACCAGAGCTCTGATACCAATTGTTCGGAATGGGAACACTAAGGGGGGGGGGGGGGGGGGGGGGGGGGTGAATCAGTGTTCACTTAATTTACTCTTTTTTCTTTACTTCTTAAACTTGACTTGGATGCTTAAGTACTGAAATGTAGATTAACATAAACAAGAAACATGAATTTAACACATAACACCAATGTGGTTATGAGGAAACCCAAATAGATAAAAACCCTGGGTGGGAATTGACACCCACTAATAATCTGTACTAGTGTTTTATGATCCTTGTTAGAAGATCCTTAACCCTATTAGGAGTTGCTTTACAATGTATTTAGTACAGTGAAGTAGTCAAGGGTCAAACCCTGTTAGGAGTCTTTTACAATAACCTTGTTAAGGGTGTGGACACACTTCCTAGAGCTCATTGCTCAAGTGGTGAAGGCTACAACCTTCTGATCTCAAATACACACTATATCTGCTGGATGAACTGGTACTGTGATACTGCTTGTTTGATCAGTTCCTTTGATGCGCTAATGCTTTGACCTCTTACAAAGCTCTAATACATCTTAACAACCCTTTGCACACTTCTTCTCTGCTTATTTCAACTCTATAACCACTCTCCTACTTAATTACAATGGCGCATTTAATATTTATATGCGCATACAAAATAATTAACTAGGTCGGCCCCTTTAACTGATTACATACATCGCTTCCAATTGAATTGGCTCAAGTGTGTTTACAAAAAAACATCATTATATGTCTACAACCTAATTACAATAGGTGCATAACCTTTGCAACATAATAATATAACCGCTAACCAAAATACCAACAGTCGGCTACTTGCTTTGTTCTTCTCTGGTATTCACTATCTGTGCAACTTGAACTCTATGTATCTTCCTCATACTGAATCTTCTGATCATGCACTATTAGATGTAGCATGAATATGATCTTACCAACTTAACTTTTAGGGCACATACCATAATTCCTTTGTGTGCATGTGCGATGATGTTCTGACCTTCGGGCACTCTGTGCACTATCTAGTCTTCAACACTTAATCAATTTCTGATCTTCTTATCATGAGCACTGACTCAAAAATCTCATATGACTTTGTTGCCATAATGAAAACACTATATTAAGTCATATACACCAGTATAGTCAACTTGCCAACAAAACCCAACTTTGGGAAAACCACTATGGGGATTCTCACCCACTAAGAAAAAACTCTTTGAAGTACTCTGGGTTAAGAGCCAATTTGGTTAAAGATTACAATACACACTGTTAGGTGTGACTCGGTCAAGAGATTCACCTCAAATCTGTTATGATCTTCACTCTATTAGGAGTGACCTTGTTAGAGGGCTTCAATCATTCTTTAAAATGTTACATTTCTCAAGGATTTTACAATAAGACTGTTAGGTCTACTCTGTTAAGAGATTTCTCTATTACAAATGCTAATTATACACACTAAAATGGTGCACTTTTATGAACCATTACATGCAAGGTTGCTCAAGAATGAGGCCTCACAAAGCGGCTCATAGCTCTCTATGCATGGAGTTGCAAGGGGACTATGATGTGTTTGCTCTCAGCTAGAGCTACAAGCTTGTGACCTTGCTAGTCAACCACACAATGAGAGATTCAAGTGAGGACAAGGGCAAGAGTGTCAATATCCTCAAGAATCAAATATGCAATGCAATGCAATGCAACTAAAATGAAGATGCAAATGTGCAAGCTATGCTATGAAAATGGAAGTACAAACTAAGCTATGAAATGGAAATAGCAATGGATTACAAATCCGTCCTATTTAGACTATGTGAGCTTATTCTATTGCATAAAAGGAAATCTATACTAAGAATGCCATTATTATGCAACTATGAAAGCAAATATGAACTAGATGATGAAAGCAACAAGTCTTCAATGTCTTCAAAAGGCTCCAAATGCACTAAAACCTGCAACATAACATTAGCATAAAAACATGGTATATGCAAATGAAGGAGAGAGCTCTCCTTTTATAAGAAATGCAAAGAAATGGACCATGGAGATTAAGAGGCAAAAGGTCTTAATCAGCGGTGGAGCTTGAAAGAGGAGCAATCCATGTGCACAAGTATCCTCCAATGAGAGTGAAGTGTTGACTTTTGAGCCTCATGTGAGACAAAAAGTGCTTTTTTCCTTTTTGTAAAATAAGAATAATGCTTTATTTGTGCAACTTAGGATAAGAGGAAAAGGTGGGCTTTTTATTTAATCAAAAGGGGAGGAAATATTCCTTTTATCAAATAAAGACTTAGGATAAATGGTTAGCCCAAGGATAAAAATCCAATATATGATCGAAATTAAGACTTGATCAAGAGATTGATATTGTTGAAAATATTGATTATTGATAAAACTGATTCAAGATTGATAAATCAAATAAATGGGGCCCAAAGTCTAGGCGACCATTTTTGGGTGCATACACTAATAAGCAACAGTAATAAAATTAACCTATAGATTTTCAACTATATTTGCATAATCAGATCCTTTATGCACTCTTCAATCTTCACTTCAATTCTTCATTATCCATTGGCATCAACACTTCATCAGATTTTATTTTCCCACTCAGAATCTCTTTGTTCCTTCTTTACTATATCAGTCGGTGACCCTTCAACTATTCAATTTCCCAACCATTTGTCCATACAAGATCATCCTTTATATAGAAAAATTTTGCCTCTTAATCTCATTTATTACATTTTTCTTTAATCAATCTCAGTCGTTCAATTCATTATACCTTGAATTTAGATCTTGGTAACCACATTTTCTTTCACCTTGGAACTTGAACTTTTCTAGAAACTTGTTCCTTCTATTTCGCCGCTTAGATCTTTTCATAGATCTTCTCCTTGAATTTTCATAACTATATATCTCTTGTAACTAACTTTCCTTATCTTCGTGTTCATCCAACTCATCATAGCTAATCATTAAATATTGATTCAATCCTTATTTGATATTTGTTCCTTGCTCGGTGTCCTTCATTTTGAATTTTGGTTAACTTTGCTCGGTGCCTAAAACTTTCTTTTTTGTTTGGTATCTTGATTTCCTTTTGCTTTACTGAGTGAGCTTCCTTTTACATTTACCTTATCGAGTGGCTTTTCCTGCTCGGTAGCAAAAATAACTTAACTTACCGACTTGTCAAATCTCCATTGTCATGCTTTACCGACTTTACATAATCATATGTTAGGTAGAAAACAATTATATCAACATAATCTAATCATTTTTTGATCTGTATCAATTGCCCAATTATGTTCTTCAACTTCATAACATCTCATTTCTTCTTCTCCTTAACTCATTC
>BSBK01009730.1:0-124285 GCA_027943335.1 Chamaecyparis obtusa
AAGATTATGTGTGTGTGTGTGTGTAATGTATAAAAAATATGCTCAAATATTATTCAGCATAAGCAATACTTGAAATGCCTAAAATAACATTTGAATACATATCCTGTGATGGGAGAAACAAATTGATTTAGCATAAGAAGTTGATGTTAATCCAATTGATAGTAGGACACATGATGCTCAAATACTAAGTGAACATTAAAGGAAATGTTAAGTAAGAATGGGAGTAGCCCTTTTGTACATATATGATATAATGGATTGTCAGGTTTAAGTTTTGATTAATCAGGCTTATTTATGCATTAACTCTTTCAGTGCAGCAGACACCTCAGAGTCAAAATAAAAGAAGGTAATAGTAATTTTTGTTGTCTTTACATAATCATTTCTTTATAGTAACCCTTAATCAGTAGGTATGGTAGAATTTTGCTGTGTTTTTCAGGAGGACGCAATCAAGAAGCTACCTATAGCACTAGATCATATATATCTAGTATGGATGTTTTCAAATCCACATACTAAATGATGTAACAATAAAATGCAACATGTAAAAGCAGAAATATAATAGTTGTATCTTTAAATACTCGATATTATCAAGCAATGGGTATGCCCATTGAAAGTTTGTATTTTGAATAGATATAGGACTCTTCTTGTATAAGTAGTGAGAATGCTAACAAGGACTATGATACTATAAAATTTTGACTATGGTTGAGTCGTGGGTATGCCCATGTAAAATTGTATAAGTACAGGACCTCGGGTCCCGGGCTAGGCTGGAGGTTTTCTCCACTCTGCTCTTTCCTACCAACGCCCGCAGTGAGTGAGGTCACATGTAATAAATTTTTTTTAATATATTAATAAAAATTATACAGGGCCTCAGCCTTTTATCGATAAAAAAAAAAATAAAAAAATATGCTTAATCTATTAGTAATTGGAAGATTAAATGCAGATAACACCTTTATTAGTTTAGCATGTTATTATAAGATACTAAAGAAGACTTGCTATTTGTCAGAGAAATCTTCACTGTCCCCCATAATAAAGACAATGAAGATTGACCTCCTGCCCCACAACAAAGAACATTGTAATAAGAATAAGATATAATATAATGTTATAATAAACTTTGAACAAAGACATGTAATCCTTATGTTATTGATCTAAAAAGATGCAAATATAGGAATTGAAAAAGAAGATAGTGCCAAGAAACATTTTCACAAATATAAAACGTGAGTAAAAGTAATAACGTTAACATTGCCAAGATTCACAACATTAAATTTCACTTGCGGATGAGTTTCTGCAGTGGGTTGTCCCAGCATCAAAAATATGTTGAGTTGCATGTGAGTTGTAACTAAGAGTATCATGTAGAATAGACCCTAAACTTTGAAAGCATTCTCCAGCCTAGCAATTCAAAATTCAATCTAGGTGAGCATCAGTAAGTGAAATAAATTATAGACATCAACATCAACATCATCATAATCATTAGAAATAAATTATAGACATCAACATCAACATAATCATAATCATTTGGAGGGTTTGTGTTGGATAGTACTATGTTTCTTGAAATTTTTGTGATTGTTCTAAACTTTAAAGACATATTTTATGGCTTAATGATAATATAGATTAGTGTTTTGTTTTTTGATGTAAAATATTTTTAATATAATCATGGAATGTTGTTGACCATTCATGGTCTTGAAGAAACTTTTCTTCTATTTGATGTATCTTGAATTTATTGAGTTCTAGTACAGGTGAATTGGCTAGATTAAATAATTTTGAGAGTTAAATTTTTGTTTACCTATGTAAGCTTCACATTCATTCTGTTTAATAATTTTTGTTCTTCATGGTGTAAGTGTCAATATGTTATAATCTAATTAGCATGTCATACCCCCACTTCTAACAAACCTCATAGCATGCAAATCACAACCAAAGACTTGAGTGATCAACATACACAAATAGCGATTAACCTTAGGAAACAATGATCATTAATATTCATTAATGGTGGGCGGTGATTCCT
Source organism: Chamaecyparis obtusa (assembly GCA_027943335.1). Lineage (NCBI taxonomy): Eukaryota > Viridiplantae > Streptophyta > Pinopsida > Cupressales > Cupressaceae > Chamaecyparis > Chamaecyparis obtusa. The sequence continues at coordinate 1,994 of BSBK01009730.1, forward strand.
TGATAATAAAGGCATTGAAAAAATTCATCATCTTAACCAAGTCATGGGTGGTGATCCTTGAAATATCACAATATCTCTGTTCAAAGGGATGCATCGCTTCATTTGGATATAGAGGCATAGAAGGAAAGACATTTTATTTGGAGTGAGGAAGAAGGAAAATTGGAAAACAAAATATGGAATAATCAGGTTGGAATTGGAGAAGAATTCAAAAATAAACTTAAATTAGAAAAAATCTAAGTTATCCGGTTCTTTGTTTGAGGCTAGGTTCCGGTTCTACTTTTGTTCTCCTCTAGGTTTGACCTAGGTTCCTTTGGTAGGAACTTGGGTGCATGGGCCAATCCTGGGTGCACCTTCAGTATTATAAATATGATACACAAGGTATTTTATTCATAATTTTATAGGCTAACTCATTATTATGGTAACATAGGTATGACCACACTCCATGCCTAATGGTACCATGACATGGAGTGTGGTTCAAATGAAGTTGAATCAAATTCTGTCTGTGATGGCTATGATCATGATGAAGATGAATATGAATATTAAATCTAAAATATGGCATGCAATTTGAATTTTCATTGTGAATGAAGAAATTATAGATTCAAGTTGACTCATTCTATGTCATAGTATATTTTTTCCCTAGATCTACCATATTATATATGTGCAGCCTATAAGGGACATCTTATGCTCATCCATGTATCAGAGCTTGGTAAGAGTTCTTAGGATAAATAAAAGATATCAGTGGGAGATGGAGATACCAATCCCAGAATACCACTTGAAGCCTTGCAATGTTGAGAGTGGGATAAAGGCTACACTTGACACCCTCTATAAGGAACAATCTTATTGAGCTTCACTTTGTGTCGAGAATAGTTTTCTATTCTGTACTAAACAGGGCCAACCATGTGAAGGTGGAAGCTCATTTGGCCCCACCCCCTCCCTCCCCCTAACATCACTCTAAATTCTTTGTTAACATCTAACATTCATTCATAATTATTTCATCCATTAATAAAATGTAACATTCATTAATTATCACACGATAACATTCATTAACACATTAATAAAATGTAACATTCATTAATTATCACATGATAACATTCATTAACACATTATTAAATTTATGAACATTCAATACCACATAATTAAATTCATTGGCATATAAAAATTAGTCATTATCAATTAAGGTGCATAGATGACAATCATTTCTTTTTTTTTTCTTTTGGTTTCTTGTTTTTATGAAGTAATCGCTAAGAGCAGCATCGATATCACCATGATCATCTCCCCTCTCATTAGATCTCAATGCACACCTAGTTCTATGTTGATGCAAAGGGGGGTCATCCGCAATAACATATAAAAGGGTTAAATTAAAATATTTTATTATATTAAAAACATTTTAAAGTATTTTAGTACTTTAAAGGCCATAATTGTATAGCTCTTTACCTAATCTAGTCACATCATCAACATCAAGATCAGTTTGTCTAGCCTCGGCCTCAACCTCAACCTGCTCATTAATAGTGACCTCTACACTCTCTACAGCTACAATACAAATTGTTACATTAATCCAAACACCAATTGCAATTAAATTTGTATTACTACACCAATCAATTTAAGATGTTTACTTGTATTACTCTAATGCACATCCTCATTGTCATCATCACGCACAGGTTGTGTACGGCTAGAATTAGCATGCCACATTTCAATTTCATACGCATTCATGTTATCATTTTTTTCTTACTTAAAACAAATTTACTCACTTCATGTTGGAACTTAACATCAAATAAAGTAATTGGTAAATAATTAAATTTGAAATATCATCTATTTAGCTTACTTACCATGATGGATCCATCAGTAGAACCTTGTGCACTTCTTATTCTTTCTTCCATGACTTTATAGCCTTGTTGGAAGCCAATTCTCTTGTCCTCTTCTGTGAGACTTTTCTTGAGCTCCGTGCCCTGCATTTTTACTTGGTATCATTAAATTTTATTTCATTGTTTCATCAAAACAAAAAAGATTGCAAATTATAAATAAATATTATAAAGATCAAATAATTATTTTCAGTGTTAAAATCCATCTACAGATTGTATTTTTCCTCATTTAATTTTGACATTATTAACACTTACAACTCGTGCAACAAGTTTGGAATAACTGCCAGAGCCTAGCTTGTGTTGCCTGTGCTTTTGTAGTCTTGCCTTTGTTGCCTTTGATGTGTCAGGAAATCTATGAAGAGATTGAAATATGTTAGTTCATATAAATATGAAGATTATTTAGTACACAATTACATTTTTAACAATATCACATACCTTCTTCTATTGTCTAGTGGTGTATTTCCTTTTTTTATTTCATTTTTCTCGTTCGCATCTAGAATAAGTTTTTCCCACTCTTTGTTAGGAATGCAAGGGGGATGTTGGTACTTCAAGTTTTTAGATAATGTACACATGTACTAGTCCCTAATATACCTCAAACATAACCTGGCTCTCTGAAGGAGCTTACCCTTCTCAAATGCACAAGGTCCAAATAATTTTATCATACTCTGTATGAGATTATCCTTTAACTTTATATCTTGGGTTTTCCACCTTTTAAGAAAAAAATAGTGTTGGATTCAAAAATGAAGTGAAATTACCTTTAATATAGTTTAAGAAATGGATGTAATGATAACTATCCTAGCAATGATATGAAATCAAAATAGTGGATTGGGGTTTTAGTTCGGATATGATGTTCCACCCTGTAGAGATGGTGGGCCCAAATTTCTGCAAACACTCATCACTAAATTTATCATAAAAAACATCATTCCCTACAAAATAATCATGGGATCATTAGTCGAAAGATATAATAGTATAAAATAAGAATACAATAGATGTAAGCTTCTCATATTGAATGCAAGGTGTAATTAACATACGATAGTATAGTAAAAAAAAGGTCCAATCTTTAAAGTACTTGGAAGTTTTTCTATTTTCAAGGGAACTCCTTCTTCGTCACTCATAAGAAACATGCAATCCTTCACCATTCCCATACTAGGAATATGAGTACATCTAGGAAATTCACCATCAAGTGATGTATCTCCTATTGCATAAATTGAATCCATTATGAAATGCCCCTAAGAAAGAATACTTCAAGGGAAATAAACATATATTTAATGACAGAGAGAATAAAATCCATGTAAGAGTCCGGGTCATCACAAGTAACGAAATCAATAGCTAGGTCCTTGTCAAAGGAATCCTCTTCAAGGACTGTGGGTTCCTTTCCCTTTCTCTACTAACCACCTGTCTGTGACAACAATATTACTAACACTATTAGAATTAATATGAAACAATGATGAAAAGAATATAATAAAAAACACTATTTAACATTTTTCTTCTATCTAATTTGTAGTATAATAACAAAGAGGTTTACTTGCTAGGAAGAAGTGCATGTAGGATCATCATTGTCCCCTCTACATGGTTTCTCCATATTGTGGCCCTGTGTTATTATTTAAAGTTATCCAATAATTAAAAAGGACTACATTAATAAATTTCATTATAAGATGATGATGGAGATGAAGTGGATGGTGAGGAGAGTCTCTAAATGTGGCTAGCAAAAAAACTCAATTATTTAATGGTATATAGTATGTACCTGTACCCCCATGATAGTGACATCATTTGTATCTATGCGATTCAAATTGTAATCAATAAGCAGCTCTTCCCCTGTACTTATTGATTTTATTACACATACAAATACACGATTTCCCTTGTGCGCCTACAATTGGGTTGCTTAATAGTTGATAGAGATCACGTGCTATTTATAAAACCTACAATATTTCCTAATGCTTTTGGCCTTCCGTCAATGTATATAGCTACTCTTTTACTTTTCTCATTGTCTTTTTCTTGAATATAATTTTCTGAGAGTGCATACCTATGCATACTTTTTCTATATTGAATAATTCGCATCCAAATTTTGTAATCGTAAAAAGGTCCAACATACTCCATCAATTTGACAACTTTTTTGTAAGAGACCTTTATGCCATCCATGGAAAATATGCCCAAACCATGTATTGATGATGATGCAATGTGATATATCTTGCCTTTAACACTAAAATCAATGTTTATTGGATGAAGTTCCTTAGGGACCCATTATTTTTGTAGATATTGGTACCTAGAGGGCACCTCGATGTCGCCTTTTCTCTCATCATCATAAGAACATAACCACCCTTGAGAAAGGAAAAATTTCATGTGTTTATTGAATTTCCTTCTAGTCTTTTGACCTCTAGTTGATCTTCCTAATTCAGACATACTACATGACTCACTTTCTTCCTTCAAGGAAGACACATCTGACAAATACCTATTTTATAAAACCTGCACTCCATCAAATGAGAGAGATAGCAAGTAATGCGAGATATTTTTCAAATTGTGAAATACATTAGTCTTTATAGGGTGTATTAACTTATACATGTCGATCCATGAGACTGTGTGGGATGCTTGTGAAAGGGGTTCGGGTACCTACATATGTAATTCAATTATCTTATGTTAGCTAAAAAATTCATGATACATATACTAAAAAATACATAGTAAGTACATTAAAAACCATAAGCATCCCATATGAATTAAAAACATTAAAAGGTACATCACAAATTAATTAGATTAAGCATTGATCGCATAACTACACATTTCTATCAAGAAATCAATATTAAATAGATTAAGCAGTGATCACGTAACTGTACATTTCATTCATGTCATTCATCTTCTTCTTCATCCAACTCATCACCATGATCATCATTTTTGTCAACATCATCACCACCACCGTCATTGTCATTGTCTTCATCATCATCATCATCGGCATCAACATCAACATCAACATCATCATCATCATCATCATCATTGTAAGCATGCTTTAGCACCCACATCTTTAACTTCCAAAATCAATCCATAAAAAGAATCTTGGTTGGTTTTTATTGCTAATGATGATTTTGGTAGAGTGACTTGTGAAGAAGACAGTGTTTTGAAGATATGTTGAACCTGAACTTTGAACCTTGAAGTTCAAGTTCAAATTTCAAGATCAATATTCTAGCATGGCAAACCTTCCATGTCAAGGCAGCCCTTCCTCAAATAATTCAGTAGGAAATTTAGTGCCTAGGAGTGCTTGTTCATTATTCCAAAAATTTTGATTGTACAAGGAGAAAATCTTTCTGAAGTAGGTCAACTTCATCATGTGCAGCAGCAAGTGCTATCAAAGATCAGTTGATGGTTTATACTAGTCAACAAAACATAGGCGGTGTTGAAATGTTTGAAGCACAACCAAAGATAACTGATTATGTCAAGTACTTATGTGATTGTGAATTAGTCGGTTCATAAACTCATCATCCATTGAATAAATTATTTAGTTCCTCTTACTTCCTCTATTTTGTGAAAGACTTGATGGATGGTCTTGAGGTTGTTATCTACTTTTTCTCTTATTCTTTTGTGAAATGTTTGAAGCTCAACTAGAGATAAGTGATGCCATCATTTCTGATATGGATACAGATGAAAAGGTTAACCATGAAAGGTGTATAGTTAGGTGGCAGCATCCACACTATGACAGAAGGAAAAAGAAATAGAACACAAAAAAAAATTCAATGTTCCTATTGAAATGTCATTTGGTAATACTCAGTAGCAGTTCCAACCGATTTGGGAAACTTCATTTCCTAATATATCTTCATGAATAGAATCTATGTAAATCAAAGTTCTTAATTTGATTAGAAAGGCCACATGTCCTAACATATATTCACCTTTGATTCTATACCCCCTCATTACTTGTATCCTTGGTAATATAATATCTGTAAATTTGGGCCTGATAAAACATTGTATTGAGAAGTCATACAAGTAAAAAGGAAAATATATGGTGTACTATAATTTAAAAAAAGAAAGAAGGAAAGTAGAGACACTTCCAAGAATTAGTTAGGGCAACTAAAGAAGATCATCAGGGAGAGAAGGTTTAAAAACAAGTAGCAAACAACAAAGAGGGGTTCTTCTTTCTCTGAGAGTCAGTTGGCTACATGGAGGAGTGGAGTCATTTTCTAGTTTTATTGTAACAGAGGGATACAGAGAGAGCATATTATATTTATCTTTTGGTAGCTTGATTGTAATGATAGAGATAAGTAATCTTGTGATTATTTGTTTATGTTCTTAGAATAAAGAGGAGTATATTTATGTAAGATCTTGAGGTCTGATTATTTATTTCCTGGTTGAAATTGATTATGCAGTCTTTTCTCACTATTTTGAATATAGTTCTATGTTATTATGTCAAGTACTTATGTGATTGTGAATCAGTTAGTTCATAAACTCATCATCCACTGAGTAAATTATTTAGTTCCTCTTACTTCCTCTATTTTGTGAAAGACTTTATGGATGGTCTTGAGGCTGTTATCTAGTTTTTCTCTTATTATTTTGTTGAATATCTGATAATATTCAATCCATGTCTATGGATGAATGTTAGCTTAGCCTTCATGTCTTCTAGTCAAAGACATAGTCTATTATATAATTCATTGTAAATCATTCTAGAAGGGAGTTGTACCTTTGAATTCAGAGGAGGGTTATCAACCAATGATAACTCATCCAACTGTTAGTACATTTTGTTCTTCTTTTTAGGTATATTGAGTCTTTATTTACATTTCTTTCCAAAGGACAAATCTGTTTACTAAATATCATCATCATCATCATCATCATCATCATCATCAGTAGCATCATCATCATCATCTTCTTCTTCTTCTTCAAGAAAAGTTGTGTCAGGAACATCATCGACTAACTGTTGTTCATGATCATTATCTACATCATCTTCTCTTTGTTCACAATCTTCTTCTTCCATCGCATTATGCCTCATCGGCCTTCCTCTTGGATCATGTCTAACAAAAAATGACCAACCTGATTTATTTGGAACCTCTAAGTAAAATACCTACTCACATTGGCTTGGAAGAACATAGGGCTCATCTCCAACTGGCTCAAACCACCTTGTATTAATAATTGGAAATCCATTGTCATGTTCAATAACAGTTCTATCAGGATTATTTTAATTAAGCCATAACCTATACCATCTGATGACAAAGAGAACTAATTTGAATGAATTAAAGTCACACTCAAGTATATCATCCAAAATGTCATAGTATCAATTTTTAGACTCTCGAGGATGTAAGTCATTTCTAGTTGAAATATTAGTCACCTAAAAGACTACACTTATTACAGAATCACAAGTTTTCTTTGTGTCATCCAACTTTTTGATGCAAATTTATGACCATTGCAAAACATAGCCTTGTGGTGTTTGAACTGCAAAAATATGTCAAACATGAATAAATTATTGCATCAAGAGTTCATAAATGTACAGGTGATTAAAAAATTTATCCCTCTATTACAAATTTAGCACATTTATGCTAAATTTATTGCATCTAGAGTTCATAAATGTGCTAAATTTATTTCCCTTTGCATAAAATTTGGATCTCCATTATGATGAGCTTCATTAACCAATGAAGACATAGCTTCCCATGTTAATGTGCAACCTAAATGATGACTTTGTTCAATCCATATCATCATCCAATCTTGATTGTTTTCAATATACAAATGTATTGCATCCCACTGTCGAGCAGTTGTATAAAAAATAAATAGATGCCTTACAACTGATTAATTTTGAAGATTAAGAATTAATTAATAGCTACAATAACATCTTATAATTTATTACCTCTCACTTTCCTCATTCTACCTTTCCCCACTAAGTACTCCCCTTCAAATTTTCTAATGGTGTCGAAATATCAAATGCGATCTATATGGATCTTTTCTGCAAGCTTAGGAAGATATTCAGTAACGCACACCATAGTCTAGTATACCATATATCCCTCCACCATAGAACCCTCAAGATGTTCTCTTTTCTGAACCAAAGCCTTCAAAAATTTCAGGTGCCTCTCCACCATCCACATTGAGTGTGTATAGGTCCACACAATTCAATCTCCTCAACTTGATGTATGAGGTAGTGTTCTTGTGCATTTTAAAAGGTTGAAGGTAGACACTTTTCCATTTCACACATTAGATGAGGAATTCTTCTCTTCCATTATTTTATATCTTCTTTATGGATTTCTTTAGATGACAACAACCTACAAGACATTCAAGACATAAAAATATATAAACATGAGACTTTACAATATATACAACAAATTGAACAAATATCATTGCTTACCTCATGTATTTTCCAAGATCATATATCACTTGTTTGATGTTATTGTCGAAGTTCTCTAGGAGAGAAAGTGGTAGCATGTACTGCAACAATTATAAAAATAATCATGTCATTATTTTCTCACATAATACAATGAGAAGTACATGCAATTTACAAATATATTGTAAATAAAAAAGAACATGACTTACCTTGATGAAGGTATGCCAGTCATGCATTTTCAACCCTAGCCCAAATTCACTTTTTTGATATGGTATTGCTTATGTTTGCAGAAAATCCTATGGGAAATAAAAATTTCCGTATGACTTCTTTTGTGGCATCACTTTGTTGATCTGTTAATAACCAAGGAAGGGCATTTGTATTAATCCATTCTCTATTTCTATTTGATTCAATGAAAATTTTCATTGCATGATTGGATTCATGAATGTCGCTACAAATTTTGACAATTTTTTCTTTTTCACACCTTCCATCCAATAGCCTCCACAATGTCTCTATTACATTCTTTCCAATATGCATAGTATCAAACAAATGCACAATTTGCAGCTACTCGTAGTAGGGCAACCTACTAAATTTTATGGGATAACATTTTAGTCCATTTGGAAGGTGTTTAGTAGTATTGCCTTGATGACATTCATGATCATCAATCACATAATCAGCAAACAAAACACAATATACATATACAAATTATAAACATAAACCATTAGGTAGAATGGTAGTACCTTGATGATTAATTATATTATATTCCAACTTCCATAGGTGAGGTGTCATTCTCTATGGCTTAGATGTAGTCTCTTCTTTCCCATTGAAAATATGTTTTTTAGTAATTTGACAGTTATTATTTTTGTGGAGAAAGTGTCTATGCTCATCAAACACCTTCTTTGCTAAACTTTTTAAATGACGACATTTCATCTTTGGACCACAAATTGGACATGCAAATTTTCCCTTTGTTTGAAGACCTACAATATAATGATACAATTGGATTAAATATGTTAATTTTTATATTTAGAATTATCATGTGCAACTTGAATTCACCATAACATACCATAAAAATGTGTTAGCCCTAGGGCATCATGTATTGTCCATACAAGCATTGCATGGAATTAAAATTGTTTGTCTCCTATTGGTCTAGAGATGTCATACATAGTGACACCATTCCATAACTCCACCAACTCATCAATAAGAAGCACAATATATACATTCATATCTTTAACTTGGTATTTACCTAGTTGAATGAATAACAACAATACATAATTATTGTGACCATTTTACTGCAAGATTTCTAATTACATGCAAATAACTATTAAATGATCAAATACCTAGAACAATCATTGTCAACATAATGTGCTCCCTCTTTATTGTCATCCATGGAGGAATGTTATTATTGATGACAAAAATAGGCCAAATAGATTTTAGCTCTCCAAATGGATTGACACCATCCGCTGCCACTAAAACCTTGAGATTTTAAGGTTCTTCGATAAAGTGTGGCCACTTTTCCTCTATGTCCTTAAATATAGAACCATTCACAAACATTGGGATAATGTCATCTTAACTCCTATTTCATGCATGGTAATCCATAAATTGTGCCAAGCTACCACACCTGAATAATCTCTGCAAACATGGTATAATGGGGATGTAATGAAGAACCTTGTGAGACACCTTTTTTGTTATTTGATCTGTTTGATATCTACTCGTATGACATTTAGGGCATTCTATTGAAAATTTATGTTCTTTATGATAAATAATATGATCATTAGGACAAGAATCTATTTCTTGATACTCTATTCCAATATCTTTCATAGTGGCACATAATTCTCGGTATGAGCAAGGGAGAATATTTGATGGTGGTAACAAAAAATCACCTATCAATCTATAGAAAAAAATATAAGTTGTTAATATTAAAAATATTTATGGTACATGTTTCACCCTTTAATTACTATAATGACATATATGACATACCTTAGCATACATGACATTTTTATGTTAGATAAACCATTCATAACCTTCAAGTTCAACAATAACAATACAAAAAAGAGAAGAGTTGTATATCATGGTTGACATCAACATCATCATCAGTTGTGCCAGTACCAAATGTGTCATGGATCAATGTATTAGTACCATCATCTTCAAATGTGTTATCTGGCGCATGATCGTCATCTTCCATGGGATCATAATCTTCAAATTCAATATTTGCTCCTCCATGATCCTCTACTTCCAAAGCCATATTCTCCATATTTGCACCTCCATGGTCCATATCATGTACTCCTTTAAGGAGGTCAGCCTATATAAAAATGATGAACACAAATAAACCATGATAATGATCTCATCATCAAGTTTATTTCAAATATATATTAATTTTTAAATAAATATAATGAAAAAATTACAAAGTCATGATAATAAAACCCTCCTTCATTATCCCTACAATCTCTCTTAGCTGTTTTGATTAGCAATCTTCTAGTGTTTAAGCCCTTACAAATATTGCAGGGACAATAACATTTTCCATCACCTTTTCTTTTCAAGTTAGACCACAATCTATTGATTGTATCCCCATTACCTTCTTCACTTGGATTGTCTAACATGATCCTCTTCACTTAGATTATCTATAACCTAATTATATATATAAATTGAGAAGTTAGTTATGAAATGATGATGCAGGAGCATCTCGGGTCCTTGGCAATCCTATGTCACCAAAAAGAATTTGAAGTTTTGTCTGTGTTCCTTGGTTTCTACTTTGATTGAGTTGGTTGGTAGTTGGTCAGTTTCCTTTGGTTACTAAGTGTGGTTGGTTCTCTCTTGGGAAGTTGGTTATTTCACTAGCGCTTGGCATTGCCTGTATATTGCTCAGTTATCGTGCTTACCGATGGGTCTAGTTTTGTTTCTTGTTGTGGCTGACTTGTGCATTTATATTGGATCATGGAATTAATGTTGGTATCCATCATTAGGAAGCATGTGGTCCTAGATTTGACCATTACTTCTGTTGATTATGGATTTGAAGGCTGACTCTGCTCGGTAGCTTCTTGTATAAATGTAGATGTTTGATTGTAGTTTAGAGGCAATAGTATTTGGATAGAAGATAGTAGACATTAGATTTGGGAATTTTTAATAGATCCTCATATATTTGAGGACTTTTGTATTTCATTGTAATATCTGGCCCTAACTGGGAAGGCCTTACAACCCGACATGTATGATTCCTATTGATGATAATATATAAAAGATCTAGCATTCTCTCTCACTATCATTTTTTGTTGCGTCCACATATGTACTGCAGGCTTGGAACATTAGGGTGTGCCATCCTTTGGCCCTTGATGCTCCCTTCCCTTGCATTAGGTGGTATCAAAGTGAGGTGAGATCTTGATCTAGTTCTGTGGATCTAGGTTTGCAGGTTCCTCTTGAAGCCCTAGTTGATTGTTGTGAGGTAGCAGATTCTGATCTGGCCTGCAATTGCAGAGGGTTGGCAAGATGGTTCATGGGAGGTGAGATGTAGATCTAGGATTGGTAGATATGATAAGGTAGATTGCTACTAGATTAGAAGCATTAGAGACAGCCCAAATAAGAGGCAGACATCTTGAAGATGTTAGTGATGATGAAATTGAAGAAGAACAGGCGAATGTAGAACCTGAACCTATTATGGATCAAGGTGAAGAAAGGTTTTTGAAGGCTTTGACAACACCACATTTTAATCTTCCTGAGTATGGTGGAAAGCTAGATTCTGATGAATTGGTGGACTGGATCATCGAGATGGAAAAGTATTTTGAATATGAAAACATTCCTAAGGATAAGAAGGTGAAGATTGCAAGCACAAAGTTGAAAAGTCATGCATCCTTATGGTGGGAACATCTACAATTGGATGGGAAAAGGAAAGGAAAGGAAAAAATCAAGGTATGGAGTAAAATGGTCAATAAATTGAAAGGAAAGTTCTTACCCTGTGATTATCAGATTAACCTAGTTCAGGGAATGCAAAGTTTGAGATAGAAAGATAGCTCGGTAAAGGATTATATTGAGGAATTCTATAGATTAGATATCAGATCTGGACATGATGAAGATGATGTGGAAATAATTGGTAGATACTTGAATGGTTTGAGAGTTTCCATCCAAGAGGAAATTATCATGGTCAAGTTGGAGAACATTGAAAAGGCTTATCAATTTGCTTTGAAGGTCAAGGAGAAACTAAACATGAGACATGAGAAAAGATAGAGAGGTCTTTGTGGTAGATTCCCTAGAGGAAGAGGTAGATCTAATGGTGAAAATGGTAGATATGAACTAGAAAAGATAAATCTGGAAAAAGGAAAGACAGAGTGGAAAGGTGAAAGTTCTAGAGGAAGAGGCCATAACTACCAAGGTAGTTATGGCAGAGGAAGTTTCTGAGGAACTTTTTATAATTATGGAGAAGATGGACATAGATCTTTTGAATGTACACAAGCTAGTAAGAAGGCTGGTAGCAGTAGAAATTCTTTGGTGAAAGAAGAGTCACCGAATGAACCTGAGAAAGAAAATAACTTGATGGTAAGGAGAGCACGATGGAATGAAAGCAAGAAGGAAGATCTAGTAAGGAAAATTTTGTTCAAGACTAGATGTAGAGTTTTTGACAAAGTTTGGAAGGTAATCATTGACAGTGGTAGCTCAGAGAATCTAGCATCTAAAGAGATGGTCACAAAATTGCAATTGGAAAGGTTAGTACATCCCAAGCCCTATTATATTTCATGGATCAAAGATGAGCATACACTCTTGGTAAGTGAACAATGTTATGTGAATTTGAAGATTGGAAAGTACCATGATAAGGTGTTATGTGATATCATGCCTATGGATTGTTGTCATAATTTGTTGGGTAGACCTTGGCAATATGATAGATATGCTATATATGATGGGAGATTGCATAAGTATACTATTGTGGCTGATGGAAAGAAACATATCTTGTTACCATTGATGGAAGAATGTGTTAGTAATGTTTTCACATCTATGAAAGTTTTTTTGATGGAAGGAAAGAAGTTTGTTAACTCTTTGAAGAAGAATGATGTATGTTTTGTTGTGATTCCTAATAAGCCGAGTAAGAAAAGAGAGGATAATGTCCTTGAGGAGATTGATAAGTTACTCACTGAGTATAGTGATATAATTTTTGATAATGTACCTAATGGTTTACCACCGAAAAGAAGCATTGATCATTGTATGGATCTAATACATGGAGCTAGTTTATCGAATAAGGCACCTCATCGGTTGACACCTACCGAGAATCGATAATTGAACAGATAGATTCAAGAGTTGCTGGAGAAAGGATTGATCAGAGAAATTTTGAGTCCTTATGCAGTACTTGTTGTATTGGCACTGAAGAAGAATAGAGAATGGAGAATATGTACTGATTCCAGAGCAATCAATAAGATAATAGTGAAGTATAGGTTTCCTATACCGAGGATGGATGATATAATGGACAGCTTGAATGGAGAAAATTATTTCACAAAGATTGATTTGAAAAGTGGGTATCATCAGATCAAAATCAGAGAAGGTGATGAATGGAAGACTACTTTCAAGAAAAAAGAAGGTTTGTATGAGTGGTTGGTTATGTCCTTTGGTTTAACTAATGCATCGAGTACTTTTATGAGGTTGATGAATGAAGTTTTGAAGAAATTATTCGATAAGTTTTTTATTGTATATCTTGATGATATTCTAATATTTAGTAAGACTAGAGAAGAATATTTGTTGCATGTTAGACAAGTTTTAAAAAGGTTGAAAGAGGAAAATTTGTTGATAAATCTGAAAAAGTGTTCATTCGTGAAAGAAGAGATTGTGTATTTGGGATTTGTTATTTTAGTTGATGGTTTGAAGATGGATCCTGGAAAGGTTGAAGCTATTCTGAATTGGCCTACACTTGTGAATGCTACTGAGGTAAGATCATTTTACAGTTTGGCAAGTTTTTACCAAAAGTTCATAAGGAATTTCAGTTCAATTTGTAATGCTATGACTAAGACTATGAGAGGAGACAAAAGAGAATTCAAGTGGACACATGGAGCTGACAGACGTTTTGAGACTCTAAAGCAGAAGGTTGCCGAATTACCTATTTTGGCATTACCTGATTTTAGTAAGGTATTTCAAGTAGAATGTGATGCAAGTGGAAGTGCAATTGGAGCTGTGTTGAGTCAAGAAGGTAAACTTGTTGCTTTCTTTAGTGAAAAGTTGAATGATGCTAGAAGGAAATATTCTTTGTATGATCAAGAATTCTATGCTATTGTTCAAGCACTGAAGAAATGGAGACATTATTTGATACCGAGTGAATTTGTGTTGTATACTGATCATAAGGCTTTACAATATTTGAGTAGTCAAAATAAGTTGAATCAAAGACATATTAAATGGGTTGAATATTTGCAGAGTTATACATTTGTGATAAAGCATAAGAGTGGAGTCACTAACCGACTTGCTGATGCATTGAGTAGAAGAAGATCTTTGATGACCAAGATGAAAATTGAAGTTCTTGGTTTTGATGAGATGAAAGGTTTGTATGAAAATGACCCTAATTTTTCTGAGCCATGGAGAAAGTGTAGAGAACCTATTCAAGATCAACAAGATACTAAATGGGATGAATATTTTATTCAGGAAGGTACATTGTTTAAAGGTATTTAGTTGTGTATACTAAGATGAGTAATGAGATCTAATTTGATAAAAGAAAAACATAGTAGTGGTTTGGCTGGACATTTTGGCATTGATAAAACATGGAATTTTCTTAAGGAGAAATACTTTTGGCCACAGTTGTATAAAGATGTTCATAAATTTGTAAAAATTTGTGGAATTTGTCAAGTCACAAAAGGAGTAAGTCAGAATACTAGATTTTATACACCGATTGTTATTCCTAAGAAACCTTTGATTGACATCAGTATGGACTTTGTTCTTGGCTTACCAAAGATAATAAGAGGTAATGATTCAATATTTGTTGTTGTGGATAGATTTTCTAAGATGGCACATTTTATACCTTGTAGAAAGACATTAGATGTAGTACATGTAGTAGATCTTTTCTTTAAGGAAATTATTAGATTGCATGGATTACCGAGGAGTATTATCTCTGACCGAGACAGTAAATTTGTTGGATACTTTTGGAAAACACTTTGGAAGAAATTTGGCACTGAGTTGAAATATAGTTCTACATTTCACCCACAAACTGATGGACAGACTAAAGTTGTGAATAGAAGTTTGGGAAATCTATTGAGATGTTTAGTTGGAGACACACCAAGTAATTGGGATTTTGTGTTGGCACAAGAAGAGTTTTCATACAATAATTCAATGAATAGGAGTATTGGAAAGACACCATTTGAGATTGTGAATGGTACTCAACCGAGAGGAATATTTGATTTGAGAGACATTGCTGATGAGAATAAGAAAAGTGCTAAAGGAGTAAAGTTTGCTGAATATATGAAAACATTGCATGAAGATGTGAAGGTGAAGCTGGAAGACAGTAACCAAAAATACAAAGATAGAGCTGATAGATCAAGGAGACATAAAAATTTTGATGTTGGTGATGAAGTGATGGTTCATTTGAAGAAAGGTCAATTTCTTGTTGGAACATATGGGAAGCTGAAGATGAAGAAGTTTGGACCATGCAAGATTTTGAAGAAATTTGACAGTGGAAATGTTGACTTACCTGATGACATGGACGTATCACCAATTTTCAATATTGCTGATTTGTATGAGTATCATGAACTTGATGAAGAAGTGATAGTACCGATAGAATATCCTAAGAAGTAGAATGATGAAGTTGAATAGATTTTGAAGTAAAGAGTTGGCAAGAGCACAAGAGGAAAATAGTATATGGAATATCTAGTTAAGTGGAAGAATAGACCAATGGAAGATAGTTCATGGATTTCATAGTTTGAGTTGGATGCATCTCGAACTAGGTATACCAAATGATTTGGAGAATCATTTCTAAATAACCCTAGGTGTCTGATGCAGGAGCATCTCGGGTCCTTGGCAATCCTATGTCACCAAAAAGAATTTGAAGTTTTGTCTGTGTTTCTTGGTTTCTGCTTTGATCGAGTTGGTCGGTAGTTGGTCAGTTCTCTCTTGGGTGGTCAGTTATTTCATTGGCGCTCGGCATTGCCTATCTGTTGCTCGGTTATCATGCTTACCGATGGGTCTAGTTTTGTTTCCTATTGTGGCCAACTTGTGCATTTATATTGGATCATGGAATTAATGTTGGTATTCATCATTGGGAAGCATGTGGTCCTAGATTTGACTGTTACTTTTATTGATTATGGATCTAAAGGCCGACTTAGCTTGGTAGCTTCTTGTATAAATGTAGATGTTTAGTTGTAGTTTAGAAGCAGTGGTTTTTGGATAGAACATAGTAGACATTAGATTTGGGGATTTGTAATAGATCTTCACATGTTTGAGGACTTCTGTAATTCATTGTAATATATGGCCCTAACAGGGAAGGCCTTACAAGCCCACATGTATAATTCCTATTAATGATAATATATAAAAGATCTAGCATTCTCTCTCTCACTATCATTGTTTGTTGCTTCCGCATGTGTGCTACAGGCTTTGAACATTAGGGTGCACCATCCTTTGGCCCCTGATGCTCCCTTCCCTTGCATCAAATGATGTTGTACTAGTATAGTATACTAAATAGTGACACTTTTGTTATTGTAGTCTTCCACCTCAAACTCTTTCCTATTGTGGCAAGAAAGAAAGATATTCAAATAATATAGTAGTTTGTAAATCAAAATAAAATATCATATATATTATACACAAAATATATCAGAAGTGCATCAAATTTGACCAAGCACTACTGGGAACTAGACCCAGCAACAAATGGATTTGTGATGATTTTCACAATAATACATTTGTTGTAGGGTATAAGGTCCCAGTAGTGCTTAGGAAAATCTACATGGTGAAGGTTGTATATGTTGTGTGTGTGTGTGCACGTATAAAAAAGAGGGCCTTTATCTTTGATCTTAAAATGACAAATATGCCTATCTAACACTTTTTGAGGGTGCAAGGAACAACAAATGGAGGCAACATGACATCACAAATGGAGGTAAGTTATTGATTGTGGGTGCAGGGAACAACACGCATGAGTACTTTTATCAAATTGTAAATTTCAATTTTGAACCATTCTATGAATATAGAACATCGATGTAATCTCAGAAAATAAAGATTACTTATTTTTTTATTCTACATTACTTACTATTTGAGTGCACGTTCCACCTAAAACTTGATCAATTCTTGTTTGATCATTCAATTTTGTGTTGACTATCCTGTAGAAGTATACAATTTTGTATTTCCCCAATATGTTATTCAAAAAACAAAAATAGAATAAAATAGTTGTTGAGAAAGATCATCATAGGAGTATCAAAAACTTGAGATCCAAAGGTAACTCAACATTATAAGACTCTTACATTCAACCTTCATCTCATGCACCTAATAAATAGGTGATAAAATACATGAAATTAAAAAATTACATTACAAAATAATGAGCTAAAACTACCTACAAAAGTAGTACCCAATTTATATACAAAACATTTAACTAATGAATTGTGTTTTTCATCTCATCTTCACTACCAAAATAATCACCCCTTTAATCTAACTGCAGTTTAGCGACCATGTGCCTATCATCCTCAATCAAGACTAAGGAACACTATAGGCAAATACACTATCTAAATTGTCTAAATTAATAAATGCTAGTATAGAAAGAAGACATGAAGATTTGTCTGACAAAAATGAATACACTAAATTGAACCAATGGCATGTTTACAACAATTATTTTGTATGTGAAATTTTGGGAGTTGCATGAGAAGTTTTAGTGTCTAAATATTCAACTATTCCCTCTAACTGATTAGGAGTGGTTGGGGAAGTTGAGAGGAAAGTTTTCAAACATTCATATTCACTTATTGAATGCTTTGGAGACTACTAGTTTGACTATCCATGCATTATTAGTGACTGAGATTCATTAAAGGATACAAAACCTTTCATTTTGGGTTATTGTGTGTGGATTCAAATGTAGGTTTGATTTGGTTAATGTTTAGAAGAGATCAATAAAGTATTTAAAGACAATCTTACATGTTTGGAGAGGTTTGAGAGGCACTTATCATGACTGTACCCTCACAAACAGCAGCATAGACTGGTTTTACTATGTTTCCTTTCTCTATTGATAGGTTTCCTTTTGCTGTCATAGGGGTACAGTCAGAGGGTTCATTGAAAAAATGATCCTTTGAATGGTTACTATGAATATGAATGATTTGATATAGCATATTGCTCATTTTACTTGAAGTTTGGAATAGCTTGTGCAAGGGTGAAAGTACTTTTGATCATTTTGGTCATGACTATTCTTGTACATAGTCAGGAAATGTAACTATCTAATGATTATATGTAATGTTGAATGGATTAAATGCTTTATTCTTGGTAGAAGTGAATGGAAGGAATAGTGTTGGTGTTAAGTTTCATTTATTATTGAATTCAATGGTTTCCATGATGTGTTGAGGAGTTTTCTCCCTGTTTAATGTTAACTTTTCCTACACAATCCACTCATACAACAGTGAAATGCTGTGTGTCAAAGGGATGGTTGATAGTGTTCCTTGAGGGAAGGGGGATTGTGAAAGACTTGTTATCATTGACTTGTAGGTGAAATTCCTTTTATAGTTTTACCTTTTCAATAAAATATTAACCAATTTATTTGTAGGTATTAGTTGAGGGAATCAACTCACTAGGTGTCTCATTGTTGTAAGTAAGAAGAGGATCTTTCCTCATTGTGTTATTTGGCATTACAAAGGTGCATCATAATGAGTGCAATTTTATATTATATAAAAATGTGTAACAAATGTTTTAGCCAAGTCTAAATGTGGGGATCATGTTATTTGGTAAATGTAGAAACCACTCAAGTATCTATCCACCTAAGCTTTGTATAAATAATCTAATCATTAAAAGTGACTTCTTGGATAAAAATGCAAAATTTAGATTACATTCAGTCAAGGATTCCCTTTTCCCTCATATTTATCAGAGTTTGGAATCTCAAAAAGTGGAGGGAAAGGTATGTATGTTATAGATCTATCTAATGTACATGATCAATTCTTCAAACATGTACACTTTGCATTGAGTATGGCTTACCATTTGCAAATCACTTATTGTGTATTTTGTCTATTTCCATTCTTGACCAAATGGGTTGTTAGTAGGTTGCTTTTATTTTTTTTGAGTATTTTTATTATGTACATACTATAGGTATTTTGAATTTTTGGATTTGACTTGGTTCTTCTGATGATTTAGATTGTAATGATTTGGTTTGGTTGAATTTTGTTGAATTTTTTATTTTGGCTTGGTTCTTTTGATGATTTAGATTATAATGATTTGGTTTGGTTGAAATTTAATGATTTCTTTGACAGGTATGTGATTGTTTTTTTTTTGGTTATTTGGATTGAATTACTTTTGTTAAGGATTCTAATTGTTGGGATTAAATTGGTATAGTGAATTATGTTTTTTTTGGTTATTTGGATTGAATTAATTTTGTTAAGGATTCTAATTGTTGGGATTAAATTGGTGTAATCACCTAAAAATGGACAAAGACAATTTAATGATAATTCAAAGAAAATCAAGTGAAATCAAATCAAATCAAGGACATAATTGAATCAAATGAATCACAATGCAATATTAGCCAATCAAAATGAAAATCAGGACTTAATTCAATATCAATCAAAATTGAGAGCATTTTAATCAAGGGCAATTAAATCAAAATACAATTAATTCAATTAATTGTATAGTCTTGGATTAAATTAAATTCAACCCATTCAAGGGGTACATGGCTAAAATAAATCAATTAAATCAATTTATTAAATATCAATTACTCTCAACAACCACAAAGAGAGGAAAATCAATCAACCAATGAGATTGAAGGAAAGATATTCACATGGATCAAAGTCAAATTGAATCTCAATCACTCAAAGTGAGAGAGAATCTTAGCCATTGATCTTGTCTTCTTGTCTCAAGCTTTGAGGACACAAACTTTTCTTTGTCTTCACAGGTTGGAACCAATGACTCAACCATGATCAAATGCAACTACACCCCCTCACATTGGGAAAATCTATAAAAGGAAGGCTAAAATCCTTCATAAATAATCAACCACCTATCTAAGAATTGCATCAAACCTCTTGCAATTTGGATTTAGAAGAGAAATTGGAGAGCATTTACCATTTTACTCTTATAATTGTTAGCTTTAGCATCATGCATTTCAATTTATTCTCATTCTAGAACTGTCATTAGTGAGAGCTTGCTGAGAGCTTATTCATTAACATTCTAGTTAGAGATCCATAGGATGCTGAATTAATCGTTGATTTTTGCTAATAGTTGTTCAATTTGTGGTTGTATTTAGTTGCTATTTCAATTTATTGTTGATGATTAACATTAATTCTATGAAGATACATTTATTTGTATATAAAATAGCACCCACCATGGGGCTGTAAGCATCATGTTATCAAATTTTATCATTTGGATCCTATTTGTATGCTTTGATCTGATATTTTTCATGTTTAATTTGTAGAAAATAGGTAAAGTGTCACCTACAGCATATTCAGTCACCCCTGTGACAAATCTGATGATGCCTGTACACTCTGTAGTGATGCCTTTTTGCTGAATGATCATGCTTGGCAGATCTTTCTATTTCTATCTTACATTATTTGTTGTCGCTTACGGGAGAAGAAGTCACACTTTTGAGATAAAGCTTTATTGCCTTTGGGTAATAAAGTCACGCATGCTAGTAAAACCTTGTCGCTTATGAGTAATTCATTGTCGCCTGATAGAAGGCTTTTCTTCACAATTGATCTGATGAATGATGCTTGTTATCTTTCTCTTTACGCTTTGACTTAATTCATTGTCACTTTGAGTAAATTGGTTGTCGCTTATGCAAATATTGTTTACGCTTTGAAATAATTTTCTTACACCTGTTAAATTTTCTGTCATCTGGTGAAATTTTAAGTGTCACCTGCTAATAGTAGATTTACACTTTTAAGCAATTTAATGTCGCCTATTTGGTAGACAATGTTGCTTAAAGTTTTTTGTCTTAATTTGTTTGCAGATTGATAAATTCAGATATCTAATTCTCTATTTTCATGTTTTGACAGGAAATGAGCAGACATCTGAAGGTACAGAAGCCATAAGCTAGATATAATCAAGAGGAGAAAATACTTTCAAAAAGGATAAAAAAGGAGAAACAAGCACATACTAAAACTATCCTTGAGCAAACACAAGATGAAGATAGTCAGGTATATCAAAAATACCTTGCTATAGTTGAAGCTTATAAAAAGAAATTTGTATCTCTAAATTGGATCTTTAGTCCTTAGTTCTTTTTAAAGATTTACAATTAGAAGTGATCAAATTCTTTACATAAATCTTTGTTTTGTCAAATTCAATTTTGGTTTCCCTTCACTTTGTTTTTTGGTGTTGACTAACTTGCTGGAGTTTAAGCACATTGGAAGGAGCTATGACCAAGGTGAGTTGAAAAACTACAAAATCCCTCTCAAAAATGCCCCTAGCCTATGCTACCTACGGACAAGGTATTTCTCTATTTCAAGCTTGCATTTTCTTAGATTGTGACATTCATTTGATATAAGCTTTCGGTAAAGTAGGAAATGAATTTCACACTTCAATTATAAGAATCTCCTTGTCAAGAGATTGAAAAAGAACAAATGTGTGTCTAATTGTGTGGAACAAAGGAAGACAATAGGGATATGCTCTTCACTCTTTGAGTGAATCAAACTCCCAAATTTGTCCTACTTAGTTCATTTCTTGCTTTACATGAACTGATGGAATATGGATGAAGTGACTGAGAGGGGGGGGTGAATCAGTCAACCATAAATCTTTTCCCTATTAATTCTTTGCAGATCCCTTTAAGATATCTTAACAATGTTATCTGTTTTAGCACTCAGTAAATAGATTGCAGTAACTTTGAAGATGCAGAAAGTATTATCAATATTATCTTTAGATATTCATCAAAACATGTATATGATTGTGAAAGCAATTAAGAACACAAAAGACACAAGATTTAATGTGGAAACCCAATATGGGAAAAACCACCAATGTATCTAGATACTGATTTTCACTTTTCTGAAGTGATGCCCGGTTAGAAGCCAACCCGGTAAAACGTTACAAAACACACTGTTAGGTGTGACCTTGTTAGAGGATTTAAAACACCCTGCTAGGAGTGGCCTGGTAAGAGGTCTTGAAAACAATTCAATGGAATTGTCACCTTGTTAGAGGATTTATATTATGGCTGTTAAACCAACTCGGTTAAGAGATTTAGAATTCACTGTTACAATGATAAGAAGGTAACAATGAAAAAGTGACCTGTATAATAATGCAACTGTCTTGCTGATTACAGATCTCTGTTCTGCATAAGTCTGATCTTCTCTGATCGAATAAATCTCTGCTGCTCCTCAAGGATATCTGAACATCCTTCACAAACTTGCATATATCTTTCCTTCTTTTCTTCTGTAGATCTTCTGCTGTGTTGTTATTTTTCTTTTCACAATTGACCTTTTATTTATATGATTTTGGATTAGTCAAATCATCATTATTTAGTATAACAGTCGGCTGAATTAAGTAAACTCTATTTGCAAAAATCCTTCAAGGGCCGACGGTGCTCGGTGACCATATCTCTTATAATTTTTCGGTGACCGAGGGAACTCGGTAAACACCGACAATTCTTTACCTTTGATAACCGACTAAACTCGGTAAACACTATCTTTTCTTCGGCAACCGAGTGAACTCGGTAAACACTAAACTTTCTTCAACAACCGAGTGAACTCGGTAAACACTAAACTTTCTTCGGCAACCGAGTGAACTCGGTAAACACTAAACTTTCTTCGGCAACCGAGTGAACTCGGTAAACACTAAACTTTCTTCGGCAACCGAGTGAACTCGGTAAACACTAAACTTTCCTGTCAGGCAGACCGACTGAGCTCGGTAGAAGCTGATTGCTGCGGACTATGACATAGTGTGACATCAAAGACAATACATAATTGAGTAGCAATTTCCTTCAGACAATTGTTTCCAACAATCTCCCTCTTTGGCATTGATGGCAACACAATATGTCATATCATAAGAAATTTGAAAGAGTTAGCTCAGAATCTCCCTCTGTCAGCAAACTTCCTGTAACCTAAAAATTCTTCCTTCTGACTATTGAAAATTTCTTGAAAGCAATAGTAAAGAGCAATAGTAAAGACATAGCAAACACTCCCTCTTTGACAACACATGCCAAAGACAACTCACATATTACCGGTGAAAATTAATGTACCTCAAGTACTGATTCATATGCAATGATTCCTTTAATATACTGCATCAACAAGTTGATTTTCAGTCATGTTCTGGTTGATGCATCACTAAAACTGTATTTAGTGATCCTCGGATAGGGGAATGACCCCTAACTTACCTCTTAGATACATAAATGCATCCTTAGGTAATGGTTTGGTAAAAATGTCTGCAATCTGTTCTTTTGTATGAATATATTCTAATCTGATTTCCTTGTCCTGTACCAATTCTCTGACAAAGTGATATTTAATAGCAATGTGCTTGGTTTTGGAATGCATCACTGGATTCTTAGAAATGTTTATTGCACTGGTATTGTCACAAAATATAACAACTGGTTCTTTGATTTCAACCTTCATACCTTCTAATAGCTGTTTAAACCAAACAATATTTGAACAGTTTACTGCAGCAGCAACATATTCTGCTTCAGCTGTGGATTGAGATGTGCAATTCTACTTTTTACTAGTCCAGGATACCAGTCTTTTTCCAAGAAAAAATGCTCCACCACTTGTACTTTTTCTGTCATCAATGTTTCCTGCCCAATCAGCATCAGTAAACACTTTCAAGTCTAGATTGCCTCCAAATTTATACCACAAACCATACTCTTCAGTTCCTTTTAAGTATCTTAAGATTCTTTTGATTGCCATCATGTGATTTTCCTTAGGTTTTGCTGAGAATCTAGCTACTATATCGACTGCTAAGGCAATATCAGGTCTTGTATGTACCACATACTGCAATTTTCCAATCATAGATCGGTATAGGGTCTGATCAACTTCTTTTGAATCATCATTTTTGGTAAGTTTCAGTCCAGTACACATGGGTGTACCAACTGGTTTTGAATCTTCCATTCCAAACTTCTTAAGTATCTCCTTAATGTATTTGGATTGAGTAATGTATATACCATTCTTGCTTTGCTGAATTTGAAGACCAACAAAGAATTTTATTAAACCAAACATAGACATTTCAAATTCTCTGTTCATTTGTTCTGAAAATTCTTTGCACTGATCCTCATTCCCTGTAAATATAGTATCATCCACAAATATTTCTGCCAGTACAATTTTGTCATCCGGTCCTTCTTTAATATACAGATTGCTGTTATCATTAGCTCTTTTGAAATTAATCTGGATTAAATAGTTATGGAGTCTCTCATACCATGCTCTAGGAGCTTGTTTTAAACCATACAATGCTTTGTGTAACCTGCAGACCATGTCCCTTTTGTCTGGATCAACAAAACCTTTAGGTTGTTCAATGTAGACTTCTTCATCAAGAATTCCATTGAGAAATGCAGATTTTATATCCATCTGATATACCTTAAATCCTTTGTGTGCTGCATAAGCAAGTAGAGTTCTTACACCTTCTAATCTTGCAACAGGAGCAAAAGTTTCTCCATAATCTATACCTTCTTCTTGAGAGTAACCTTTACATACCAGTCTAGCTTTGTTTCTAGATACTTGACCATCTTCATTCAGCTTATTCCTGAATACCCATTTTGTTCCAATTACATTTTTATCTTTGGGTCTAGGTACAAGAGTCCAGGTTTTGTTCTTTTGAATTTGTTCTAATTCTTCATTCATTGCTTCAATCCAACTTTCATTCTCTAATGCATCTTTGATATTTCTAGGTTCAAAATCAGTGAGTAGACATGTACCTTTTAGCTTGCTTCTTGTCATAGTACCATCTGATTTGTTTCCAATGATTTGATCTGGTGTATGATGTCTTCTGACATATTTGGCTAGTATA
This sequence comes from Chamaecyparis obtusa, assembly GCA_027943335.1. Classification (NCBI taxonomy): domain Eukaryota; kingdom Viridiplantae; phylum Streptophyta; class Pinopsida; order Cupressales; family Cupressaceae; genus Chamaecyparis; species Chamaecyparis obtusa. Next base: position 27,155 of record BSBK01009730.1, read on the forward strand.
GGTTCCTTGCCTTTTGAATGATTCATGCTGTTGTCTTCTAGGATCTCTTCTTCAGGTTGCTCGGACTCGGTAGATATTTGCTCGGTAACTTCAGGCTGAGACTCGGTCTGAATTTCTTCCTGTGACTCGGTTTGAACTTCTTCCTACGACTCGGTCTGTGACTCGGTAACTGTGCTCGGCTCGGTAGATATAGCTTCCTTATTGATAGTTGTGTCTATCAATGTTTCAGGTTCAATGTAAACGAATCTTCTGTAGTTCTCAGGTTCCCTTTTGCTTTCTTCCTCAGTCTTTTCTGCAAACTCATCAAATTTTACATGTATACTTTCTCTGACTTTGTAAGTAGATAAGCTCAGACATTTGTATGCCTTGCTTTTGCTAGAATATCCTAGGAATATTCCTTCATCACTTTTCACATCAAATTTATTTCTTCTGGATTCTTTTAAGATATAACACTTGCTACCAAATATTTTCATATAACTTACATTAGGTTTATAGCCATACCATAATTCATAAGGAGTTTTGAATGTGTCTTTCTTCAGTTGTACTCAGTTCAAGGTATGAACTGCAGTGCTGATAGCTTCCTTCCTGTAATTTATAGCGATGTTCTTTTCTATCATTAGAGTCCTTGCACAATCCATAATAGATCTGTTTCTTCTTTCTGCTATTCCATTCTGCTCAGGAGTTCTAGGAGCTGATACCTGTCTTTTGATTCCTCTTTCAATGCAGAAGTTGTTAAAATCATGGGAGATGAATTCACCACCTCTGTCTGATCTTAAGCATTTCAATCTTTTCCCTGTTTCTTTTTCTACTCTTTCTAAGTACCATTTGAACTTTTCAAATGCCTCTGATTTTTCTCTTAAATACATAACAGTCATCATTCTAGAATAATCATCAACGAAAAGAATAAAGAATTTATCTCCAGTATAGCTTTGTATTCCAATAGGTCCACATAAATCAGTATGCACAATTTCCAAAATTTCTTTAGACTGATAGTTCTTGCTTTTGAAACTAGTTTTACTCATTTTGCCAATCTGACAATTCTTACATAGACTAGTGTCAGGTTTTTTCAAAGTAGGAATGCCTCTAACCTTCTTGAATTTGCTTATTTTTATCATGTTATCAAAATTCACATGACATAACCTTTTGTGCCATAGCCAACTTTCTTCTATTTGAGAAATAAGGCATGAATATTCATTGAGATCAAGATAAAATAAGTTACCTTTTGTTTGTTTGCCTGATCCAATGAGTTTTCCTTTTCCATCTAGCAGTCTTGCTTGACCATTCATGAATTCAACCTTGAAACCAGTGTTGATTAGCTGTGCTACACTTAGAAGATTATGTTTTAGTCCTTCAACCCAGTAAGCATTATCACATATGAGTTCTTTGGTTAATGAGATTCTTCCTTTTCCTTTTATACAACAAGGTTCATTGTTTCCAAATCTTACATTACCATTGTCACAGTCTTCTAGATATTCAAATTTTGTCTTGTCACCAGTCATGTGGTGTGAACATCCTCTATCTATTATCCATATATCATCTTTGCTTATATGAGAAATAAGTGCCATCTTATCTTCATCATCATCAGATTCATCTTTTATAGCAATAAAGACAATTTCTTCTTCACTATCATCAGAATCTTTAGCCATAAAACATGATTTCTTACCTTTATCCTTGTATGATTTGAAATTCCTTTTGCCATAGTACTTGTGACTTTTCTTTTCTTCCTTGACTTGCTTGTTTGGGCACCTAGCTGCAATATGTCCAATTTCTTCACATGAAAAATAGATTAAAGGAGTTTTACCTTTATATTTGCCTTTCCCTCTAGAGTACTTCTTTGCAAGTAATGCTTCTACAATTTCAAGATCACTATCAGAACTTTCTTCTGATTCCTCTTCACTGTCTGTCTGAACTTCTTTAATTTTCTTGTTCTTCTTTAGTGAAACCTTGGCCTCAAATGCTGATTCAATATTTTTGGAACTAGGAACATAGTTGTCATAGTTGTCTAATTCAAAAGCTGTCAATCTTCCAACTAAAGCATCCAAAGTTATATTGTGGTTTGTTTCACATCTTCTTTCTTGAATAGCTGATACTCTTATTGCATAGATAGGGAGTAGTGTTCTGAGTACCTTACTTATAACAGTCTCATCTGAGATTGTTCCTCCAGAAGCTCTGATTGCACTTACACTTGCTTTGATTCTTTCAACATATTTTGCAATGTTTTCATCTTCCTTCATATTCATCTTGTCAAACTGTCCTCTTAGGCTTTCTACTTTGGCTCTCTTCACATTTGCATCACCACCATATATTTTCTTCAGTGCCACCCACATTTCATATGCAGTAGTGCAGTCTTTAATATCATCAAATTCTTCATAGCTGAGAGCAGATGCAATGTCTATCATCATGGTGTTGTGAGTCTTTTTATCTACAATGTCTTCAACAGTTAATGCGCCATTAGGAATTGTGTACTCTTCATCAATGTATTTGCATCCTGAATCACCAATGGAAGCCAGATGAAGTCGCATGAGACCTTGCCATGCTGAAAAGTTATCTCTGTTAAGCTTTGGAATTTCCCTCTTGTAAGACATCCTGATCTTTAGCTTAGGTCTTTGAAACCCTTCCTGCAAGCACCAAAAGCTCTGATACCAATTGATGGAATATGGATGAAGTGACTGAGAGGGGGGGGTGAATCAGTCAACCATAAATCTTTTCCCTATTAATTCTTTGCAGATCCCTTTAAGATATCTTAACAATGTTATCTGTTTTAGCACTCGGTAAATAGATTGCTGTAACTTTGAAGATGCAGAAAGTATTATCAATATTATCTTTAGATATTCATCAAAACATGTATATGATTGTGAAAGCAATTAAGAACACAAGAGACACAAGATTTAACGTGGAAACCCAATATGGGAAAAACCACCAATGTATCTAGATACTGATTTTCACTTTTCTGAAGTGATGCCCGTTTAGAAGCCAACCCGGTAAAAGGTTACAAAACAAACTGTTAGGTGTGACCTTGTTAGAGGATTTAAAACACCCTGCTAGGAGTGGCCTGGTAAGAGGTCTTGAAAACAATTCAATGGAATTGTCACCTTGTTAGAGGATTTATATTATGGCTGTTAAACCAACTCGGTTAAGAGATTTAGAATTCACTGTTACAATGATAAGAAGGTAACAATGAAAAAGTGACCTGTATAATAATGCAACTGTCTTGCTGATTACAGATCTCTATTCTGCATAAGTTTGATCTTCTCTGATCAAATAAATCTCTGCTGCTCCTCAAGGATATCTGAACATCCTTCACAAACTCGCATATATCTTTCCTTCTTTTCTTCTGTAGATCTTCTGCTGTGTTGTTATTTTTCTTTTCACAATTGACCTTTTATTTATATGATTTTGGATTAGTCAAATCGTCATTATTTAGTATAACAGTCGGCTGAATTAAGTAAACTCTATTTGCAAAAATCCTTCAAGGGCCGACGGTGCTCGGTGACCATATCTCTTATAATTTTTCGGTGACCGAGGGAACTCGGTAAACACCGACAATTCTTTACCTTTGATAACCGACTGAACTCGGTAAACACTATCTTTTCTTCAGCAACCGAGTGAACTCGGTAAACACTAAACTTTCTTCGGCAACCGAGTGAACTCGGTAAACACTAAACTTTCTTCGGCAACCGAGTGAACTCGGTAAACACTAAACTTTCTTCGGCAACCGAGTGAACTCGGTAAACACTAAACTTTCTTCGGCAACCGAGTGAACTCGGTAAACACTAAACTTTCCTGTCAGGCAGACTGACTGAGCTCGGTAGAAGCTGATTGCTGCGGACTATGACATAGTGTGACATCAAAGACAATACATAATTGAGTAGCAATTTCCTTCAGACAATTGTTTCCAACATGAACATGCTAGAAATTTAGTGGGCTCACCTCCCGAATTTGCCTTAGTAAGGCTAGTGAGAGGGACAAACCAAAGTGGGATACACTTTCTTTCACCATGAGAATCTGACCCACTATAAAATAAAATGCATTTATCCTTAATGGGGTTCATGACAAATGGATTTTAGATTTCTCAAACTTCCTCTAGTAGTCCTCATGGATTGCGCAAAATCGTGCCTCGGTGCATGTGGGAAGCCCCTTAACATACTTGGGGGATGAGAGATTGAAATCTATTTGAATGAAATACTTAATAAATCCTTGATAAATAGAAAGACCACCTTATAGAGCCATGTTTACGAACCAATCTTGAGCTAGGTAGGTGCTTGAAGTGTTTTCTTGTGAAAGACCTGTGATAATGTTCTACAAATCAAACATTTTGTGTTTAAGTGGGTAAAAGGAAAAAAGTGAATGTGTGGTTGTTGTGTTTGAAAATACATAAACAAGTGGGAGATATCCATTGAAAATCATCTTATATTTGTAAATCTCTTCAATAATAAAATCAACAACTTTCACATCAAGGATTTATTTCAAAGTGAACCCTTGTTGGATGCCGATTTCCACATGGTCACAAGCCTATAGAGGACCATTACGAGGAGATAGTACCAACTTTGTAAACCTAAGGCAAGAAGAAGAATACCAAAGTGAGTTCAGAGATCCTAACCAAGAGGAAATTTACACAAACCTATTTGAACCAAGAGTTGAAAAGATGGGTGATATGAATTCAGGCTATCAATATAATCCTAAGGAGACACTTGAGGAGAAGGTTGAGAAAGCTGCCCAAGATAATTATTTCCTAGAGATCATGGAGAAATTAATAGACAAAGATAGGGAGAATTTCTTCCTAAGCCTAGCACATAAGGGGGTAAAGCTGCCCTATGATTTTGACCTTGACCAACTTAAGAAAGACCAACAGCAAGATGATCCTATGCATGCCATGAATAGGTAGATTAAAGCCTTTGAAGGACAAATTGATAACATGAAGAAGGCAGCTAAACCTAAGGCCTTTTCCATAGAAGCTTTGTGTCCTTTTCCTTTTGACAAAAGCTTAACCATGGTATCTTTTCCTTTCAATACCGTCTTTCCCAAATATGATAAGTACATGGGTAAAATAGACCCACAAGACCATTTAAGAGAATTTTGCACCCTAAGCATAGAGTTCATGCAGAATGATACTTATCTAATGAGACTCTTTCCTAGAAGTTTAGGAGGTCCCGCAATGGAGTGGTTTTCCAAACTAACTCCCGGAATAAAGTCTTTTGAAGAGTTAGCCTCCAAATTCATAACGCATTACTCTTACAACATTGAACAGAAAATTACTATGCTCAAGTTATGTGATACCAAACAGAGAGAGGGAGAGTCCTTCTTAGGATTCTTACAAAGATGGAGGACTATTTTCACAAGGTATCCACAAAGTATCCCAGAGAAAGAGAAGATGGAAATCTTCACCAACAATCTGACATTGAAAATGAATTATAGACTACAACTTCAATGTCCCCCAACATTTGAGAAACTCATCGAAAATGGGATAAAGATTGAAGATGTCTTGGTCAAAAGAGGTGAAGTTAAGTTATTTAAGGACAATAAATCCAATAACAACAATAATAGCAGCAATAATTATGTACCTAAATACTTCAATCAAGGGTCCAACAATCACAATGATAAATCAAAATCATGGAATAAAAGTAACAATAAAAATATTGTGAATGATGGGGTTGTGGAGTCACACAACTTGAAATATACCCCTTTTATTCTACCTTATGGAGCGAATTCTTTAAACATTGTTAATCAAGCAAGGAAAGCTCCATATAATTCCAACAATTCTAATAACAACAATTTCAACACTTCCAAAAATAAGACTTGGGATAAGTCAAAATCAAACTCCAATTATACTAAAATGAAATTCACCTATTTAGGTTAACCTTTGGAGAATGTTCTAAGAACTTTGTTGGCCAATCAAGTCATCACTTTACCTGATGTGTCAAATTATGAACCTGAGGTCAAACCTAATTGGTGGAATGCATCTCACCATTGTGAATACCATCAAAAAAGAGGTCATCCAACTAATGAATGCATGAAGTTGAAACACTTAGTGAAAGATTTGATTAACAAAGATGGGATCCAAGTTGAAGGGCGTCAAAATAATAAAGATCACATGGCCTATAAGAATCCCTTTTTGAACCATGAAAAGGGTGAGTCATCCAATGCCAATCAAAATCAAAAAAAGGGTAATGATAAAGTGAATTTTTCCCACACTTATGCTAACATGATAAATACCATAAGTGAAGAAGGTCAAAGCATAAATGTTGTTGTGATAAAAGGAAAATCAAGAGAAACATCAGCAAATGTGGTCACTAGGGGGAAAGCATCAAAGGTTGTCATACCTAATAGTGCTCCAAAAGTGGTGATATCAAATCAAGCTTCCACATCATCATCAAAGCAATACAACTTGGTTGACCAATTACAAAAAACTCTCGATCAAATCTCTATTCTTGAGCTGCTCAAGTTATCACCAATCCATAAGGATATCTTGGAAAAAGCATTGTTGGAAACAAATGTGCCTCTAAATTTGCAAGTAGAAAAGTTCCAAAATATGGTGGGGCATTTAATCACACCTCATTGTCTATCATTCTCTGAGCAAGATGATATGTCTCTTAATCATCCCCAAAATATGCCTTTACATATAGAAGTGTTGATCCACAAGCATAGGGCGAAAAGAGTCCTTATAGATGGAGGTTATGGCCTAAATATTTGTACCCTTAGCTTGGTAAAGGCCTTAGGATTTTCTAAGGAAGCTATTGATCCAAAGAAAAAGATAACCATAAAATCCTACGATGATGAAGAAAGAGCGTCAACAGGAGTTATAGTTTTACCCATCAGAGTTGGTCCTATGCAAAAAGAGATCATATGTCAAGTGTTGGACTTGAAATTGACTTATAATATCTTGTTAGGAAGGCCATGGATCCATGAAATGTAAGTTGTTCCTTCAACTTATCATCAATGACTAAAATTCCCATATCAAGGGCAAGAAATAATGGTAAGTGGAGACCTCAATCCCTTCCAATATTGTAATAATGTCAAACCTATCAATGACTCATTGGTCCCACACAATGCTAAAGGTTCTATACCTAATCAAATGGAACAAGGTCAAAGTTCTAAAGACATTCCTTTGCTGAAAGGAAAAGAAAGGATGGAAGAAGAAATTGTTGTTAAAGAAACTCCACAATTCATTAACCAAACTACATCAACTAAGGGAAAAGAGAAGGTTAATGAGAGTAATTTTAGTGAAGAAGAAAAACAAGAATCTACCAAAGCTATTTCAAGATATCTTAAACAAATCCATTACCAAAAGATGGATACAATGATGAAAAACTTTGATAAGCAATGTAAGATTAAACAACAAGGAGTAGGTAAATACTCCTTATCTATGATGGACTTACCCTTATCACCAAAGTCCTTTGGAAAACCTTCAAGTCTACCTCACAAATACAATGATAACTTTGTAAGAGTAAGTACATCATCCGCCATGGATGAAGAGGACAATGAAATTTTGAATTGGTTATATAAGGATGAAGAATCAAGTACCCATGTCAAAAACATTCCAAACCCAACCATTCCCACACATCAATATGGGAAAGGATTTACAATCATGCAAAAGATGGGTTATAAAGGTCAAGGACCTTTAGGCACAAGAAATTAAGGGTGAATTAAACCCCTAGAATCAACATTGTGAGATTCCAAAGAGAATACAGGTCTAGGCTATCTTGAAGAAGGATATACTCAAAAACATTATCCCAAGTTATATGATCAACTATTACAATTAGAATCTCATAGTGATGAGGATTCTAATAAATGGGAATGGGAGACTCTATCTAATGAGTCATGTCAAGATAATGGTATTGATGTCATTCATACCTATGCCTCTATTAAGCATAAAGGATTAATGATGGAATCAACTTCAAACCAAGCATCTAGTTCTAGTCAAGTGATTCAAAATGATGTGCCAAGCATAGAAATAGAGGTAAATCAATGCATAGGTGAACCTTATGTTCATTCATGGAGACCTACTATGGAAGAATCAAATGCTAGGTTTAATCTATACGAGTTTTATCCAACAGAAACCATAGTGGAGTCTAGTGAGGAGGATTTTGATCCTTCTTCTTTAGAACATTTAGAGGAGGCACATGTCTGAGATCTTCAAGATATAATGTATGAACCCTCTAATAATGAGATATACACCTTGAACCCAATTGATACAAACCCAAGTGTTGACCCATTAACTCTCATTCGGCCAGATTTAATCAAATGGAACACCATTGAACCCAATACCTTGCCAATATTCTTGAATGACAACATGCTATCCCAATACCTTGCCAATATTCTTGAATGACAACATGCTATCCCAATACCTTAATGTGGTTGAACCTTCTTCTACCAAGGACTATCAAGAAGAAATGATCAAAGGGAGCATCCAAATTCTTAATCCGAGAAAAAATGAAAAAGAAAAAAGAAAAAAGTAGAAAAGAAAAAGAATCGAGTGTTGAAAACCACTTTGTGGCAACATTAGATCCAAAAGAAAGAAATAAAGAAATAAAGGATGTTTCTAAAGGTGAAAACCCAACTATGGGACCTATAGAAGAGAGTTTGGATATTCTACCAGATTACTATGAAGAAAGATCTCCAATTCTAATTGAGCCAATAGAAAAGATAAACATTGGATCAGAAGCAAAGCCAAAGATCATCAATTTAGCATTATCCCTATCAAGTGAAGAAAGAACATAATTCATTAAGTTCTTTAAAGAAAAACAAGTCAACTTTTCATGGTCTTATGATGATATGCTGGGTTTGGATCCAAATTTGATAATGCATCATCTCAATATAAAAGAGGGAGCCAAACCAATCAAACAAAAACTAAGGAAAATGCATCCTCATATAGCATTACTTGTCAAAGTGGAGTTGGAAAAGCTATTAAAGGTGGGGTTTATAAGAGCCATTGATTATGTACAATGGATCTCCAATATAGTTTTAGTATCAAAACTAGATAAATCTATCAGAATCTGCACAGATTTTAGAGATTTAAACTTGGCATGCCCTAAAGATGATTTTCCTTTACCAAGCACTGATGCTATTGTAGACTTGACAGCAAGACATTCAATGTTTTCACTCATGGATAGATTTAGTGGATATAATCAGATCAAGATAGTACCCAAAGACCAAGCTAAAACTACTTTTACATGTGCTTGAGGTACATTTTGTTGGAATGTCATGCTTTTTGGCTTAAAAAATGTTGGTGCAACCTATCAAAGAGCAATGACTACGATATTCCATGATATGATGCATAAGTTCATGGGGGATTATGTGGATGATATACTAGCTAAATCACATTTAAGAAAAGAACATTTACCTATCTTGGCAAATTTTTTTGAAAGATTTGATGAATTCAAAGTGAGACTTAATCCAAAGAAATGTGCTTTTGGAGTTCAATCAAGTAAACTTCTAGGTTACATTGTATCTGAAAAAGGAATAGAAGTTGACCCTGCTAAAGTAAAGGCTATAATGGAAATGGAAGCACCTAAAACCATTGGTCAGATGAGATCTTTACAAGGAAGGATACAATCCATTAGGGGATTCATCTCTCAATTGGTGGAAAAATGCCATAATTTCACCCAACTGTTGCACAAGGACACAATCTTCAAATGGGATGAAAAATGTGAAGAAGCTTTCAACTTAATAAAGACATACCTCATGAATCCACCAATATTGATGCCACCTATCAAAGGCAAGCCCTTAATCTTGTATATTTCAGCAACAGAAAAGTCATTGGGGGCACTTTAGCACAAGAGGATGAAAATGGAAAAGAAAAAGCAATCTACTACATTAGTAGAACCTTAGTCAAATATGAGCTGAATTATACTTTCATGGAAAGGGCATGCTTGGCTATAGTTTTTTCTTCACAAAAATTACACCATTATATGCTATCCCACAAGATAAGACTCATTGCCAAAATTGACCCTTTGAAGTATCTACTAAGCAAAACAACATTAAATGGAAGATTAGCAAAGTGGGTGCTGATCCTAAGTGAATTTGATATAGAATATGTTACAAAAAAGAAATTAAAGGACAAGTTATTGCAGACCAATTAGTAGAAGCACCACCTCATGATGATTATCCTATACAAGTTGAATTCCCAGATGCAAAGATTGTAAATGTTGAAACAAAAACATGGCAGCTTTATTTTGATGGTTCTTATACCCACCATGGATTAGGAGTAGACATACTTTTAATCACACCTCAAGGCTCCACTATTCCTAAATCATACAAATTAAAATTTCCATGCACAAACAATATAGTAGAATATGAAGCCTTGGTTATTGGAATCAAGTTGGCATTAGAATGGAAAGTGACAGAATTAAAGGTATATGGAGATTCACAATTAGTCATAAATCAAGTCAATGAAGAATATCAGACAAAAGATGACAAATTGGTACCTTACAAAACTATGGTGGATAGTCTCAAAAAGTATTTCATAATCATCACATTTGAACAAGTGCCAAGAGAAAGAAACAAAGCAGTAGATGCTATGGCAACTTTAGCATCACTTTTGCAGATGCTTGATCAAAGTGCTAGATATGAGTTCTTAGTAGAAGAAGCAATTCAACTTGCGTATGACCCAACCCATCCTTATACCATTTGCCTACTTACTATGACTGATTCACCCTGGTATGGACCTATTTACACCTATTTGAAAGACCAAATCCTTCCTATCAATCAAACCAGAAACCAAAAGAAAAGTTTCATTTGACAAGCCGCCAAATACATCATAATTTCTGAAACATTGTATCAAAAAAGTCTTGATGGAATGCTCCTTAGGTGTTTAGAAGAAGAAGAATCAAAATTAGCTTTACCAAAAATTCATGAAGGAATTTTTGGATCACACTCAAATGGATTATCTTTAGCTAAGAAACTTCTTAGGATAGGATATTTTTGGCCTACAATGGAAAAAGATTCTTGTAATTTTGTAAAAACTTGTAAGAAACGTCAATTTCATGGAGATTCGATACATGCACTGGTGCAAGAATTTCATCCAATGACCACACCTTGGCCATTCTATCAGTGGGGTCTAGATCTGATAGGAATGATTCATCCACCATCTTCAAATGGGCATAAATTCATCATAACAACCACGGAGTACTTTACTAAGTGGGTGGAAGCTGTACCCTTAGCAACTTCAATAGGCAAATAGATATCCTTTTTTATCCTAAATCATATAATTTGTAGTTATGGCATACCTCATGCCATCATAACAGATAATGCAAGGCATTTCAAGAATAAAGATATAATAGAATTGTGTACCAAATTTCACATGATACATCATTTATCTTCAATATATTATCCTCAAGGTAATGGACAAGCAGAAGCAACAAACAAAAACATATTGAAAATATTGAAGAGAATGGTGGATAATTATGGTAGAGATTGGCATATCAAGATAAACCCAACCTTGTGGGCTTATAGAACAAACATAAGGATGCCAACAGGGGCTACACCCTTCTCCTTAGTCTTTGGAATAGAAGTAGTTTTGCCTTTGGAGGTAGAACTTCCATGCTTAAGGATATCTATGCATGGTTTGATAAATGAAGAAGACTATAAGGTTGCTAGATTACAAGAACTAGAACTCTTGGATGAAAAATAGAAAGAGGCCTTTGATCATTTAAAGGTATATCAAAATAGAATGTCAAGAGCTTACAATAAGCACATCAAACCAAGGATATTCCAAATAGGTGACCTAGTTTTGCATGAAAATCCCAAGAATCAAGCAAAAAGAGAGAAAAAAGGAAAGTGGGAAGCAAATTGGTTAGGACCATTTCTCATTGTTGAAGATTTTGGGACCGACACATACAAGTTATTAGATTGTGATGGTGAAAAAGTACAAGAACCTATAAATAGCATACATTTCAAGAGGTTCTATACATGAAGTAGATGAAAGAGTATAAAGAGTATCAAATGGAAAGCATCATATTTATTGTACATAGTTCAAACAAGATCTTGAAAATACCAAAAACATTGGAAAAGCATAAAAGATCAAAAAAAGTGGAAAATTGAGCACGAAGAAAGGAAAAACATTCAAATATGATCCTCAAAAAATTGTTGTCTTGGTGAAAACCTAGCAAATAGGCACCTTGATGATAAAAAAAATAAAAATTGAAAAATTTAAAAATACAAAAAAATCGAAAAAGAAGAAAAGTGCCTTGGTGAAAACCTAGCAAATATGCACCTTGGTAGCAAAAAAAAGTGAAAAAGCTTTAAAACTAGAAAATCCATTCAATTGGTGAAAATCTAGTAAATAGACACCATTGAAAGTCCAAGTCAGTTGCATGCTTAGAAGGTCACCTTGTAAATATTGCATTCGCCAACATTTGTATATATTGCATAATAAAACCTCACAATTGCATTTGCAACTACATTAAGATTTTGGTCACTTAATCAAAATTGTCCTAAGTCCCAACAATGAAATCAATATCAAATTGGGGGCAATATACTCTCAAGGAGCAAAGATTCATCAACAAGCTTCATTCAATCAGAGAATCAATTCATCATACTCAAAAGTGGAATTCTTAATCAAATCTATTTCAATCTAATGTGAACCTAAAAATGAAAATTTGATCCAAGAGCTTAAATGGCTTTATTCTTTATCAGGATTAAAAATATGAAATGGATGGAACTACACTTGAACTATGGATTTGAAAAACAATGCCAAATTATTTTTTTTCTAAAAATACCAATTGATGAAATCATTTTTTCTAGCGAATCGATGAAAGTTTTAGACTAGACAAGCTATGATGAAAGGATGGTATTTTCTTGATTTATGAATAACTATCTTAAAATCAAAGTTTTAAAGAATGTATTATTTTTCTAAGGACATGATCATCAAAGAATCATCGAGGACTTGTACATAGGATAAAATGAAGATTTTTGCTTGTTTATGCAAACAGATACCTTGGCTATTTTGATTTTCAATATTATAATACCAACATCCACTTGCAACATAGAATCTGACAAAATCGGTATTCGTACTCTCATGATTGGCTTTGATCAGTGATAGTCATACCAAAGAGACTGATGGGAAAGAAAACAAAGAGGCAAAAGGTATTCATATCATCATAGTTGAACTAGTGATAGTTATACTAAAGCGAGTTCCAAAAGTGCTCAATGATGAAAATAAGCTCTCAATCTTGAATAAAGACAGTTAGCTGCATACATGTTAGATTAAATGCATTGTATTTATTTGTTTTTTTCCTTTCTTAAATTAAATTGCAAGGGGAAAATGAAAAGTGAGGGGGTTCAATTCAATCATTATCCTTCCTTCCAAACAAAAGAAAATGAGATTATCTTTTGCATTCATGCATAGCATTAAGCATTAATCATTATCCATGAAAAGATAGAAAAAGAGAAAAAGAATCATTACTCATACATCATTTGCATACATGTAGATAAGGATAACATTGCATACATTTGAAAACATAAAAAAATAGGATCATTCATATTCATATAACCATAAAGTAGTCTACATCCATACTTTGAAAAATAGAAAACATTTCATAAATTCTATACAATAATGCATTCATCTATCTATATCATAAAATAAGATACAATGCATCCATAGCATAATCAAAAGTAAATGCATCATAAACATCATATAGTTGCATATGAAGATAATCTCATGATTCAACTCATCAAAGAGAATGAAAGAATAGATCATATAGCATCAAAGTGCACATCAAATCTGTATATCTAGATACAATATCATGAAAGCGATACATCAAAGGTTCTGATCAATCAAGGAAAGTGAAATAGAGGACAACAATGAGATATGAATCTTCCAGTCATCAATCATGATCCTGTAGCACTAGAACCACCTGGATATCTATCATCCTATGGAGGAGGACCTTGAGAAGTACTCGCTTTGTCCTATCTTGAAATAACCATTGCTAAAAGGAACTATTGCATCAATGCAGCAACCTGATCTAAATGCCCAACAACAGTGGACATATCTATCCTCAATATTTGCATATCTCAGGATAATGAATCAATGCAACCATCTTGTGAACCATGTCCCTAATCCGGTGCTGGTGGAATCTACTGTGCTAGAACCTGTGGTATCTAAACATGTGGATCATCATCTTGCTGTGTTAAGGAAACTCTTTGTAGCTACACTAGAGGATTTGAACCTCTAGGAATCTCTCTAGCCCCATCAAAATGAGCCTATCTCTGTGCTCTCTATTGTACATGAGCCCTATCTTGTCTAACCACTGTCGTAGGAGGAACTACCTAGACTTCCTCAACCCATGCATCTCTAGCTCTATCTCAATCATTTCCACCTCTCACTCATCCTCTGCATCCTCTATGTCTTTGATTCCTACCACCACCACCACCATGCCCATCATCACCACCACCACCACCGCCATGTCATGCCAGAATAGGCTCAGCTGGATCTGTGAAACATATGAATCTATTATGAGCCCACCAATCTGCATACTCATGAGACATCCTTGCATCAGCAACACCTGTCAACATATCCCATCTGCAGAAAGCCATACCTATGATCTAACCCATGGCAAATTGAAAATCAATGCAAGGCCCCCACATAGATCTCTCAGCCTATACCCATGCATACAAAGCATTTCCCTAAGGCATATCTTGTACTCTGCCATAATTTTTGGAAACTCAACCAAAGAAAAATCACTCAATGACATTATCAGACCTACCAATCATCTAATGAGGAGTGAACATATATGGTAACTCAGTCATCCTCCCACCAACCCTCACAACCAAGGTACAGATGCCATTGCACCTGATCAAGATCATCTATCTGACATCTCCAAGAATCCAAATGACCTAAATGATGTTGAATCACCATCCCAGTGTACAAGTAAGCATAAGGGAAACCACATGGCCATCTCCTATCATAAATAGGCCTGGTGATAGGAAGATGCTCCCAAATCCATAACTGAAGGATGATAGCACCAACAGATAATGAAGAACTCCCTCTATATACAACCTCATGGAGATCTCGATAAAGCTAAGCTAGCACATAGGAACCCCAATCAAAATGTCAAGGATGTGCTAGTAAATCCTCTAGAATTCTACCCCAACCAATGGAGAATCCACGACCTCAGCGATCAGGAAGGAGTAAACCATCGATCAATGCTCCCAGGACTGCAGGCAATGTAGGGAATGAAGCAAACTGTGGCAAAGTGATAGTGTCATCATCAATCAGATTTTCCCCAAACACTCATCGATAGATAGTGGAATCATAATAAATAATCTCTCCATGACATGGGATCCAAAGCAAATGATATATGTCCTCTAGTGTAATCATCATCTCACCATGAGGAAGATGGAAGGTATTGTGGTTAGAGTGATAATGCTCTACCATAGCCGTCAGTAAGCCATGGTTCAACTAGAACCAAGGAAGATCAAGAAGAAAGCCTAAGCCACAAGTCTCAATGACACGTAGCTCAGCATCAGTAAGTGCCTATCCAAGATCAATCACCCAGGACACAACTGATCGGACATACAAGACATCACCATGATCTTGTTTGGCATAAAAAATGAGAGAATCATATCAGTATATTATATCAAATAACATCTAAAGTCAATCAAGTTATTTTAAAGATTCATTTTCTTATCATAAGCATATCAAACTCCTAACTCTACATCATGAGGATGGAAAATCATTATTTTATTTCTCTATGCATTGAGAATAAAATATTAAAACCATCAACCTATCATAACAGATTGACAAATAAAATTCATTGGTATTACTATACTGGTATCCTAATTGATTATTTTTGTTCAAACATGACTGACCTAATCCTATCATGTCAAATCTGTTATCTTAACGTACTCATTTTTCACAAAAAAAGTCAAGTACAAAGGAAATTTTTAAGAAAAACACCATAGGTGTGATTTTAATCATCGTAGGGGACATTTCTTTTAAGTGACATAATTTTTGATAGGCAACATTATTTTTGTCATAGGCAACAGATTTTTCATAAGCGACAGTGAAATTGCTTATGCGACATCTGATTCCTCTTACGTGACAATGAAATGCGAGGGTTTCACAAACAGTAAAATTCATGGATTTTGGGTTTCTAAACCTAAGTTTACACATGAATGTTTTATTCACAAGCGAGAATAGAAAACTGCTAAGCAATTTTAAATTGATCATAAGTGACATCGAAAACCATGGATGCGACATTTAAAGGTCCTAAGCGACATTGAAATTATCCTAGGCATGAATGAAAGTTTTCAAGGTAGTGTTTAAATTTGGAAATGCAATAAATGTTGATTAAAGAGAAATAAATTGGTTTTCAAGGTACTTTTGTTAAGGATTCTAATTGTTGGGATTAAATTGGTGTAATCACCTAAAAATGGACAAAGACAATTTAATGATAATTCAAAAAAAATCAAGGACATAATTGAATCAATTGAATCACAATGCAATATTAGCCAATCAAAACAAAAATCAAGACTTAATTCAATATCAATCAAAATTGAGATCATTTTAATCAAGGGCAATTAAATCAAAATACAATTAATTCAATTAATTGTATAGTCTTGGATTAAATTAAATTCAACCCATTCAAGGGGTACATGGCTAAAATAAATCAATTAAATCAATTTATTAAATATCAATTACTCTCAACAACCACAAAGAGAGGAAAATCAATCAACCAATGAGATTGAAGGAAAGATATTCACATGGATCAAAGTCAAATTGAATCTCAATCACTCAAAGTGAGAGAGAATCTTAGCCATTGATCTTGCCTTCTTGTCTCAAGCTTTGAGGACACAAACTTTTCTTTGTCTTCAAAGGTTGGAACCAATGACTCAACCATGATAAAATGCAACTACACCCCCTCATATTGGGAAAATCTATAAAAGGAAGGCTAAAATCCTTCATAAATAATCAACCACCTATTTGAGAATTGCATCAGACCTCTTGCAATTTGGATTTAGAAGAGCAATTGGAGAGCATTTAGTATTTTACTCTTATAATTGTTAGCTTTAGCATCATGCATTTAAATTTATTCTCATTCTAGAACTGTCATTAGTGAGAGCTTGCTGAGACCTTATTCATTAACATTCTAGTTAGAGATCCATAGGATGCTGAATTAATCATTGATTATTGCTAATAGTTGTTCAATTTGTGGTTGTATTTAGTTTCTATTTCAATTTATTGTTGATGATTAACATTAATTTTATGAAGATACATTTAATTATATACAATTGGTATAGTGAATTAGGTTGTGAAAGAAAATATAAATGATAGATTTTTCATTTTTTTGCAATGTTTTTTATTGTAGTGTTAAGAATCATATATTGTGTATTTCCAATATGTTTGGATGTAGGGTAGACTAGGAGAATGAAGGATCACTCACTAATTGCATGATAAGCTGATTTTGAAGGGTCACTGGTTGAGGGGACAGTCAAGGTCCAGATGATTGGGCCATTGGATGACTCTATTTCTTTGTATTAATTGCTATTCAAATTGGATGCATGGATTTCTTGTGAATTATCGGCTGCTATATATCCTTCAACTGCATCCGTAAATATGCATATACTTCTCTAGGGTTTTAAGCCACTTAGGGATCAAAATAGAGAAAATAAATCAAAATCATTCTTTGTCCTATTTCCTTTTAATAAAGTCTCAACTATCGATGATATAGTAAATTTGATTCCCTAAGCTATCAATACAAATGGCACCTAACTAGAAGCTCATGGACTGTCCATTTGATAACCATAGTCAACATTTCAAAAAAAATTTGATAACCAATAACATCAAATAATAGAGTTAAAGCATGGGCTAGGGCATGACACTAGTAGAATGTGGTCATTTCAGTGAGAATCTCAGCAATATACAATGGCATCATTATCATGTGCCAGTAATATCAAATAACATCAAATACTATAGATAAAGCACTAGCTAGGGCATGACACTAGTAGAATGTGGTCATTTCAGAGAGCATTCATGATCAAATAAAATGCAATGCATTTGAAATCTATTGTCAAATATGATGCCAGAGGCTAGAAAGATGAATAAATCACATACCTTCTCTCATGGTTAGCTTTTCCTCATTTTCTCCCACTCCTCTATATGAAATCGAAATAAAAATGATTTGGTCGTTCACTTTTTTTTAATCTATACCCCAAAACTGTCAAAATTCTGATGGTCTATTTAGAAACCATCTGAATAACAACACCATCGGGGTCTATTACAAAAATAAAAACACCAAATTCATAAAAAAAATCATCCGCCGAAACTTTCTGTCAAATTTTGGCCCCAAATGTAGTAGTGCGGGCAATTTTCATCGAACTAGCAAGTTCTTAGATTCAGGTTCATTCTGAATGTTCTCATTTACCACAACAGTCTATCGGTCACCAAGCTTCTTCTATGTACACTCAAAAGAATAGTGTCCTTCTTCATGACAATTATAATAGGTACCCTTAAAGATAACCCTACCTATCTTCTTCTTTAATTCCACAGGTCTCAATTCATCTTCAATAGTCGGATTATCCTGCACTGAGTGATCAATTTTTTCCTTCCCTTAGGGATTACTATGTTGTCTCCTTTTAAAATTATCTTCTACCTTCAGAGCATACTGATAAGCATCTTCAATTGAATCAATCTTTAACATACCAAGATCATCTTGAATATTAAATCTCAAACCATTCACATACCAAGCTACCTTTTATTTACCAAGTTCTCTATGTCCAGACCGAATAGTCAACTTATAGAACTCCTTGGTATAGTCTTCCATAGTCAAATATTTTTTCTTTAGATTTTGCAGTTTCTTAAATAAGTCAAGCTCATAGTCAACAGGTATGAACTTAGCTTTCAATTTAGTCACCATCAACCTCCACCGATTGATCTTCATTTCACCTTCATCTTCTCTATCTCTGTGTAATTCTTTCCACCAAAGAGAAACATGTCCTTTCAACTTACTCTATGCCAAATTTCTCTAAGAGGATCTTCAATTTCTTCAAGCTCAAAGAAATATTCTAATTCACCAATCCAATCAATCAAGTACTCAGGATTCAAAGTACTAGAGAAAGTAGAAACTTCCATTCGGTAACTAGTACTTAACTGACCTCCAGATCTATGCAACCAACCACTTCTATCTTCACTAGATCTGTTTCTCTAGTCATCACCACTAGATCCAACAGCTTCAAAGTCTTCAGCAACTTTCTCATAACCATCATCAGTACCAAGATTCCTTGGCATACTAGTAATAGCTCTCATGACCTCAGTGATCATGTCATTCTTCATCAATTCCATCTCAGATCTAAAATCAAGTTTGACCTTCTCTGTAATATTTGATTCCACAGCATCACAGAGATCTGCAATCACTCTAGGGTCCAATATTATTGGAGGCATGCTTCAATATTTTTGAAAACCCAAAGCAATAAGTCACCAACAAGGTCCTAGTGCAAAACAACCTCAAGTGGTTTACACACTCAAGATCTTCAAGCTCTGATACCACCTAACATAGGACATGCAAGGAGGATCCAATTAAGGATAGTCCTCACATGCAGCCAAACACCACAATGCAAAATAACATAACAATACAATGCTTTCAACTAAATTTTCATTAACATGCCCAGTTGTAAGGCCTTTTGGGTTATGGCCAATTACAATCAAGAAACAATTCTGCAAGATCAACAAAGATCCAACTCCAGCTAGTCTAGTTCTAAAAAAAATCAACAACTGATGGAAACCCTAAGGCAGATCAAAACTGGAGCTCACAAGACTCCAATAAATCACCTTCTCTCCAAGAATGAAAACCACTAGCTCTTCTATTACAAACTATGAGATAACAATCTGATCTTCAAGATCTCACAGGATCCATATCTAATCACCCTCTAATCTGATACCTCTGATACCCTTAAAAAACTACCCAAACACTCCTTAAATACTAATCTTCAGCCACAAGTCAGCTCAATGAAACAATTAACTCCTAAGCCAAGTTAGCTCCTATTACAAACAAATATTAAATGCAACAATAGTCGGCTCTCAAATAGCCTTACAAACATATAATTCCCCATATCAGCCTCAAGATCTACATAGGAGAATACAACAAAAGATACCAACAATAAATGCATCAAGTCGGCAAACCAAATCCTCAAGAACTCCATTTAGTAAACTAGAACAACCAAGCACCAGTGAAACAACTGACCAATCCAAGAAACACAAGCATCATCAGGCACAAGAAGTTTCACCGAGTCCTTCAATGACCGAGCTTCCTTCAATAACTGAGTAACACGGAACCAAACAACACACCACCATCCAGATTCACTAAGTACCCTAGAATGCCCATGCATCAAAAACTATTGTAACATAAGAATCATTAGGGGAAATAATAGATGTAATATAAATAGAAGGAGAAGGAATGCAATCTCAATAATTGTATCATAGGTCAAAATACTTAAGTTCATGTAGAAAAAATTCTCCTCAAGATCATAGTCCACACTAGAAGTGTGATCAATATCTAAATAATTACAATCATTCATAGAAACAATATTTTAAAAGGAGTAAAACCTAGATGCATGAACCACCACCCTAGTAGGAATGATAGCCTTACTTTCCAAATCTCATATGATAACTATATCAGGAGTGAATCCATAGTCTTTTTTTTTGCACCATGAGTGGTTTGATAGATAGAAATGTGATTATTACCTCAGATAACAAATCATTGAAGATGGCATCCCCAATATCAATTAATATTTTTCCAATATCAATTATTCTTTTCCCAATCATATTCATATATTTATGATTACCCATTAAATTAAATGACATGTTGTAAGGCTCGGTTAAATAGATCATAAAGTGTGAAGATAGCATATAATGAGAAGCCCTTGAAACTAGAAGCCATCTCATTGAATTATGACATGTAGTAGCACTAAGAACTTGTCCTAACATTGTAACTCTCTTCATTAGAATTTTTTTTTGGAAATAATAAGTTGAAGTAGACATTCTTGAACAAAAATTAATTCTATTCTTCTCAAATAGATGCTTTAATTAATCAATATCATTCTTATAAAAATGGTGTTCTTCATGTCCAATCTTTTGTGGTATGTACAAGTAGGCCTATCCTTCTTAGGTCATTCTATTGAAAGAATGATTGAGATATTAGCACCATTGTCATTGATGTCAAAACCCTTGTAGTGTTTGTATGTTTGTAAAATTTGGTTGTCAATATTATAAAAACTTATTTTGGTAATCAACTATATGGATTGATGTCCTTGCTATGGTTATGATAACATATATTTTTGGTACATTATGATTGGTGAATGTAAACGTATGAAATTTTGTATGGACCTAATTGGTTGATGTGTTTCAAAGGTCTTCTGAGTATGCCTAGTACTTCTACATTCATCTCATATACCATCAGTTTTTTGTATGATAGTTCTACTCATTTTTGGATAAATCCCATATTGTTCTATCCATCAATTGGTTTTGAATTTTTTTCTAGATCAAGATATATTCTTGGTTGTGGCATTCCCATTTATTCAAAAATATACCTATCTTTTACTATTCATTGTATGTAATGTTCTTATCTTATGTGTGACCTATCCTTAGTTCCTATGGTAATGTGGTATGACGTTTTCATATGTATGACCTATTATTTAGGTCTGTTTCTAGCATGCTTAAAAATATTATAATATAATATGTAACTTAAGTTGACATATTTATTGCTAGGCCAACATATGTATTTATTTCATTATATATATATATATATATATATATATATATATATATATATAGACACAAAATAAATATTCAAATCTGAGTGTGAGAGTGTGAGAGTATATTGAAGGTGGTATGATGCAAAAGTGATTTTATGAGTGAATACTCGATAGTGAAGTGTGTGAGCATAAATAAGAGGTGCAAAGGGTTATTTATGAAATCAGAGAGAACACTTGATTTCAATTTTTGTAGAAGCATAGAAAAGTGTTAGAAAAATATTTATAACTTGGTCAACTACAATCAGTTTTTGTTGTGTGTATATACCTGAAATTGGTTAACAAAAGTCATAGTGGTCAAATCACCTCAAAGTTAGTAATCAATTAACCTAGACATTAATTAATTAAATTCAAACCAAGGGGATTAATTAAATTTGAAAATCCGATAACTAGGTAATTTATTAAATTAATTAATTATTTATTTTAATTAAATAATGAAATCCAATGCATCTAATTCTCATATATGCCTAATGTAATTAATTACTAAATTTTCTCAACAACCACTTGTGGTAAACAATTAATCAACCAATGAGGAAAGAGAATTTGGAGCACGTAGGATTACTCCAAGGCTTTTCTATCTTAGCCATTCATTTAGCCTTTTCTATCCTAGCCCTTCATTTTGTCATTTTGTCCTAATATTTGAAACATGAATCAACCTTGACTCTAGCCTTGGTTTAAATTCAACCTGTTAGGAATAACAGCCCACAATACAACTGAGAGGGGGGGTGAATCAGTTGTATGCTAGAATATTAAACTTTAAACTTTAAGCTCAACCATATCAGATCCAATGAACACAATGAATGCCAACACAATAACACAATATTTTGGTTACAGGGAAACCCTATTAAAGGTAAAAACCCTAGTGGGAATTAGCACCCACTAATGATGTACTGAGAGTGTAGTAATCCTTGTTAGAAGATATAGCCCTATTAGGAGCTTATTGAAACATTATAGTATATAGTCCTTGTTAGAGGATAGACCCATTTAGGAGTCAAGAACAATAGAAGGCTCACTGCCCAAGGCACACTTCCCAAAGAAGGTTAAATCCACCTTCAAAACTCACTAGCTCGCAACCGGTGTATATGAAGAAATACACAATCTTTTGAACTATTTTCTAGCAACTATCTTTGCTTGATCATTTCCAATGAAGTCCACCAATAAAACTCTACTCTACATGTAGTAGACATAAGCTCGTAGCTTTCATAACCTCTCTATATCACATATATTCCATTCATATCTTTTCCAAAGAAAAGACCTTTCATTTATACCTTGTTACAATTTACCAAGATTAGGTCAGCCCATAAGGATTTCCTAATTACAAAAAATTACATAAAACGTTGCTAAGATACACATGGTATCTAAACCAAGTTTACAATGATTACATTAGAACAATTAAGGACTGTCATCCTTGATTTGTGCTTGCCAAACAAAACACATGCTTCATTCCCTGAGTCAGCTTCAGAATAAGCCATTGCCAGACACTAATACATTTGGGGTCATTTTGCGACGGCTATGTGTCGCAATTGCGACAGCTATGTGTCGCAATAGCAACACCCATAGACGTCGTTGTTTTTTAGTCGCAAATTGCGACGTCTATGGGTAGCTGTCGCAATTGCGACACATATCCCGTCGCAATGTGACTAAGATTTGTTAGCGGCATGGCCGTCGCCCCCCTGTCGCATGGCTTCGGAGGGCCGTCGCAATCGTGATGGACCTCCCAAGCAATTGCGATGGGCGCTTGCATCGCATTGCGACGGGTTGCCATCGCAATTGCGACGCCCGTGGGTGGATTAAAAAAAAAAAATTAATTTAATACATTGCTAATGAACCACATTAATGCTTTTTTATTTCAACAAATGAGGACAGCCACTGTAAAGACAACATGATAATGTACACTCACTGTAAGGACAGTCACAAATGAGGACATCTCACAGTGACTGTCCCTAGTGTAATTGCCACTTGAATGTATTGCTATTCAGCCACATTAATGCTTTTCTTCTTCAACAAATGAGGATAGTCACTGTAAAGACAACATGATAATGTACACTCACAGTGAGTGTACATTATCATGTTGTCTTTACAGTGACTATCCTCATTTGTTGAAGAAGAAAAGCATTAATGTGGCTGAATAGCAATACATTCAAGTGGCAATTACACTAGGGACAGTCACTGTGAGATGTCCTCATTTGTGACTGTCCTTACAGTGAGTGTACATTATCATGTTGTCTTTACAGTGAGTGTACATTATCATGTTGTCTTTACAGTGTCAATATATGCATTATTACTTAAACTGAAGAGTACTCTAAATAATATGTCATTGTGGAGTTTTGATTGCTTCCAATTTGATATACGCTTGTTCTAATTATGTATCCAGCATCATGTAAGAAAAGTTGATGCTTTTAAATAGATTCATTTAGCCATGAAATGCCTATGCATGTTACATACAAGATTCCAAGGCCCAAAACTGATTACTCATTATAATTCATGTACAGAATGATAATCAACCACAACGAGGCATGCGTAGGCGCTGCTTAGATTTTGAGGCATCAGAAGCTCGTAGAAGAAACTTGACCAATGGCTCATGGAATGCAACAAACTTATTGCCTAAAACAGGAGCATTGGTAACCACAGATGATGGTTTTGAAAAGAACACTTCACCATCAATGTCACGTGAGGGAACTGCAATTTCTGATGGCAAGTAACTTGTAGTATATAAGAGAGATGCAGGTACAGATGCTGGGAATACATTACTAATGAACCACATTAATGCTTTTTTCCTTCAACAAATGAGGACAGTCACTTTAAAGACAACATGATAATGTACACTCACTGTAAGGATAGTCACAAATGAGGACATCTCACAGTGACTGTCCCTTGTGTAATTGCCACTTGAATGTATTGCTATTCAGCCACATTAATGCTTTTCTTCTTCAACAAATGAGGATAGTCACTCTAAAGACAACATGATAATGTATACGGGCTGTAAGTGTACATTATCATGTTGTCTTTACAGTGACTGTCCTCCTTCAAGTGGCAATTACACAAGGGACAGTCACTGTAAAGGAAACATGATAATGTAGAGAAACGTTGTCATTTGTATTTTCAACAGTGCCGAGAGAGATTCCCTCCACGAAATCACAGCTACAATTTCTGAGTACGTTGGGTTTATTTTTCTTTTGTCATTATTATGTAATCTGGTATTCAGCTGTTACAGAGCTAAAATACCCAGAAATGAGGACATATCTGTGTTGAATTTATTGTTAGCGGCTTTGGTTATTTAGAAGTTTAATTTTATTTGTTCATCTTTCAAGCACAAACATTTTGTGGACCATAACATCTTCATTGTTTCGGGTATGCAATGAAACAGCCGTAACTTGCAACTACCTTCACAGTACTTGTGTACATTATCATGTTGTCTTTACAGTGACTGTCCTCATTCAAGTGGCAATTACACAAGGGACAGTCACTGTGAGATGTCCTCATTTGTGACAAGGACAGTCACACATGAGGACATCTCACAGTGACTGTCCCTTGTGTAATTTCCACTTGAATGTATTGCTATTCAAACCACATTTATGGGCCCGTTTGGACAACAGCACACAGTAGCATCTATAGAGAAGAATATCCCAGGTGTAACAAGTTGTAAGAATATACCAACAGTTCTAAGAAGTTCCCTAGCACATAGTAGCATCTACAGAGAAGAATATACAACATGAGGGCAGCCACTGTAAAGACAACATGATAATGTACACTCATTGTATGTGTACATTATCATGTTGTCTTTACAGTGACTATCCTCATTCAAGTGGCAATTACAGAAGGGACAGTCATTGTGAGATGTCCTCATTTGTGACAAGGATAGTCACACATGAGGACATCTCACAGTGATCGATTGTCCCTTGTGTAATTGCCACTTGAATGTATTGCTATTGAACCACATTAATGCTTTTCTTCTTCAACAAATGAGGACAGTCACTCTAAAGACAACATGATAATGTACACTCATTGTAAGGACAGTCACAAATGAGGACATCTCACAGTGACTGTCCCTTGTGTAATTGCCACTTGAATTACACAAGGGACAGTCATTGTGAGATGTCCTCATTTGTGACAAGGATAGTCACACATGAGGACATCTCACAGTGATCGATTGTCCCTTGTGTAATTGCCACTTGAATGTATTGCTATTGAACCACATTAATGCTTTTCTTCTTCAACAAATGAGGACAGTCACTCTAAAGACAACATGATAATGTACACTCACTGTAAGGACAGTCACAAATGAGGACATCTCACAGTGACTGTCCCTTGTGTGATTGCCACTTGAATGTATTGCTATTCAGCCACATTAATGCTTTTCTTCTTCAACAAATGAGGATAGTCACTCTAAAGACAACATGATAATGTACACGGGCTGTAAGTGTACATTATCATGTTGTCTTTACAGTGACTGTCCTCCTTCAAGTGGCAATTACACAAGGGACAGTCACTGTAAAGGCAACATGATAATGTAGAGAAACGTTGTCATTTGTATTTTCAACAGTGCCGAGAGAGATTCCCTCCGTGAAATCACAGCTACAATTTCTGAGTACGTTGGGTTTATTTTTCTTTTGTCATTATTATGTAATCTGGTATTCAGCTGTTACAGAGCTAAAATACCTAGAAATGAGGACATATCTATGTTGAATTTATTGTTAGCGGCTCTGGTTATTTAGAAGTTTAATTTTATTTGTTCATCTTTCAAGCACAAACATTTTGTGGACCGTAAAATCTTCATTGTTTCGGGTATGCAATGAAATAGCCATAACTTGCAACTACCTTCACAGTACTTGTGTACATTATCATGTTGTCTTTACAGTGACTGTCCTCATTCAAGTGGCAATTACACAAGGGACAGTCACTGTGAGATGTCCTCATTTGTGACAAGGACAGTCACACATGAGGACATCTCACAGTGACTGTCCCTTGTGTAATTTCCAGTTGAATGTATTGCTATTCAACCACATTTATGGGCCCGTTTGGACCCCAGCACATAGTAGCATCTACAGAGAAGAATATCCCAGGTGTAACAAGTTGTAAGAATATACCAACAGTTCTAAGAAGTTCCCTAGCACATAGTAGCATCTACAGAGAAGAATATACAACATGAGGGCAGCCACTGTAAAGACAACATGATAATGTACACTCATTGTATGTGTACATTATCATGTTGTCTTTACAGTGACTGTCCTCATTCAAGTGGCAATTACGGAAGGGATAGTCATTGTGAGATGTCCTCATTTGTGACAAGGATAGTCACACATGAGGACATCTCACAGTGATCGATTGTCCCTTGTGTAATTGCCACTTGAATGTATTGCTATTGAACCACATTAATGCTTTTCTTCTTCAACAAATGAGGACAGTCACTCTAAAGACAACATGATAATGTACACTCATTGTAAGGACAGTCACAAATGAGGACATCTCACAGTGACTGTCCCTTGTGTAATTGCCACTTGAATTACACAAGGGACAGTCATTGTGAGATGTCCTCATTTGTGACAAGGATAGTCACACATGAGGACATCTCACAGTGATCGATTGTCCCTTGTGTAATTGCCACTTGAATGTATTTCTATTGAACCACATTAATGCTTTTCTTCTTCAACAAATGAGGACAGTCACTCTAAAGACAACATGATAATGTACACTCACTGTAAGGACAGTCACAAATGAGGACATCTCACAATGACTGTCCCTTGTGTGATTGCCACTTGAATGTATTGCTATTCAGCCACATTAATGCTTTTCTTCTTCAACAAATGAGGATAGTCACTCTAAAGACAACATGATAATGTACATGGGCTGTAAGTCTACATTATCATGTTGTCTTTACAGTGACTATCCTCCTTCAAGTGGCAATTACACAAGGGACAGTCATTGTAAAGGCAACATGATAATGTAGAGAAACGTTGTCATTTGTATTTTCAACAATGCCGAGAGAGATTCCCTCCGTGAAATCACAGCTACAATTTCTGAGTATGTTGGGTTTATTTTTCTTTTGTCATTATTATGTAATCTGGTATTCAGCTGTTACAGAGCTAAAATACCCAGAAATGAGGACATATCTGTGTTGAATTTATTGTTAGCGGCTCTGGTTATTTAGAAGTTTAATTTTATTTGTTCATCTTTCAAGCACAAACGTTTTGTGGACTGTAACATCTTCATTGTTTCAGGTATGCAATGAAACAGCCGTAACTTGCAACTACCTTCACGGTACTTGTGTACATTATCATGTTGTCTTTACAGTGACTGTCCTCATTCAAGTGGCAATTACACAAGGGATAGTCACTGTGAGATGTCCTCATTTGTGACAAGGACAGTCACACATGAGGACATCTCACAGTGACTGTCCCTTGTGTAATTGCCACTTGAATGTATTGCTATTCAACCACATTTATGGGCCTGTTTGGACCCCAGCACACAGTAGCATCTACAGAGAAGAATATCCCAGGTGTAACAAGTTGTAAGAATATACCAACAGTTCTAAGAAGTTCCCTAGCACATAGTAGCATCTACAGAGAAGAATATACAGCATGAGGGCAGCCACTATAAAGACAACATGATAATGTACACTCATTGTATGTGTACATTATCATGTTGTCTTTACAGTGACTGTCCTCATTCAAGTGGAATTTACACAAGGGACAGTCACTGTGAGATGTCCTCATTTGTGACAAGGACAGTCACACATGAGGACATCTCACAGTGACTGTCCCTTGTGTAATTGCCACTTGAATGTATTGCTATTCAACCACATTTATGGGCCCGTTTGGACCGCGGCACATAGTAGCATCTACAGAGAAGAATATCCCAGGTGTAACAAGTTGTAAGAATATACCAACAGTTCTAAGAAGTTCCCTAGCACATAGTAGCATCTACGGAGAAGAATATACAACATGAGGGCAGCCACTGTAAAGACAACATGATAATGTACACTCATTGTATGTGTACATTATCATGTTGTCTTTACAGTGACTGTCCTCATTCAAGTGGAAATTACACAAGGGACAGTCACTGTGAGATGTCCTCATTTGTGACAAGGACAGTCACACATGAGGACATCTCACAGTGACTGTCCCTTGTGTAATTGCCACTTGAATGTATTGCTATTCAACCACATTTATGGGCCCGTTTGGACCGCGGCACATAGTAGCATCTACAAAGAAGAATATCCCAGGTGTAACAAGTTGTAAGAATATACCAACAGTTCTAAGAAGTTCCCTAGCACATAGTAGCATCTACAAAGAAGAATATGGGTCAATGAGGTTGACTTCAAAGCCATGCAATCTAATGGTAATAGTAATATCATAATTTGACATACTATCAGAAATACTTCCTAAATAGACTATTCAATCTTATAAGAGATGGATTCATGAGAACTATTATTTATGAAATATGAGTCAATGACTTTAATTAAAAAAAGTACACAATCTAATTCTTGTAAAAATATCAAAATTTGACACATTGAAAATACCTTCCAAAAGTATCGTTAATTGATTAATATGAATCACTACTCATGAAATATAATTTTATAAACCTAATCTAAAAACTACACAATAAAAATCTTAATAGCAATATTGTAAGAAACTATTCCCAAAAGCAAGCCTAATAAAATTTGATGAAAATAATTTTTTTTTCACTCAACTTTGACATTCACAACTTCCTCTTTTATTATAATAAGAAAAAAAATGTCTTTTTAGATATACCTCATGAACCATACTCGAATAATCTATCATTTTTCTTCTCAAAAACATATTTGCAGAGCCTGCTTCTTTTACTTGTTTGTACTTTTATCTCTCTGATGGAAAGGGTTCCTTCAGGACACATTTTTCCAAGTTCACTGCTTGAGATATTTGAGGAGGGTTCCCCTGCTTGAGTATCCATCCAACCCATATTCGAGTAGTTCTACAATTGCACAGTCTAAATTAATAATACTGACAATTGAATGATGAATGATGATACATAGAATTGATATAAACTAATCCTAAAAACACTAAAACATTATTAATATATTTATATTTCATAAATAAAATTGATATAAAAGATTTGGAAAGATACATTAAAAAATAGAAAAATAGTAATTTATAATAGAAGGAAACTTAAATTGCTATTTAAAAAAAAAAAAAGAGTCTTAAATCTTATCATTTTGTTTCATTATCATCCATAAGTACACACCTCTAGCATAATAATTATATTTTACCACCCATAAAATGAAAAAAAGATTTTCACAAGAGAAATTGAAGCTAGATTATAAAAATGAACCATCTTATTGGAAACTGGAACTGTTATCATACCCAAAAGGACTACAAAATTTCACCTTATCATACCCAGATTGTTGCTTTGCCTGGCAGAGGGAAATTTGATCAGTAAAATTGACACAGAGTATGTTGTCTCCATTGTCATGCTGGATAACAAAACACCAACTTTAATGGGCATGTACTGTCCCTTGTGTAATTGCCACTTGAATGCATTGCTATTTGATGCAGGGGCATCCCTAATGCAAGCCAAAGACACCATGATTGAAGGAAGTTTCCATGAAGCCAAGGAGTCAAATCCTATCAATTGGAACATAAGATTTTCACCTTGGAGCTTTGAAGGATTGACTGGTGAAAGGTCCTTTTGATTGACAAATCAGAGTCTTTTTGAATGACAAATCAGAGTCTTTTTGAATGAAAATAAATTAGAATAGGAGTTTTAGATGTTTTCTTGGTTTGTAATAAATATTAAGGATTGATTTTATCTCCTTATAAACATCCACTTGTTGGACACAAGACCCCTTGGTGACTTATAAACCTTGGGCATCTTTTGAGTCCTTGGATGAAATGAGCATAGTAAGTGTTTATTAGGTGTCTTTTAGATGTTGTTAAGAAGTTTGAAGGTCCAAAATAACTTTAATAAGGTTCCTAAAGTTTCACAACACATTTTTAACCTTCTCGGCAAAGTTGTTTGCAAAGTTGTAATGCAACTTTAAAAGTTTCTTAGCAAAGTTGACATTTGTTGGATAAACTGTTCTAACCACCTAGATGGTTGAACCAACATTTGGAGAGCCTATTTTAGGCTTCAAATGGTCGAAGACAGACAGAGAACCAGTATTGTAATCATTTTGCTTTCATAAAAAATAAAAATAACCCTGTTTTAGTGCATTTCTGGTGAAAAACGAACTCTGTACGGCTGTACGGATGGTGGTTGGATGATAAAATTTTCCTGGAAGTTGTAATAGTGACATCTGATGCTTTGGAAGTTGGTTTGATTGATTCTCTTTGTTTTATATCTAAGTTATTTCAAATTTTTTGTGCATTGTTTACAAACCCTCATTTTCAGGGTTTGACTGATGTAAAGACCTTAACTCACGTTTCAACCATTGGAATTCCTTCTTCCTTGGTGGAATGAGAGTTAAGGATGTATATTTGTATATTCTAAAAGCCCTGACTACTCTGCATCACTATTGAACCACATTAATGCTTTTTTCCTTCAACAAATGAGGACAGTCACTGTAAAGACAACATGATAATGTACACTCACTGTAAGGATAGTCACAAATGAGGAAATCTCAGAGTGATTATCCCTTGTGTAATTTCCGCTTGAATACATTGCTATTGAACCACATTAATGCTTTTTTCCTTCAAGTGGCAATTACACAAGGGACAGTCACTGTGAGATGTCCTCATTTGTGACAAGGACAGTCACACATGAGGACATCTCATAGTGACTGTCCCTTGTGTAATTTCCACTTGAATGTATTGCTATTCAACCACATTTATGGGCCTGTTTGGACCATGGCACACAATAGCATCTACAGAGAAGAATATCCCAGGTGTAACAAGTTGTAAGAATATACCAACAGTTCTAAGAAGTTCCCTAGCACATAGTAGCATCTACAGAGAAGAATATACAACATGAGGGCAGCCACTGTAAAGACAACATGATAATGTACACTCATTGTATGTGTACATTATCATGTTGTCTTTACAAGGATAGTCATTTGTGACAAGGATAGTCACACATGAGGACATCTCACAGTGATCGATTGTCCCTTGTGTAATTGCCACTTGAATGTATTGCTATTGAACCACATTAATGCTTTTCTTCTTCAACAAATGAGGACAGTCACTCTAAAGACAACATGATAATGTACACTCACTGTAAGGACAGTCACAAATGAGGACATCTCACAGTGACTGTCCCTTGTGTGATTGCCACTTGAATGTATTGCTATTCAGCCACATTAATGCTTTTCTTCTTCAACAAATGAGGATAGTCACTCTAAAGACACAATGATAATGTACACGGGCTGTAAGTGTACATTATCATGTTGTCTTTACAGTGACTGTCCTCCTTCAAGTGGCAATTACACAAGGGATTTGTGTTTTCATTTGTGTTTTCAACAGTGCCGTAACCCTCCGCGAAATCACATCGGGATATAAGGGCAAAACAAACAAGAACGTTGTCATTTGTATTTTCAACAGCGCCGAGAGAGATAAACAAACTTAAAAATCAGACTTAAGAAAGATGAAGGCAATGCTTCAAAAGGCCGATGCCCTAAATACGGGAAAACACAATACCACCATTAAACGATGCCCTAGTCACCGTATCAATGCTGCCAGCTCCGTACCAGTATGCTAACTGCTCACTTTCATCCTGTGATAAAGGTAACTTCATTAATCATACTTGAAATGGCAGCATACGAACTAAAGCTGATGAACATTTATAAACTAAAAGTTTAAAACTACAGATTACAAATGTAGTAGTTTCATACGAAAAGAACTTGATGTCTGAAATTTACCATTAGAAGTATCCAAAGGAATACCACAGTACTGTTGAACTTGGAGAATCAGAGATGATCTACACAGCAAGGTTCAATAGCTGTAAGGACTGTTACACCATCTTTAGCATTTGAATACATTTTCTCCTTGGCTTCTGGTGGATCCTCAAAGACCCCCAATGACATTTTCCCTACAATTATCAATTTTTTGTCAGTATGAGATATTAATAAATAAACATTAATCACAATATTAGGCAAACAATGTTCTTGATGTCTGAATCTAAATCACAGAAAGCTCTAATAAAGTAGTTCTCAGTTTCACATTAAACTAAGTTTCAATTTCAAATGGTTATAATAATTTTTGCAAGTTATAAGTAGCTGGTTACAGTATATGACATAAAAAGAAAAAAAATCATTTCTATTCTTTTCTTCTTTTTCTCTTTCAACGAAGCTTTTGCACCACACAAATGCATACCAAGAATTTCTCAGGAGGTTTCAAGACCATTGCATACCAAACTTCTTCTCTGTAGATGCTACTGTGTGTCGTGGTCCAAACGGGTCCAAATAGACCTAGTGACTCTAGTAGGTCTCCAAAACCTGTTCTACAACAATAACTCTTCAATTTGACAAAGGACCTTATGAACTTATATGTTTTTTGAGTACCCTTTTTGATTTTCTAACAATCCTCCAACTCCCAGACCTTGACTCCACTCCAGCATATCAATGTCCTTATTGAGTCCGCAGACCTAATGCATGCCTTTGGGTGTGGGTTCCAAAACAAGGCATTGAAAATGGGTGCATGAAACCAAGATCAGAGTTTGAAGATGTCCACCATGCTCTAAAGATCTAGATTCAATAAGGTTTGAGGTCCTTTACTTGCCGCTACCCTCTGATCTTGCATAATCCATCAACTCCTAGTCAAGAACATTGAGATTCTTGACCTAGGGCTTGCTCTTTAAATTCTCTGGCTTAGTATCCTATTCCAAAGCTTTTAAAATATGAAAATAAACCCCCTTAACTTGCATTTTACAAAGAACAGAGGATATCCTATGGTTTATTTGCAAGTTAAGGCCATTTGAATGCAATAACCCAAAAAATGAGGGTTTGACAGAACAACAGATAAGAAAAAGGAATAACTTTGATATAAGGTGTCTTGAATCTACCAAATAAACTCTCAAAGCATAAGATATAAATACTCTAACTTCCACACTGGTCTGCCCTCCCTTTCACATCCGTACACTGTACAGTGCTTGAAGGAAATGCACAAAAAAGGCTCTGAAATAGTGGCTCTATCTGACAGAGAGTCCATGCTAGGCTTCATGACTAACCTAGAGCACATTCCTTGTTATGGAGGAAGTTTGAATGGTGAAGAACTTATGGAATGGATAGAGGACCTAGATAACCATTTTGACTACAAGTATCTTATTAATAACCATTTTGACTACAAGTATCTTATGGATAGAGGACCTTGATAACCATTTTGACTCATTTAGTATCTTATTGAGCTTCACTTTGTTTCGAGAATATAGTTTAATATTCTCTACTAAACAGGGCCAACCACGTGAAGGTGGAAGCTCATTTGGCCCCACCCCCCTCCCCATAACATCACTCTACATTCCCCGTTAACATCTAACATTCATTCATTCTTTCAATTATTAATAAAATGTAACATTCAATCAATATCACATGATAACATTCATTAACACATTAGATTCGTTAACACACAACATTCATCAATATGAAAATAAACACATAATTCATGAACATTCATTAGCACATAATTAAATTCATTGAGACATAAAATTCAGTCATTATCAATTAAGGTATTTAGATGACAATCATTTCTTTTTTCTCTTTCTAATTTTTTTTTCTATGTAAGCTCTAAGAGGAGCATCAGTGTTATCATCAATACCCCCCTCATCAGTTGTTTTGTTCTTTGTTCTTGATGATCTCAAATTCCTATGCTGCTACAAAGGGGGGTCCTCTACAATAACAAATAAAAGAGTTAAATTTAAAATATTTAATTATAATTGTTACAAGTATTTAATTATTTTAAAGAACATAACTGTGGCGCTCTTTAATTACCTGATCTGGCCACATCATTTTGTCTAGACTCAACCTCAACATGCTCATGAGCACCGACCCCTCGATCCTCTACAGTTGCTATACAAAATGTTACATTAATCCAAACACCAATTGTAATTACATATAAAAATTTTAATAGCAAATGTATACCTCCACCACTAGGATGCACATCATGCGAACCTTCATTATGCATAGATTGTGTAGAAGGATTGTCAGGCTGCATTCCAATATCCTACACATTGTTATCATTGCTTTCTTAAAATAGATATACTCACTTTATATTAGAACTTAACATCAAATAGACTAATTGGTAAAGTATTCAATTTGAAATAAATTTCATTTAGCTTATTTACCTGTGGCTCAGATGCATCATTATTTGAACCTTGCACACTGATTTCAGCTGTAGCCGTTCAGCCACGGCTCTATAGCCTTGTTGGAAGCCAATTCTCTTGTCCTCTTCTGTGAGGCATCTATTGAACTCTGACCCCTACATTTTTTCTTGGTATGGTGAATTTTACTTGCATTGTTTGATCAAAAAAAATTTCCTTGCAATATATAAAAAAATTGATACAAGTTTTCATTTACTAATACTTACAACTCATGCTTGAAGTTTGGAAAAACCACCAGAGCCGAGCTTGTGTGTCCCGTGCTTTTCTAATCTTGCCTTTGTTGCCTTTGATGTGTCAGGCAATCTATGAAAAGTTTGAAATATGTTAGAGACCAGTATAGGAAAAATTTAGAGGTTAATTAGTACATAATTACATTCTCAAAAGTATCACATACCTTGCTCTACTCTCTACTGGTGTAATTCCTTTTTTCATGTCGGCTTTATACTTTCCATCCAAAATCAAACCTTGCCACTCAGCCTCAAGAACACAGGGCGGACGCTCGTGCCTTG
The DNA here is from genome assembly GCA_027943335.1 of Chamaecyparis obtusa. Taxonomy (NCBI): domain Eukaryota; kingdom Viridiplantae; phylum Streptophyta; class Pinopsida; order Cupressales; family Cupressaceae; genus Chamaecyparis; species Chamaecyparis obtusa. The sequence continues at coordinate 62,689 of BSBK01009730.1, forward strand.
GGTTAACCTCTAAATATTTCCTGTACTGGTCCCTAATATACTTCAAACATAAACCAGCTCTTTCAAGGAGCTTGTTTCTCTCGAATGCACGAGGTCCAAAAAGCTGGGTCATACTATGTACAAGATCATCCTTCAACTTTTTATCTTGGTTATTCCACCTTTTAAGTAAAAAAAAACATGTTAGACTCATAAATGAAGAGAAGCTACCTTTAATATAGTTCAAGAAATTGATGAAAAGGAAAACTATTCTAGCAATGATATGAAATCAAAATAGTGGTTTGGGGTTTTAGTTAGGATATGATGTTCCACCATGTACGTATGGTGGGCCCGAATATCCGCAAACACTCGTCACCAAGTTTTCACCAAAAAATATCATTCCCTACAAAATAATCATGGGATCATTAGTCGATGAAGAGTGATCAAAAACTAAATTACTATTATATCACTATAGAATAATAATAACTTTAAAGTACCTGGAAGTTTGGATACTTTTAAGGGAACGCCTTCATCGTCGCTGATGATCAATACGCAATCCTTCACCGTTCCCGTACTAGGAACACGGGAACATCCAGGAAATGATGTTGCATCGGGACTTGTTGCATCTCCTATTGCAAAAAATGAAAACCATTATCAAATGCCTCCAAGAAATAATACTTCAAGGGAAATAAATTGGTGCAGAGCACCCATGGCACAAACACAATCAAGGGATCTACATCATAAACACATAACACTTAAACACATAACAAAAGGGAGAAAAAGAGGGATTTGTGTACCAGTAGATGGTGCAACAGTTGGTGCATTTAGGCTGTGTGTTGTTGACATGGCAGTCAGCAAGACATTTGTGGCTGTCCTGGATGGAGGCGGCGTTGTCATATCATCATGGAAAGGAGCTGAAGAATAAAATTGCTAGAGCATGCATAAATATAGAACGCGTGGACTAGCATGGAAAAGATTGTTAGAGCATTAAAAAAAAAGATTGTTCGAGCATGTATTGTCAATGATTATGATCATTCCTATATATATTCAGTGGAAAACACAAGTGGGGAATGGAACATGTGATCTACCTGAACCACTTGCAATACCGGCCTCATCATGGGAATGGGGTTCAAAATTACGCAAATAAATCTGTAAAGACAATGCATCCATATTTTAATTAATGTCATAAAAGAGCATAACATAAAAACCATTATTGAACTCTTGTAATAATTAAAAATTTCATTAATACTTACTTTAAAGTTTTCAGAAGTGCGCAACAACTCAGCTGCCCTGTCTTTTATTTCCTGAGTCTGAGGATGTATGGATACCAAACGTAGAAGTTCTTTCCCAATTTTCTTTAGCAGCTTTTTAATGGAACTGATCGGGTCATCGGTCTCTGCTAAATCAATAAAAAAAGGGTCCACAAGGGGGGACTCCTGAGGGACTGCAGGTTGCTTTCCCTCTCTCCGACCACCGGCCCTCTGTGACAACAATAGTATTAGTATTATCAAAATTACTCCAAAACAATGAAGAAAATAACATTAAAAAAAATAACATTTTGCTTCTATCTAGTTTGCACAATTACAATGAGTTTTACCTGCTCATGTGTAGATGAGCTAGGAATATCATCACCATCACCTTCGGGCGGTTGCTCCATATTGTGCCCCTGTGTCAAAGATCAAGTATAAAAATGTTAGCCAAAAATTTAATAACTAAATGGTATGTTGGAGTCATTGATTAGAAGTTGGTTTAATAGTATGTACCACCCCCATGATAGTAGCCTCGTTTGTATCTATGCGGTTCAAATTGTAATCAATAAGCAGCTCTTCCCCTGTACGTATTGATTTTATCGCACAGATGAATACACGATTTCCCTCGCGCGCCTCAAATATGCAATTGGGTTGCTTTATAGTTGACCCAGGTCGTGTACTATTTATAAAACCCGCAATATTCCTTGTTGCTTTTGGCCTTCCATCAATGTATATAGCCACACTTTTACTTTGATTATTGTCTTGCTGTTGTATATAATTTGCCGAGAGTGCATACCTACGCATACTTTTTTTATATTGAACAATATGCATCCAACTTTTGTAATCGTAACATGGTCCAACATACTCCATCAATTCAGAAACTTTGTTGTAAGACACCTTTATGCCATCCATAGAAAATAGGCCCAAACCATGTAATGATGATGGTGCTATGCGATATATCCTCTCATTAACACAAAAATCAGTGTTTATTGGAGGAAGTTCCTTGGGTACCCAATGTTTCTGTAGATGTTGGTACCTCAAGGGCACCTCGATGTCGCCTTTCATCTCATCATCATAAGAACATGACCCCCCTTGAGCAAGGAAAAATTTCATGTGTTTATTGAATTTCCTTCTAGTCCTTTGACCTCTAGTTAATCTCCCTATTCTAGATAAACTGCATGTCTCACTTTCCTCTTCTATTCCTATATTTCCCTCACTCGAGGAAGACACTTCTGACAAATACCTATTTGCTGGTACCTGCAAATGGGAGAGATCTTAGAAGACATCAATCTTACTATTGATAAGTGTATTAAATAGACTTTCTATAAGGTGTATTGACTTATACCTGTCGATCCATGAGACTGTGCGGGATGCTCTTGAAAGGGGTTCAATTTCCTGCAAATGTAATTCAATTATCGTGAGCATAATCACATCATAATCATAATCACATCCATCATAAGCATCACATAAAAATTAAAAACATTAAAACGTACACATTATAACACTTATAGCTTTTAAATAGATAATGAATAAACTATGTAACCATTTAAGACAAATATATTTCTATCAAGAAATGAATATTAAATACATTAAGGATTGATGGCATACCTTTAAATTTCATCATCATCATCCTCATCATCATCATCATCATCATCATCATCATCATCATCCTCATCATTGTCGTCATCATCATCATCCTCGTCGTCATCGTTGTCGTCGTTGTCGTCATCATCAACATCATCATCATCAACATCAACATCATCTTCATCATCATCATCAGTAGCAGCATCATCTTCTTCTTCTTCTTCATGAAAATTTGTCTCAGGAACATCATCCAATAATTTTCGATCGTGATCATCATCTACATCATCTTCTACTTCTTCGGTATCTTCTTCTTCCATCGCATTATACTTTATCGGCCTTCCTCTCGGTTCATGTCTAACAACAAATGACCAACCCGGTTTATGTGAAACCTCTGAGTAAAATACCTGCTCACATTGGCTTGGAAGAACATAGGGCTCATCCCCAACTAGCTCAAACGACCTTGTATTAACCATTGTAAATCCATTATCATGTTCAATAACAGTTCTATTAGGATCATTTGGATTAAGTCGTAGCCTGTACCATTTGACAACGAAGAGTACTAATTTGAAGGAACTAAAGTCGCACTCAAGTATATCATCCAAAATGCCATAGTATTGATTTTTAGACTCTTGAGGATCTAAGTCATTTCTAGATGAAATATTAGTCACTTGAAAGACTGCAGTTATTCCAGAATCACAAGTTTTCTTCGTGTCATCCAACACTTTGACGCGAAATTTTTGACCATTACAGAACATACCCTTGTGGTGTTTAAACTGCAATAATATGTGAAACATGTCAAAATTATTATATTGTGAGTTGATAAACATACGGGTGATTAATAATTTTGTACGTACCTGGAAATCTCTTAAACCATATGCTAAATCTATTTCCCTTTGCGTAACATTAGAATCTCCATTACGATGAGCTTCTTTGACCAATGAAGATACACCTTCCCATGTTAATGTGTGACCAGAATGTTGACATCGTTCAATCCATACCGTCATCCAATCAAGATTGTTTGCAATATACAAATGTAGTGCATCCCACTCTCGAGCAACTGTACAAAAAAAAAATAGACGACTTACAACCGATTTATTTTGAAGATTAAGAAATAATTTATTACAATAACATCTTATAATTTATTACCTGTCACTTTCCTCAATCTACCTTTCCCCATCAAGTACTCCCCTTTGAATTTTTTAAAAGGGTCGAGATCCCAAATGCGATCTACATGGATATTTGAAGCAAACTTAGGAAGATATTCAGTAATGTACACCATAGTCTGGTATACCATGTATCCCTCTACCATAGAACCCTCAGGATGTGCTCTTTGTCGAACCAAAGCCTTCAAAGATTTCAAGTGCCTCTCAACCATCCACATTGACCTAGTGTGTGCAGGTCCACACAATTCAATCTCCTCAACTTGGTGTATGAGGTAGTGTTCTTGTGCATTGAAAAAAGTTGGAGGTAGACACTTTTGCATTTCACACAATAAATGAGGAATTCTTCTCTTCCAATAGTTTATATCTTCTTTATGGATTTCTTTAGATGACAACCACCTACATTAAGAGATTCAAGTCACAAAAAATATATAAATACGAGACTTTACAAAATAATATACAATAGATTACATAGCAAGAAAAACAAATCGTGAATATAATAAATATATACAACAAATTGAACAGATATTACTGCTTACCTCATGTATTTTCCAAGATCATATATCACTTGTTTGATGTTATTGTTGAAGTGCTCTGGGAGAGATAGAGGTAGCACGTACTGCAGTAATTATAAACCAATCATTTCATTATTTTCTAACATAACATAATGAATAGTACACGTAGTTTATGAATATATTGTAAATACAGAAGAACATAACTTACCTTGATCAAAGTATGCCAATCATGCGTTTTGAGCCCTGGCCCAAATTCACTTTTCTTTGATATGAGATTGCTTATGTTCCCAGCAAATCCTGTGGGAAATCGAATTTTTCGTATGACTTCTTTTATGGCATCACTTTGCTGCTCCGTTAATAACCAAGGAAGGGCACTTATATTAATTTGATCTCTATTGCTATTTGAGTGAATGAAATTCTTCAATGCATGATTGGATTCATGAATGTCATTACAAATTTTGACAATTTTTTCTTTGTCACGCCTTCCATCCAGTATTTTCCACAATGTCTCTGTTATATTCTTTCCAACATGCATAAGATCAAACAAATGCACAATTTTTAGGTCCTCGTAGTAGGGCAACCTACTAAATTGTCTGGGATAGCTTTTTAGTCCCTTTGGAAGGTTGTCAGTAGTGCCTTGATGACCTTCACGATCATCAATTACATAATTAGTAAACAAAAATCACAATAGAAATATATAAATTACAAACATAAACCATTAAGTGGAATGACATTACCTCGACGATTAATTCTATTATATTCCAACTTCCATAGGCGAGGTGTCATTCTTCGTGGCTTTGATGTAGTCTCTTCTTTCCCATTGAAAAGATGTTTTTCCATACTTCGATACTTATGATTCCTGTGGAGGAAGTGTCTGTACTCATCAAACACATGCTTTCCTAAACTTTTTGAATGACGAGATTTCATCTTTGGACCACAAACTGGACATGCAAATTTTCCCTTTGTTTGAAGACCTACAAGATAATGATATAATTGGATTATTAAATATGTTAATTTTTATAATTAGAATTATCATGCGCAACTTGAATTCACTATAACATACCACAAAAATGTGTTAGCCCTGGGGCATCATGTATTGTCCATACAAGTATTGCATGGAATTGAAATTGTCTTTGTCCTATTGGTCTAGACACGTCATACATAGTGACACCGTTCCATAACTCCACCAACTCGTCAATAAGAGGCTCAATATATACATTCATATCTTTAACTTGATATTTACCTACTTGAATGAACAGTAACATTACATAATTATTGTGACCATTTTACTGTAAGATTTGTAAGTACATGTAAATTAATAACTATCAAATGATAAAATACTTGGAACAATCATTGCCAACATAATGTGCTCCCTCTTTATTGACATCCACAGAGGAATGTTATTGTTGATAACAAAAACAGGCCACACCGAGCAAACAGATCTCATCTCTCCAAGTGGATTGACACCATCCACTGCCAATGAAAGCCTGAGATTACGAGGTTCTTCTTTGAAGTGTTGCCACTTTTCCTCTATGTGCATAAATGCCGAACCATCCGTAGGGATTCGAATAATGTCATCTCGACTTCTATTGCGTGCATGGTAATCCATAAATTGTGCCAAGCTAGTACACCTGAATAATTGTCGCATCCGTGGAATAATGGGGATGTAACAAAGAACCTTGTGAGGCACCTTTTTTGTTATTCGATCTGTTCGATATCTACTCGTATGACATACAGGGCATTGTGTTGCAAATTCATGTTCTTTATAATATATAATATGATCATTGGGACAAGCATGTATTGCTTGATACTCCATTCCAATATCTTTCATAATAGTAGATAATTCTCGATATGAGCGAGGTAGAATATTTGATGGTGGTAACAAAAACTTGCCTATCAATCTACAGCAAAAAATATAAGTTGTTAATATAAATAATATTAGTGGTACATTATTCACCCTTTGTTAACTATAAAGACATATATGACATACCTTAACATACGTGACATTGTTATGTTGGATAAACCATTCATAACCTTCAAGTTCAACAACAACAATACAGCAGAGAGAAGAGTTGTTTGGGAGTCTTTGTATAGGGGTTCGTATGCCTTCTCAAGTAGAGGTACATCAAGGCAATCATCATCATCATGATCAGATCCGCTTGGACTAAATGTGTCATGGATCAATGTATTTATACCATCATCTTCAATTGTGTTTTCTGGCGCATGATCGTCATCTTCCATGGGATCATTATCTTCACCTTGGATATTCGCACCCCCATGTTCCTCCATATCATGTACTTCCCTGGGGAGATCAACCTATATAAAATTGATTAACATAAATAAACCATGATCTTCAACTCATCATCAAGTGATTTCATATGTATATAAATTGTTAAAATGATATAATGAACAACTTACCAGTGGATGATAGTCATGCCCCCCTTCAATGTGACCATTCTCCCTACAATGTCTCTTAACTATTTTGATTAGCAATCTTCTACGGTTTAAGCCCTTACAAATTTTGCAGGGACAATAACATTTTCCATCACCTTTTCTTTTCAAGTTAGACCACAATATAGCGATTGTCTCCCTATTTTGTTCTTCACTTATATTATCTGACATGATCGTTCTTCGCAGGAAGCAAAAATTGGGCTATGAAAACTTCGGTCTACAACTTTCAGTGACTAAGCAAAATTGTCAAAAGTACACAAATCTTCTTAGACCTATCCTTTAATATTTTAAAAGTCTAGTTAAAATATACATTAGATTAAAAAATATACAATTTTCATGCCTGAGCGCGCGGCTACGACTAGTGCAATGGTCTTCTTGCTTAGCTCTAGAAGCTCTCTAGCAATCAAAACATATAAGCTACAAGGCCTAACAGCAATTTCAAAACATATAAGCTACAAGGCAAGACATATTACATGACATGGCAAAAGGATTAAAATATACATTAGATTAAAAAATATACAATTTTCAAACCTGAGCGCGCGGCTATAACTTGTGCAATGGTCTTCTTGCTTAGCTTTAGAAGCTCTCCAACAATCAAAACATATAAGCTACAAGGCCTAATAGCAATTTCAAAACAAGGGTCATCAAAAGAACCAAAAACAATGTGTGCAAACAATACCTTGTGAAGTGGTATAGACAATTAGAAGATGCTACTATGTGCTAGGGAACTTCTTAGAACTGTTGGTATATTCTTACAACTTGTTACACCTGGGATATTCTTCTCTGTAGATGCTACTGTGTGCCGTGGTCCAAATGGGCCCATAAATGTGGTTGAATAGCAATACATTCAAGTGGCTTACACAAGGGACAGTCACTGTGAGATATCCTCATGTGTGACTGTCCTTGTCACAAATGAGGACATCTCACAGTGACTGTCCCTTGTGTAATTGCCACTTGAATGAGGTCAGTCACTATAAAGACAACATGATAATGTACACATACAATGAGTGTACATTATCATGTTGTCTTTACAGTGGCTGCCCTCATGTTGTATATTCTTCTCTGTAGATGCTACTACGTGCTAGGGAACTTCTTAGAACTGTTGGTATATTCTTACAACTTGTTACACCTGGGATATTCTTCTCTGTAGATGCTACTGTGTGTCGTGGTCCAAACGGGCCCATAAATGTGGTTGAATAGCAATACATTCAAGTGGCAATTACACAAGGGACAGTCACTGTGAAATGTCCTCATGTGTGACTATCCTTGTCACAAATGAGGACATCTCACAGTGACTGTCCCTTGTGTAATTAAGTATTGTGGGGAAGCATTTTAAATAACCAAAGCCGCTAACAATAAATTCAACACAGATATGTCCTCATTTCTGGGTATTTTAGCTCTCTAACAGCTGAATACCAAATTAAATAATAATGACAAAAGAAAAATAAACCCAACGTACTCATAAATTGTAGTTGTGATTTTGCGGAGGGAATCTCTCTCAGCGCTGTTGAAAACACAAATGACAACCCGCTTGATTTCATGGAGGGAATCTCTCTTGGTGCTGTTCAAAACACAAATGACAACTTGCTTTGTTCAAAACACAAATGATAACCCGCTTGATTTCGCGGAGGGAATCTCTCTCGGCGCTGTTGAAAACAAAAATGACAACGTTCCTTTTTTTTTTTGCACTTATATCCCAACCAACATAAGGTCCATTTGTAATACAACATGATAATGTACACTTACAGTGAGTGTACATTATCATGTTGTCCTTAGAGTGACTATCCTCATTTGTTGAAGAAGAAAAGCATTAATGTGGCTGAATAGCAATACATTCAAGTGGCAATTACACAAGGGACAGTCACTATGAGATGTCCTCATTTGTGACTGTCCTTACAGTGAGTGTACATTATCATGGTGTCTTTAGAGTGACTGTCCTCATTTGTTGAAGAAGAAAAGCATTAATGTGGTTTAATAGAAATACATTCAAGTGGCAATTACACAAGGGACAATCACTGTGAGATGTCCTCATGTGTGACTGTCCTTGTCACAAATGAGGACATCTCACAATGACTGTCCCTTGTGTAATTCAAGTGGCAATTACACAAGGGACAGTCACTGTGAGATGTCCTCATTTGTGACTGTCCTTACAATGAGTGTACATTATCATGTTGTCTTTAGAGTGACTGTCCTCATTTGTTGAAGAAGAAAAGCATTAATGTGGTTCAATAGCAATACATTCAAGTGGCAATTACACAAGGGACAATGTCATGAGCCGTGACATATTGAACTTAGTATACTAATAAAATGATTAGATGATATATAATAATCTATTATTAACGGTATATAACAATAATATATAATTATTATCAAAAGATAATAATAATATATAGTTAGCATAATAAGTAATATGTTAATTAAATAATATTAAAATATTAATAAATAATATAATTATGATTATAATTATAATATAAATTAATAATAAATAATTATTAATAAATTATATATATTATATTATAATAATATATTAAGTAATAATATTAAATCAATTATTGATATAATAATTTTAATATATAAATAATATTAATAAATCTCTCAATATAAAACAATATGTTATCACTATAATAATATTTATTATAATATTATTAATATTACTAACATCATTAATTATAATATTTAATAATAACAATAACATTAATAATAATAATAATAATAATAACGTTTAAAGCAATATCGAATATCTGTAATCGATATACATCTACATTAAACATCTGCATTATCTATCACGATGAGGAATGAAGAAGTGATACAACAATCACTAGTCATTACACATCGATACCATGAGAGGATGATTAATGAACCAAATACTATGAAGTCAAGATCAACATGATATGAATAAGGGATAGGTCGCTATGTGTTTCAGAAGATGTATTGATAAGCAAGAAGGATAACCATTCATATATTATAAATAATCATTAATTGCACAAGTTTAGACAATGACATATCCGATAAAGCAATATCAAACATGAAGACCCGCTAGCAAATATGAACCATTACTTCCTATGTTATCATGACAATAACATAAACTAGATTGAATTCTACTATCTATATCAATAGACACCACATAGGAGGATATCGACTAAAGGATTGAAAGATTATCGATTGTCTGAGATAAACCACATCTTGTAGAAACACAAAAGCATCACAAGCTATTGATGAATGAGGCATCAGTCATGGATAATAAGTACAATGTATCCTTAAGTATTAACAGGAATGGAAGTCAATTTGAAGATCAAACTCCATTACCAGCAATCAACCAATAAATGGACAATTATCAGAAAATGATACCGACTTATATCAGAGTAGAAAGATTGGATATCATCATAACAATATGGGATAAGGCAAGAGTTAATATCGATTGACTAAATACTAATGATAGTTAGACCAAACTAATACAAACACAATGGATGTTAACTACTGGTTGCACTACCAATTAGGGAAGATTACCTTCATAAAAAGATTTGATATTGAGTCAATCTGGGAGTTATCTATGATCAGAAAATAATGAAATAATATTATGTGAACTGTCGGATTATGGAAAGGTGTGATTAACAAAGGGACATGGAGGAAGAAACAAGACACGTCTCATTCATAGCATCTCTTCATTTGTTAAAGACAATATAAGAATGCATTCTCGTCAGTCACTCAAGGCATCATTAGAACTTTATTTACTTATCCATATTTGGATATACTCAATAGAGCATCTGCCTTTGGCAGTTTGGTTTCAAGTTTATCATTGCAGATCAGAGACAACACCATGATTGCACAGATAGAAAGGATAGTCAGAAACAACATCAATATTTGAAGTTGCAAGCATATAATTCAGAATCTGAAATAGCAACATATCACTCATAGCGATATTACACATTTGCATAATTACATCATCATATCAGACACAGCAAATACATTTCTGTAAGCAATACTTATTGATTGTATATCGATATTGTTTATATCAGACATACCATCATTATACTATCACTATAAGTGATAGGAAACATCATATTCATAGCATATTTCATATCATTATATCCGACAGTGCTATTAAACATATTGGTATCAATATCATCTTGCACACATATTGTAATTGAATCTGAAATAGCGGTTGATATCTTAAGTAACCTCCATTACTTAGTTTAATTGTAAGTATCTGATAGAGTAATTCTGAGAAGTGGAGTAATTGTTCCTATTTTCCAAGTTAGCCAAAAAGGGGACATTACAGACAATCACTGTGAGATGTCCTCATGTGTGACTGTCCTTGTCACAAATGAGGACATCTCACAATGACTGTCCCTTGTGTAATTCAAGCGGCAATTACACAAGGGATAGTCACTGTGACATGTCCTCATTTGTGACTGTCCTTACAGTGAGTGTACATTATCATGTTGTCTTTAGAGTGACTGTCCTCATTTGTTGAAGAAGAAAAGCATTAATGTGGTTCAATAGCAATACATTCCAGTGACAATTACACACGGGACAATCACTGTGAGATGTCCTCATGTGTGACTATCCTTGTCACAAATGAGGACATCTCACAATGACTGTCCCTTATGTAATTCAAGTGGAAATTACACAAGGGACAGTCACTGTGAGATGTCCTCATTTGTGACTGTCCTTACAGTGAGTGTACATTATCATGTTGTCTTGAGAGTGACTATCCTCATTTGTTGAAGAAGAAAAGCATTAATGTGGTTCAATAGCAATACATTCAAGTGGCAATTACACAAGGGACAATCACTGTGAGATGTCCTCATGTGTGACTGTCCTTGTCACAAATGAGGACATCTCACAATGACTGTCCCTTGTGTAATTCAAGCAGCAATTACACAAGGGACAGTCACTGTGAGATGTCCTCATTTGTGACTATCCTTACAGTGAGTGTACATTATCATGTTGTCTTTAGAGTGACTGTCCTCATTTGTTGAAGAAGAAAAGCATTAATGTGGTTCAATAGCAATACATTCAAGTGGAAATTACACAAGGGACAGTCACTGTGAGATGTCCTCATTTGTGACTGTCCTTACAGTGTGTGTACATTATCATGTTGTCTTTAGAGTGACTGTCCTCATTTGTTGAAGAAGAAAAGCATTAATGTGGTTCAATAGCAATACATTCAAGTGGCAATTACACAAGGGACAATCGATCACTATGAGATGTTCTCATGTGTGACCTTTGTGAAGGCAAGTGCCAATTTGTACCCAAGTTACCAATATTGTGGCAAAAGTGGGAATGAAGCATTTAGGGGTCAAATTGGGCAAAGAGTGTAGAAGTGGCCTATGTGAGGTCTAAATAGCCTAACTAAGTCATGGTTAGGGTCTTATGGTGTTTGAACAATAAGTTTTGAACCAAAATCCCAAAGGTTGTAACAAGTTGTCAATGTTGTCATTCACAACATTGACAACATTTGTGCAAGGGAGCATTTTCAAGTAAGATGGTTAAGTAACTATATGAAACCATTGAATTAGGCATCAGATCAACTATAAGAGGCCTCCATCGATCTGTGCAAAAGGTTGGGGGGATAAACATTTGGAATTAAGAAGATTTGTAGAGTAACACGGTTTTAGTGAATTCTTGAGTTTTTTTGTTTCTTTGTTTTCAGTTGATTAATGGATTAGATAGCTCGCAGTGTCTATTGGAAAAGTTATTACAAGTTGTTTTTTTATTCTATGTTGTGTTTTTTTTGAGTTTTGAAGCATTCCAACTAGTTTGTTAATTCTTTTGTTAAGTACCCTATCATTGGTTTGAACCAGGCAGGTTGAACAAATGGAGTCTTAGCTCATCATTCCATTGTCAATTTTGTACGGGCTCTTGGAATGGGTGAGGAGACTCCATGTACTATATGTTTGGAAGGAGGGGCCCTGGGAAGCTCATTTTCTATGTTTGCAATGATGTCCTAGGTGAGTCAGTTGAGCACAGTTAGGGATGACAAATCATTACAAGAAGATTACAACAAGTTGAATGCATTGGTTGCTTCAACTAAAATCTCATGGAGAGGTAGACACACATCTAAAGAAGCCCCAAGTCAAATTAGAAGATTGGGTGAGTTTCTTTGGCTGCTAAGAAAACAAACTCTTAGTCAGACTGTCCAAGTTGTGTCAAAATACTTGTTTTCAGGCATGGCTGTAGCAGTTGGTGTACAAAAAATCTAGGAGGAGAAGACCTTAGATATCTTGGAGTTCTCAATAAAGGGCATCTAAATCCTAAGCCCTTTAGGTGGCTTAATATAAACAAAAAGGCTTGACAAAGGCCTAATTGCTAGCAGCCTATTTTTGGGTGCAATTGGCATGGTTTGATGAACCGGATTGAAGTACCGATGAAAAGTATAGGTGAAGGAGTAATATTGAAACCAATAGAGGTCCTAGTGGCTAGCCTCTCCATGGAGTAAAGTTCTAGTTGAATGTGTTTCAATTTGTGAAGACAAGACTAGGAGTGTCCTAGTAGCTAGATTGGTATTGAGAAGAGTTCATTGTATTTCTTGTTGGTGTGCACTAGTTGAAGGAGTGGGATCTTGGGTAGAGATACCTAAAGAGTGTAGGGATAGTTAAGTACCCTATCAAGTCAAAACATTGGCCTAAAGAGACCCTAGTGAAGGATAGGGAGTGAGCAAGACAAAGTGTTACATCAATTAACAAGATCATTTTTTGGTAATTGTGTACATTATCATGTTGTCTTTACAGTGACTGTCCTCATTTGTTGAAGAAGAAAAGCATTAATGTGGTTCAATAGCAATACATTCAAGTGGAAATTACACAAGGGAATATCACTATGAGATGTCCTAAGTGTGACTGTCCTTGTCATAAATGAGGACATCTCACAGTGACTGTCCCTTGTGTAATTGCCACTTGAATGAGGACAATCACTATAAAGGCAACATGATAATGTACACAAGTACCATGAAGGTAGTCGCAAGTTAGGGCTGTTTCATTGCATACCCGAAACAATGAAGACATTACAGTCCACAAAACGTTTGTGCTTGAAAGATGAACAAATAAAATTAAACTTCTAAATAACCAAAGCCGCTAACAATAAATTCAACACAGATATGTCCTCATTTCTGGGTATTTTAGCTCTCTAACAGCTGAATACCAGATTACATAATAATGACAAAAGAAAAATAAACCCAACGTACTCAGAAATTGTAGCTGTGATTTCGCGGAGGGAATCTCTCTCGGCGCTGTTGAAAACACAAATGACAACGTTCTTGTTTTTTTTGCCCTTATATCCCGATGTGATTTCGCGGAGGGTTACGGTGCTGTTGAAAACACAAATGACAACGTTCCTTTTTTTTTTTGCCCTTATATCCCAACAACATCGCAATTGCAAGTTAGGGCTGTTTCACTGCATACCCGAAACAATGAAGACGTTACGGTCCACAAAACATTTGTGCTTGAAAGATGAACAAATAACATTAAACTTCTAAATAACCAAAGCCGCTAACAATAAATTCAACATAGATATGTCCTCATTTCTGGGTATTTTAGCTCTCTAACAGTTGAATACCAGATTACATAATAATGACAAAAGAAAAATAAACCCAATGTACTCAGAAATTGTAGCTGTGATTTCGCGGAGGGTTACGGCGCTGTTGAAAACACAAATGACAACGTTCTTGTTTTTTTTGCCCTTATATCCTGATGTGATTTCGCGGAGGGTTACGGCACTATTGAAAACACAAATGACAACGTTCTTATTTTGTTTGCCCTTATATCCTGATGTGATTTCGCGGAGGGTTACGGCACTGTTGAAAACACACATGACAACGTTCCTTTTTAATTTTGCGCTTATATCCTGACAACGTCGCAATTGCGACAGTGAAAAATGTATTGTCATCGCAAATTGCGACGGTGTCAGGCTATATTTGAAAAAAAAAGGGCAAAACCGCATGACATTTGCCTGCCGTCGCAAATGGCCGTCGCAAATTCACCCCAAATGTATTAGTGAGACCACATGGCATAGATGATGTCACCAATCACTTCGTACCTTGCACTAAATAATGAACATCCATCAGTACCTCTTCCATCATCTTTCAAGTTTTTATACCTTGAATCCAGTTCCTCTGAAAGATATAACAAAAACTTAGAGACTAACTTTGTCAATTCTCACTGTCACAGTCCAGTGACCATTCTTTACCAAAACATCTGTAACTTTCTTAATATGCAATACCTAATGATGCCATCATAGATATAAGATCAAAACATCCACCTGAACTCTCATCTAACTTTGTAGCATCAGAAACATCCATACACTAACCGTACACCATGATTACCAGTCTGGTTCCTTCATAAAAGCATATGTTGACATCAGTGACAAAACACAAATGACAATAGTATGAGTGCCTATTCATTAATGTAGTGATTAAACATATTACATGTCTCAATGACCACCCATGCATTAGAAATATCCAACAATCTCCCCCTTTGGCATTGATGTCAACATATGGGAAAATCTTATCCCAAAGTTATATCAATCCAAAGTCCTTCAACTGAACAATCTCCCCAAACAGTAGAGATTTTCTCATAGCAACACTCCCCCTTTGACAACAATGGCAAAGGGTGCCATGAGCCTTCAAATGCCTTTACAAATAAACTTTCTTCCATGATCACTCCCCCTGAGGAGTAGATCCCTACATCCAGTCCATAAAATGATAAGGCTCTAAATACTTCTAGACTAATGCATCTCTGCATCATTTAGTTCTAACTAGGAGGAGCCTGAACCCCTAGCATACCTCTGAGATATTCAAAGTTATCTTTCAATAGTGGCTTTATGAAGATGTCTACAATCTACTATTTTTTATTGATATATTCTAATTTGATTTCTTTTTGTCCCACCTTGTCTCTCAAGAACTGATACTTGATAGAAATATCTTTCATTTTGGAATTCTTCACCGGATTCTTTGACATGTTTATTGTACTAGTGTTGTCACAATGAATAACCACAGGTTCTTCAAAAGTTATTCCAATGTTTGTTAGCATTTGTTTCATCCAAATAATCTGAGTACAGTTTATAGTAGCAACAACATACTCTGATTTAGCAGTAGATTGTGCTATGCAATCTTGTTTCTTACTTAGCCAAGAAACCAACTTTTTCCCAAGGAAAAATGCACCACCACTAGTACTTTTTCTGTGATCAATTTTTCTTGCCCAATCAGCATTAGTATAGGCATGAATTTTGAAGCTATCATTCTTGTCATACCATAAACCATAGTATATGGTTCCTCTGAGATACCTTAGTATCCTTTTCACAATAGCTAGATGTGTCTCTTTAGGTTCTGTTTGATATCTAGCCACAATTCCAACAACATTAGCAATATCTGGTCTGGTATGAGTCAGATATTGTAGCCCTCCAACCATTGATCTATACAAAGTCTAAAAAAAACATTTTGGTTCATCATCAATTTTTAGCTTGTTTCCAATCACCATAGGTGTTCCTACTAGTTTACAATCTTCCATACCAAATTTCATAGGCAATTCTTTGAGATACTTGGTTTGAGAAATGAAAATACCATTCTCATTTTGATTTATTTGCAGTCCAAGGAAGAATTTCGTTTGACATTATCATGGACATCTCAAATTCACTTTCTATTTCTTTAGAAAACTTTTTACATAGATCATCATTACCTCCAAAGATAATATCATCCACAAATACTTCTATTGTCAGGATTCCATCTTCAATAGTTCTTAAATACAAACTGATGTCCACATTACCTTTTCTGAATCCAAGTCCAAGTAGATACTTGTCCAACCTTGCATACCAAGCCCTAGGAGCATGCTTCAACCCATACAGGGCTTTCTTCAATTTGCACACCATGTCTTTGTCTTCGCATAGAGGAAATCTATCTGTTTGTTCTATGTATACTTATTCTTCAAGATCTCCATTCAAAAATGTAGATTTACCATCCATCTGATACACTTTGAAGTTTTTGTGTGCAACATAAGATAGGAATAATCTTACTACCTCTATTCTAGCAACAAGAGAAAATGTTTCTTCAAAGAGTATGCCTTGTTGTTGTGAGTATCCCTTACACACTAGTCTTGCTTTGTTCCTTACAATTGTTCCTTCTTCATCCATTTTGTTTCTAAAGACCCATTTTGTTCCTATAAAATTCTTATTTTTTGGTCTTGGAACCAATTCCCAATTATTATTTTTCTGTATCTATAATTTTTGGCTCAACTTAAGAAATCAAACAAATTTCTTCTCTAGCTTTAGATCTAGTTAACACTCCCTGACTGGTATTGCCAATAATTTGATTCTTAGGAGGATTATGTTTTACATACCTTGGATTTTTAGGAGTTTTAGAAGTCTTTCTTGTATCATCACAAGCCTCTTTTTCACTTTCTTCCTTTGCAAGTTCTTCTTATTTGGCAGCAGTAGTGGTTTGTTTCACTTTTGATATCTGACTGTTGTCATACATTCTTTCTTGTATCTAAAATTTCTCATCTATTCTTACATTGTTACTTTCAACCATCTTCCTTAATCTCATATTGAAACATTTGTATGCCTTGATTTTAACAAAGTAACCAAGGAAGATACCTTCATCACTTATAGCATCAAATTTCCCTATCTCATCATCCCTCTTGATATAACATTTTCTACCAAAAATTTTGAAATATTTTATAGTAGGAAACTATAGTTCATAGGGATTCTTACTTATGCCATCTCTTATTTGAATTTTTTTTAATGTGTATACTATTGTTCCAATAGCCTCTCTCCAATGTACATGAGATATATTTCCTTCAATCAGCATTATCCTAGAAGCATCAAGTATAGTTATGTTTCTTCACTCTGTTATCCCATTTTGTTGCGGAATCCTAGGAGAAGATGTTTGTCTTTTTATCCCATGCTCTTCATAGTATGAATTGAATAAATTTGATGTAAAATCTCCACCTCTGTCTAATCTTAACCACTTTATTTTTAGTCCTGATTCATTCTCTACCTTTTCTTTAAACAACTTGAATTTTCCAAATTCTTTTGATTTCTCCCTCAAATAAGTAACCCACATCATTCTAGAAAAGTCATCAACAAAGAGTATGAAATACATTTCACCATAGTATGACTTTGTTCTTGTAGGCCCACATAGATCTATATGTACCAGATCCAACTTCCCTTTTGATGTAAATGTTTTTCTTTTATGACTGCTTTTAGTTTGTTTTCCCATAACACATTCTCTCCATACAGTGTTAGAAGGTTTCACAATCTTTGGTAGATCTCTTACTGCATTAGCCATACTTGCCTTCATAATGTTATCAAAGTTAACATGACAAAATGTTCTATGCCATAACCAACTATCATCTAGCTTCACAACAAAACAAGAGGCTCCAAATGTGTTTAGTTCAAATACATTGCCTCTAGATCTTGAACCAGTAGCAATCAATTTTCCTTCCTTGCTTCTGATAAAGCATTTACCATTAACAAAACTTAACTAAAATTTTTTATCCATTAACTGTCCAACTCTCAACAAGTTATGTTTTAGTCCTTCAACAAGTAGTACATTATCTATATTATTATTTCCATCTAGAGTGATGGATCCTACTCCTATGATGGATTTTAGGAGATTGTCCCCAAACCTTACCACGCCTCCATCATAATTTACTAATTTAACAAACTTTTTCTTATCAGTACTCATGTGATGAGAACATCCATTATCAATTATCCATTCAATTTTCTTCTCAACATGAGATACTAAGGCTTTGTCCTCATGAGCTAGTTCATCTTTAATAGCAACAAATCCAATCTCTTCATTGTCTAAATCATCATCATTAGAGATTCCTTCAATAGCATAATAACATTATTTGTCTCTTCTAATCTTTGCATAATTAGGTTTGTACTTAGGAACTCTTGTAGGACATCTAGATGCAAAATGACCTATCTTATTGCATGAAAAACATTTCAAAGGTAATTTTCCTTCAAATTTGCCCTTACCTCTTTTCTCTCTTCTAGCTATTATTGCAACAAGTTCTTCCATCTTCTTTTCTTCTTCCATTATCTTCTCCCATTCCTCAGCATACTCACCAAGCTCTTCTTTTAGGTCTTGTTTTCTTGTGCTTGGAAGTGCAGATACTTTCTTGTGTGTAGATACCCTAAATGAAGATTCAACTTTAGGAACAACTTCTCCTAATTTTGCAGCTTCAAAGGTAGTTAACTTTGCAATCAACATCTCTCTGCTAAAGTTTGGAGTCAGGGGTATAGTTTCTTGAATTGACATTGCCTTGAATTTGTAAGTAGGATTTAGAGATCTGTGAATCTTTGCAATAACTTCATCTTCATCATAAGTGCCTCCACAATTTTCGATTCCAACTATAGCTTCTGTAATAACCCTTTGAACATAGGCTCTAATGCTTTCATCTTCATTCATTTGTAGCTTCTCCATCTTGGTCTTCCAATTTTGCAATTTTTCTTTTTTGGTATACTTGTCTCCTTCATAGAGTGCCTCTAGGCTATTCCAAATATCATGTGCCGAATCTAGATCTTTAATTTCAATAAACTCAACCTCAAATAGTGCATTGATCAATGCTTCTCTTGTGACTATGTTGCATGAAATAACTTCTTTTCATCTTCATTAGTTGTTTCCAAGTCATTCTCAGCTTTCAAAGATTCCTTCTTCTTCACAATCATCCAGTGGTCTATGCCCATGCATAGCAAATGTGTTTGCATCTTGTTCTTCCAACTGTCAAAATTTTAGGATCAAACTTAGAAATTTACTTCCTATAGAGTGCCATTTCAAAGATCACTTGAAGCTATTAAGCTTTCTCTCTTAGGACCACATGCTCTCATACCAATTGTTAGGAATAACTATCCACAGTACAATTGAGAGGGCGGGGGGGGGCGTGAATTAGTTGTATAAAAAAATATTAAACTTTAAACTTTAAGATCAACAATATTAGATCCAATGAGCACAATAAATGACAAAACAATAACACAATATTTTGGTTATGGGGAAACCCTGTTAAAGGTAAAAACCCCGGTGGGAATTAGAACCCACTAATGATGTACTGAGAGTATAGTAATCCTTGTTAGAAGATATAGCCCTGCTAGGAGCTTATTGAAACATTACAATACATAGACCTTGTTAGAGAACATACCCTGTTAGGAGTCAAGAACAACATAAGGCTCACTACCCAAAGAAGGTTAAATCCACCTCCAAAACTCACTAGTTTGCAACCAGTATATATAAGGAAATACATAATCTTTTGAACTATTTTCTAGAAACTATCTTTGCTTGATCAGTTTTGGTGAAGTCCACCAATAAACCTCTACTCTACATGCAGTAGACACAAGATCCCAGATTTCAAAACCTCTCTATATCACATGTATTTCATCCACATCTTTTCCAAAGAAAAGACCTTTAATTTATACCTTATTACAATTTACCAAGATTAGGTCAGCCCATAAGGCTTTCCTAATTATAAAAAATTACATAAACCCTTGCTAAGATACACATAGTATCTAAAACAAGTTTACAATGATTACATTACAACAATTAAGGACCGACATCCTTGATTTGTGCTTGCCAAAAAAAACACACACTTCATTCCTTGAGTCAGCTTCAGAATAAGCCATCGCTAGAGCACACGCCACAAATGATGTCACCAATCACTCTGTACCTTGCACTCACCAATGAACATCCATCAGTACCTCTTCCATCATCTTTCAAGTTCGCATACCTTGAATCCGGTTCCTCTGAAAGATATAATGAAAACTCAGAGACTAACTCTGTCAATTCTCACTGTTTGATGAAAGAGCATCCTAGGTGTAAGAGAAATCTTGCATCACCCAAAAATATTTCTGGTTTCTTTTCAATAAGGGCTATCTTGTGCAGAGCTACTATTTATGAAAACTTACTATTTTTAGTAAGTTGGTCATATGATCTCAGAATGTTCTGATTTCACAGGTGGAGGTTCATTTTGGTCATATCAGCCTGCCAGTAAAGTTTCATTGCCGGATCAATTTTAGTTTTGAAGATATTGAAAATTTTTAGTTTTGGAAATAGGGTACAAAAAGTTTGAACTCAGTTTTGAAGGCTTCAGAGGCCCCAGGTGAAGTTGAAACTTTGGTCAACTGAAGCTTTCTTGATTTAGGTGTTGTAGAGCACTTCATGCCCTTTTTGAAATGGGGTTATAATAGTCAGTTGGGTCAACGAGTGATGACTTATTGTCTCTAGAAATTGGGCCACCTCAAATGGCTGAAAATAAAATTAAAAAAAAATAATTCTAAGTTTGGTTGGCCTTATTGGCTAAAATTCTGGAACCTTCCTAGGCCATGGAAAATTGCCTATATAAGGAAGGTTGTAGTGTTGTCTTGGGCAGTTTGGGATAGTTCTATGTAGTAGATCTATGTATTGATTTGAGGCTTTGTCCTAAAGAATATTGTAAGGGAAATGCCCATGTGGCTTTGCATATTGTAATTCTAAAAGCTTGTAATTCCACATTTGTGGAGATAATAAGAAGCCCATTTTCTATTCTTGCAAACTATTATTGTTTCTCTATTTCTATTATGTGTTTGTGGTATTAAGGGGAGTACCCTTCATCAAGTGGTATGAGAGTAGGAGTTCCTGAGTGTGTAAATAGACCGCTGACTATGAGGCAGTTTGCACTAGGACCGTGGTTAGGGTTTCAGTGAGCAACATGAAAATGCCTCCACAAAGGGAATGTGGTGGAATAGATGGTGTTGTAACACCTGAGGTTAGGGCACTACAGAGGCAAGTGTGAGCATTGTAAGAGGAGAGTTGCAGAGGAAGGAATCTTAATGTCAGAGACAAAAGCGAGGATGAAGCCGAGGGAGAAGGAAATTTTGATCAAGAAGGAGAAGTCAAAATTTTGAATCAAGAGGAAGAAAGACTTTTCTGGGCCATTTCCAAGATTGGGAAAAGACCTAAGATTGAGGTTCCTACATTTTCATGAAATCTTAACCCAGAAGAATTGATCGGCTGGATTAATGAGTGTGAAGAATATTTTGAGTATGAAGATATTGAGGATCCTGATCCAGTCAAGTTTGCAAAGGCTAGACTGAAGGGCCATGCAAAGATCTAGTGGCAAGAGATTCAATTAGAGTGAAATAGAAGAGGAAAGGATAAACTCACAAGATGGGATTAGATGGTGGATAATTAAAGTGATAGTTCATTTCTGTTGATTATGAGCTTAACCTACTGAAGAAAATGCAAAGTTTGAAGCAAGCAAGAAGATCTGTTTAGGATTATACATAGGAGTTCTATCAAATCCTCATTAGAATAGGACATGCTGAAGCTGATAAGGAGAAAGTTTCCCATTACCTTAATTGGTTGAGGCCAAGCATTCAAGAGGAGTTGAATCTCATTTGAATGAATAGTATTGAAGAGGCATACCAGTTTTCCCTAAAAGTAGAGGAAAAGATGAACAAGAAGTTTGAGAGCAGACAAAATGGAAGAGGTCGCGGTGGATGATCTAGTAGAGGGTCATATGGAGGCTGAAAAGAAGATTTGAAAAAGAAGGATGAGGCTAGTAGTAGTCAAAATAAGAGAGGAAACAATTCCAATCATTTCCAAGATTAGAATAATAGAGATCTGAGAGGAAGAGGAAGAGGACAAAGTTGAGGAAGAGCAGGCTTTCCTGGAACATGTTTTCACTATGGAGAAGGTCATAGGGAATTTGAATGTCCTCAACACCAAGGAAGGATAAATAGGATGAATGAAGGCCAGGATAGAGTTTCACATGTAGATGAAGATTCCAGATCATTAAATTCTAAAGATGCTGAAAGAGGAGAAATATTGATTAACAGAAGAGTCCTGTTGAGTAGTGAGAATGATCCTAAGAAAAGGAGGAGCCAATTTCACACTAGGTGTAAGTGTGAGGATAAATGTTGTGATGTGATTATTGATAGTGGAAGCACTAAAAATTTGGTGTCAGAAGAGATGGTAACAAAGTTGAAGCTCAAGAGATAGAAACACCCACATCCATATCGGATTGCATGGGTATAGGATGACCACAAGGTCATGGTCAGTGAACAGTGCCTAGTAAAGTTCAAGATTGGTGGGTACCATGATAAGGTACTATGTGATATCATAGCTATGGCTGCATGTCATATGTTGTTGGGTAGGCCATGGCATTTTGATAGGTGTGATGTACATGATGGTTGTGCGAATACCTATTCCCTAACAAAGGATGGAGTGTGATATAAGCTAAACCCATTGAAGGAGACCAAAGAAAAGGTATGTGGTAATGCAAGAATAACTTTTATTGATGGAAGAAAATTCTTGGATGGTATGAGGCATGAGCATGTGTGTTTTTCTTTAATTTCAAAAGTTGGTAAAGAGGAAGTAGAGGATGTACCTATAGAAGTTGTAGATTTGTTGAATGAGTTTCAGGATATTGTCTCTGATATTGTACCTAATGGATTATCACTGGTAAGGAAGATCAGTCATAAGATGGATTTGATTCCAGGAGCTAGTTTTCCAAATGAGGCAGCACATAGAATGACACCACCAAAAAGTGAAGAGTTGAACAGACAAATACATGAGTTGTTATAGAAGGGATTGATTCAGGAGAGCTTAAGTCCATGTGTTGTACTAGCCATATTAGCACCGAAGAAGAATGGAGAATGGAGGATGTGTATAAATTCAAAAGAAATAAAAAAGATCACAATCAAGTATAGGTTTCCATTACCACGAATGGATGATATTATGGACTGTTTGAGTGGAGCTATTTATTTTTCAATGATAGATCTAAAGAGTGGATATCACCAGATTCAGATTAGAGAAGGAGATGAATGGAAGACTACCTTCAAGATAAAGGAATGATTGTATGAGTGGTTATTCATGCCTTTTGGGCTAACCAATGTACCAAGCACTTTCATGTGGCTCATGAATGAGGTTTTGAAAGAATTTCTGGGTAAGTTTGTCATTGTTTACCTAGATGATATTTTGATCTTTAGTAAGATATTCAAGGAGCATATGATGCATATTTGTATGGTGTTTGAGAAGTTAAGAGAAGAGACACTATTGATTAATTTGAAGAAGTGTAGTTTGTGAAGGAGTTAGTGTATTTGGGATTTGTAGTTTTAGCAGAAGGTTTAAAAATGGACCCAGAGAAAGTGCAGGCTATCCTTGAATGGCCTACTCTAAGGAGTGCTACTGAGGTAAGATCTTTTCATGGTTTGGCTAGCTTTTACAAAAAAATTATCAAAAATTTTAGCATTATTTGTGGACCCTTGATTGAAACAATGAGAGGGGGTAGAAAAGAGTTCAAGTGGACTAATGGGGCAGATAAGAGTTTTAAATTGTTGAAACAAAAAGTTACAAAACAACCTATTTTAGCACTTCCAGATTTTAATAAGGTGTTTCAAGTATACTATGATGCTAGTGGCACTACAATAGTTGTTATGAGCCAAGAAGGTAAACCTATTGTGTATTTCAGTGAGAAGTTAAATAATGTCAAGAGAAAATATTTTTTTTATGATCAAGAATTTTATGCTATAGTTCAAGCATTAAAGAAGTGGAAACACTATCTTCTTCCTAAAGATTTTGTTTTGTATACTGATCATCAAGCTTTGCAATATTTGAATAGTCAAGGAAAGTTGAATCAAAGGCATTTGAAATGGGTTGAGTTTTTACAGAGTTATACATTTTTTTTGAAACATAGGAGTCGAAAGTCTAACAGGGTTGTAGATGCACTTAGCCGAAGGCAACTATTGCTAATAGAGATGTAGATTGAGGTGGTTGGGTTCAAGGAACTCAAGAATTTGTATCTAGAGGATCCTAATTTTGGTGAAGCTTGGAAAGCTTGTAAAGAACCCGTTACTCTAGATAGAACAAAGTGGCTAGATTTCATCATTCATGATAGTATGCTATTCAGAGGAAGTCAGTTGTGTATTCCACAAAGTTCTATGAGGCAGAATCTCATCAAGTAGAAGCATAGCAAAGGATTGGCTGGACATTTTGGTCATGATAAAACCCTTGCTTTGGTTAGTGAGAATTATTATTGGCCACAAGTGCAGCAAGATGTCAAGAAGTTTTTACAGAGTTGTAGAGTATGTTAGATGGTGAAAGGAGTGAAGTAGAATATAGGGTTGTATCAGCCATTACCTATACCAGAGAAACCTTGGGAGGATATCAGTATGGATTTTGTTCTTGGTTTGTCAAAGAGTCAGCGAGGACATGATTCAATTTTTGTGGTGGTTGAAATATTTTCAAAGATGACACATTTCATTCCCTGCAAGAAGACTAATGATGTTGTTCATGTAGTAGAATTATTTTTTAGAGAAGTAGTGAGACTACATGGTTTGCAAAGAGCATAGTTTCAGATTGAGACACTAAGTTTGTTGGATATTTCTTATGTACATTGTGGAAGAAGTTGAAGATAGATTTGAAGTTCAGCTCATCACATCATCCACAGACTGATGGACAGTTAGAGGTGGTGAATAGAAGTTTGGGTAATTTGTTGAGATGTTTGGTTGGAGATAAGCCAACAAGATGGGATTTGATTTTATCACCGGAAAAATTTGCATACAATAATTATCTCAATAGGAGCACTGGTAAATCACCATTCTAGATTGTATATGGGAGTAGTCCAAGAAATGTATCTGAGTTGAGAAAGATACATAAAGGAGAAATAAGTAGTGTTGAAGCTAAGGATTTTGTGGAACATTTGAAGAACATCCATGAGGAGGTGAGGAAGCACATTACCAAGATGAATGCGCAGTATAAGGCTAAGGCAGATGAGAAAAGGAGGCATAAGGAATTTTAGGCTAGAGATGAAGTCATGGTTCTTTTGCAGAAGGAGAGATTTCCAGTTGGTACATATAACAAGATGAAAATGAAGAAGTTTGGGCCATGTAAGATACTAAAAAAACATGATTTAGGAAATGCATATGAGATTGAGTTTCCTATTGAGCTGAATATTTCACCAATATTTAACATTTTAGATTTGACAGAGTATCATGAAGGAGGTGTTGAAGATGAGATCATAGCAGCACAGTGGAGTGTTCTAGCAACCAGCTTAACTATCAAGGAGATTGAGGACATACTGGATAGTCATGTTGGCAAAAGCACAAGGAACATGACATATGAAGAATATCTGGTCAAATGGAAAGGATGACCTGTTGAAGATTCATCATGGCTAACAAAGGATGAGGTTAACCATCTTGGTTTTCCTCTACACACCTGAGCCGTGATAGGGTCACTTCTCAAATTACCCCAGGTGTCTGATGCAGGAGCAATCTTGCATCACCCAAAAATATTTCTGGTTTCTTTTCAATAAGGGTTATCTTGTGCAGAGCTGCTATTTATGGAAACTTACTATTTTTAGTAAGTTGGTCATATGATCTCATAATGTTCTGATTTCATAAGTGGAGGTTCATTTTGGTCGTATCATCCTACCAATAAAGTTTCATTGCTAGATCAAATCTAGTTTTGAAGATATTGAAAATTTTTGGTTTTGGAAATAGGGTGCAAAAACTTTGAACTCAGTTTTGAAGGCCTTAGAGGCTCCGGATGAGGTTGAAACTTCAGCTAAATGAAACTTTCTTGATTTAGGTGTTGTAGAGCGCTTCATGCCCTTTTCAAAATGGGGTCATAATAGTCAGTCAGGTCAATGGGTGATGACTTATGGTCTCTGGAAGTTGGGCTATGGTAGAAAATAAATTTCCTTCAAAATTTATGTTTGGGTTTCAAAAGTTGTTTTGAGCCGACTATGATGTAATAAAATGAAAAATAAAATAATTCTAAGTTTGGTCGGCCTTATTGGCTAAAATTATGGAACCTTCCCAGGTGGTGGAAAATTGCCTATATAAGGAAGGCCGTAGTGTTGTCTTGAGCAGTTTGGGACAGTTTTGGGTATTGATTCGAGGCTTTGTCCTACAAAATATTGTAAGGGAAATTCCCATGTGGCTTTGCATATTGTAATTCTGAAAGTTTGTAATTCCACATTTGTGGAGATAATAAGAAGCCCATTTTTTGTTCTTGCAAATTTTTGTTGTTTCTCTATCTGTTATGTGTTTGTGGTATTAAGGGGAGCACCCTGCATCACTGTCACAATCTAGTGACCATCCTTTACCAAAATAGCTATAAATTTCTTAATATGCAATACCTAATGGTGCGATCACAGATATAAGATCACAACATCCACCTAAACTCTTGTCTGACTTTGCAGCATCATAAACATCTGTACACTAACCATACACTATGATTACTAGTATGGTTCCTTCATAAAAGAATATGTTGACATCAGTGACAAAACACAAATGACAACAATATAAGTTCCTATTCAGTAACGTAGTGATTAAACATATTACATGTCTCCATCACCACCCATGCATTAGCAATATGCACGTAGGATCACTCCAAGGCTTTTCTATCTTATCCATTCATTTAGCCTTTTCTATCCTAGCCCTTCATTTTGTCATTTTGTCCTAATATTTGAAACATGAATCAACCTTGACTCTAGCCTTGGATTAAATTCAACCCACTTTCCAAATTTTGAGAAAATCTTATAAATAGGATGTACACTCCTAGATAAATTCATCCATTCTCATTTAGTATTATCATTATAGTCAATTTAGTTCATGTTTTAGCATTTTAGTCTTGACTTACCATAACTAGATTTATTTTACATCACAATTCATCATCTTTATAGCTTGATTTACTTATCATGTATCTTAATTTTTATTCTTATACTAAGGTGTAGACACCTAAAAATCCACTTGTTAATTAAAATTATTTTTAGTTAACAAAAGTCTTTGATGACATCATCATTTTTTAATTAATTAATTTTTATTTTTATTATTCCTTCACCTATTTTAATTAAATACATTTAATTAAGAAACCTCAGCCAAAAAATTTAAATCTAATTTAAATGTTTATCCCTCCAATTTATTAAATTAATTTAATAAATTGTGTCTCAAACCAAAACCCTTTAAATAAGTTAAATATTTATTTAAAACCCTAAAACCCTAGATATCTTCTAGAAAACCATAAACCTATCCTCACTTTCCTAATCACTTCCTAAACCTACTTAAAGGGTGATTCCTAACCCTTTTAGCCTAAACCCTCATCCTTTAACTTTGGGACAACACCCTCATTAATGAGCCTTACAGACTCATTAATGAACCCTTACACCCTCATTAATGGATCTTACACCCTCTTAATGAAGACCTATGTCTCTTCTTCCACCCTTATCCCCTAGCACTCTTCCCTAGTGTTTTGTACACGTGTGAGAAACCCTTCATCCTATCGATTTGACCCTAAGGCTCAACCCTTGGTCCTAAACCCTAACTACCATTCCTAACCAAAGCCTCTCCTAAAAATATATAAATAGCCTCCCTTCCAAGATAAATTCACCAATTCACATCTCATTTTTATAGCATTTTTATCATGTGCATTTTAGTCTAGAATCTTAATAGCTTTTACTAGTATTGTTAGATTTGCTTCATTTTTATGCTTTAGAACTCATCCTAGCATACATAAATTAGATTAACCTAGTTTATTTCAAGAAATAATAATAAAATTCATCTCATATAATATCCATATTTCATTTAAAGTCAACCTTGCATTGCATCTCTAGCTTTAAAATCTGCATCTCTTCATTTGCACCATCAGAACCCTAGGGGCAAAATAGGTTCCCCATACTTGGTTTTGTGCCATTATTGGGTCTCCATGGATTGAAAATGATCCTAATCTTCCCTATTTAACATTGGATAAATTTTCATTATGCTTCGAGAGAACACCCATATCCCTCTTATATGAGAAAATCAAACAGTGACAAGCTGCTCCTGTTTCAGCTCAATCTAAGGTGGTCTGCAAATAGATTTTATATTTGTTGATGCATGCTCCTAAAAATTTAGTTTCAGATCACTCACATTTTTTCATGCCTAGTGGGACACCCACCATGCTTCAGAATTATATTTTTAGGGTTTTTTGAGTGAAAAACTCACTTTATATGGAAAACTCATGTTGCCCAGTGAGAATTATTGTACAAGTAAATTCCTTTGGGGCTATTTAATCTTATGGGAACATATGTATACTCATACTAGGGATAACAAATACTTCTACATGAGACTAATGCACATCATTGTTGGCCTTCTATAGCCTTCTGGCCCTCTTTGCTCATATCAAGAGTGGTGCAGGAGCACCTACTCTACAATCATCAAACAACACCACTAAGCATCCTAAACACATCTAGTGTCTTATAGTTTCTAATCAGGCACCTAGACGAAGCTATAAGGCTTAGCTCCAGGATTGGCACAATTATAAGCCCCTGGCTAGTTATGGTCAAAAGTGGTCAATGGGCCTCAAATTTTAGGATCTTAGTTTCTTTTATTTTTTTAAGGTCTTTGATCCATCTTGGATCATTGGTTAAGGTTAGGACCAATTTTGGTCACTAGTTTTGCAATTTTGCAACTTAGGCAAAAGTTGCTCTAAAAGTTATCAAACACTTGTAATTAACCCTCCCAAATGGATAGTTGGTTCAAACCACTCATGTAAATATTGGGAGTATCCTATATAAGCCCTTATAGGTATGTGATAGGAGAGAAACATGTAATTTGGCAACCAATCAATAAAATCAACCATTTTCCCTACAATCCTCGAGAACAATACCCTGGTATGGACATGTATGGAATTACATGCATGAGTGTTTGAGTTTGGGATTTTTTATGTTCAATCTACTTTCAAATTCAGTTGGTCTCAGGATCTAATTCATCCTAGATCAGAAGATATCAAAGTTTTTGTGTGGTGACCCAGATTGAGGGTTTCTCCAGTAGGTTTCAGATAG
The DNA here is from genome assembly GCA_027943335.1 of Chamaecyparis obtusa. NCBI lineage: Eukaryota > Viridiplantae > Streptophyta > Pinopsida > Cupressales > Cupressaceae > Chamaecyparis > Chamaecyparis obtusa. The sequence goes on from BSBK01009730.1 coordinate 92,418, forward strand.
GGCTCACTCTTTTAACCCTATTCCACCATGGGAATTTGATTCCCCTTGGTGGAATGCAACATTTTTTTTTATGCTTTCATAAAATGTAGGTTAGAGGTGGTGTTCTACAGGGAGGTGAGTTTTCCACAAAACCCTAGGTGTATAAGCCCATATGTGCACCTAACTATGACTTAGGACAGTCATGATAAAATCTGATTGGGGATTCATCAAGATGAAAAAATTAGGATTTTAAACCTTTATATATACCCCCAAAGGATCCCATCATTGATCTTGGCATTGGCTTGGAGGAAGAGACACTTGTAGTGCAAACTAGCCCTCATTAGGCCTATTAGCCTTGTCATAAAATTGGCTAAAAAAGTAACCTCCTTTTGGTTTCAAGTCCTAGTGCTTGGATATGTTCCATAAGACCAAAAAGGGTATCAAGATCCTCAATCTAATCTACACCTTGTTTGGAAGGATTTTGAACTAGGTTCAAGATACTAGTTTCAAAAGGCTACAAGCCAAATCCTAGGTTTGTGCAGCAATATAACCTTATGAGTTGTTCAATGGTGAAAGAACCATTGGAACTATAAAAATAAGACCTAAATAGGCTAGAGAATTTTTCATAAGCCACCCTTGGTCTTATCATCCATTTCATGGGGTTTGAGCACCTATTTCACTAAGGAGACCTCTTAGTAAACTCTTGGTTTTTGGTCCTTAGGACTTTGGCAAGCCTAGTGATTAGGTTGCATTGCATGATAGGGTTGTGATAAAATTATCCAAGTCCTTTTATCATACCTATGATAGGTATCTATCACTTGACTCCTTCACCTTGGGTGTTGAGGGATTGGATTCTTGCCATTACACACTGTTTGGAGGCTTTCGCTGACTGTATCAAAGAGTCAAGGATACTCGTATGAGCCTTCATCCTGAATTTTAAAAGTAAAAAACTTGAAATAACCTGCCCTATTTACTTGTATGTGAAACATGGGTAATGTATAAGGCCTTAATCTTGGCTTTGTCTGGTTTTTTGGGTTCACTTTTGCCTCCTAGTGTCCCTAAACTTCAAATTTGCAGGTTTTAACTCCACTTCTTGTAGGTACTCCTTGGAAAGCATTTTGATCATCAAAAAATAAATTTCCTAAGACCTACTAAGCCATTTGGTAGTTTAAGAAACATGGGCATCTCTATTCAATCTTAAAATGAACTCTCACCCAATCTTGAATGCTTAAAACAAATGTATATGAATCTCTTCCTAAAGGTTCAAAAAATCAATCTAACTCATCCTAAAGTGGTCAAAATAAATATTCATGATTTTTTTATGGTAAAAATAACTCCATCTAACAATCTTGATTGTTTTAAGGTTTTAATCAATCCTCAAAGGAAATCTAGGAACACTTCACTCTTTGGGCTTAAAATTGAACCCTAAAAATATAAATATTGAGTGCATAAGTGAAATGAGCTAGAAATATCTCACACCTACTTTGGGATTTAAAAATGAACCTTAAATGCTTGGAAACTCTTAGAAGCATCAATATTCCAAAACTTCTATTTTTGTCTTAAAAGGGGAAACCCTAGAACTCAATCTTGAATGATCAAGGGAAAGAAAAAGCAATCTCAATTTCTCTTTGTTGAAGCGTAGAGTAAAAACCAAATCTTGAATGACTCTAAGGATGGAACAAATCAATATCAATCATTTCATTTGAGATTTAAAAACACATTCAATCTTGAGTGCACAAAGGAAATCAAAAGAAATGAAAGAAAACTTCATCTTTTAGATCCTAAAAGCAAGGCACAATTCAATCTTGAGTGCCCAAAAGTTTAAAACAATTGCAAATATTTTTTTTTTAATTTTAAATTTCAAGAATGTGAACATTGCATCCTAAACACATGTTCTTAGAAGTCATAGCATAAAACACACTTAATCAATTTTGGAAAAGGAACTCTTCATGATGTGTTTTTAGGAGAACTTTCAAAATTATGCAAATCCTTTAAATCTAAGTGACATAAAACAAATTGGACCAGGACAAGTTCATCTATTTTACTTCTAGCGAGGCCTATCTAGAGAGAAAAGCACTTCCTCTTTGGAGAATGACCTCCAACTAGTATTTCCCCAATTGGTATAGAAAGAAAGCGTTGAGAAAAATCTCGCTTCATCCCCTCAAGCTCGGGTGATGCATTTTGATAGTAGCCCACGGTAGGTGAATATCCATACTATTTTAGCATGATCAACTAGGCTCTTAAGTTATTCACGCATGTAAAAACTAATTGGGAGGACACCACAAACCAAATTAGACACATGTTAATCAAAGGCTTCCCAATCTATTCTTAAAGGTATCAAAATATTTGTGCAAGGACTAATCCAAGTGGTTTCCCGAGTCACCTTAAGATTACTCACCATCTGTATTCCTTTCAGGATGCCAAGATGTGAGAAAAGATTTTGATACTATCCTATCATTAGTTAGTTCTTTTTTGATGTGTTTTTGAAGTTTCAGACTCGGTGAAAAATAGCTATTGAACATACACAAACAAAGAGTTCTACACACAAATCCTTTTCCATGTCAGTCATCCAAACTTCTAGAATTCTGTCATCCTAGACTCATAAATCATGGTCTTTCCTTCTTCTTGTTGTCCTCCTTTCCTCGTTATATCCTAGGTTAGTAGAGTCATTATGGTCTCCCCTCATCCCCTTTTCATCTTCTTCTAGAGTTAGTTCTTCCTCCTATCTTGAGATTAATCCAAATCCTAGTCTGATCTTGTTAATCATCCCAATTTGAGCCTTAGTCTTCCTTTCATATTCATCCTTCATCCCCATCCAACTCATCTGAAAGTTAGCATGTCTCAAATCTATTATGATGATTTTGGTTGCCACATCTTTTCTCCCACTCAATCCTATTCTAATGATGATGATAGTCTTATTGATCATAATGAATACTTTAAAAAACTTAGCAAGCTTTCTCCAAACACCTTCCAAAATCCAAATATTCCTCCAAACTATACCATCATTTCTCCATATATGCCAACTATTACTCCTTATCATACCTTTTACAAGGGTAGTCCAGTATGGAATTCACCCACACCTCCCACATATCCTCCACACACATCCTTCCTACCTCCATCTTCTCCAATAGTCATGTACCTGTTACCCTAATTTTCATATGCATGCAAATTTGGCTAATATCTATCCCAAGGCCTCTATTTTTATCCTTCCAAGCATCCCTAAAATTTTCATGGCTTCATGTTTTGTTCTCTGGCCTTTGTAATTTGTTTCATCTTCTGGTCTGCAGTTGAAATAATTCAAAAAAGTAGTCATTTGAGCTAAATAAACCCTGCAAACCCTAAGCCCCTCATTCTATTTTCATGTTACCTTATCAGCAACTTAAAAGTCCTAATTCCCATGTGTGTAATTCTTCCTTCGGTCGCTAGTTCTTCTATTCTTCTATCGGTTACCTTTTCCTTTCAGTGAACTAGTGACTGCAGTAATTCTCTTAATCGTAGGATAAATTGGCAGTGTTCTAAACATTCAGCGACTGGGAAAATTTCCTTTTGGTCACATAGTCGCTAAATCTTTTGGTGGTCTTTTATGAGGGGTCCCAGTTAGAGAAGATCAACGACTGTCATGAATTTGCATTAGGTTTGTCAGAGGCTTTTGATCTTGTGACAGCCGTCAATCTTCCCTTTTGCTTAGTGCTTCATGCTTTTGTGGGTCCACTGCCATGATGTCTTACTTGGAGGCTTTTTATTGGTTGAGGGATGATGACTTGTATTTTTGTCAGTGCACCTAGGGATGTCAGAGACTTGGAAATCTACAGTTGGCGTATGTTCTCATGAGTTTTGTCAGAACTATGAGATCATGCATCGACCGTCAATTTTACTTTATTTTCAGGGTGCCTATGCTAGGTGGGTCCTTTGACAATTGATGCTGACATGCTCGAATTTGATTGGTCTGCATGGTGATGACTAGATTTTTAGTGGGTCTATTTGTTAGAAGGGTCCCAGTCTAATAGAGATCTATGGCTGGCGTAAAAGCATAAGGAATCTTTTTGACATATGAGATCATGCACCCACCATTAGATTGGAATCTAAGGTGCAGTGGGACTATGTCAAAAACTTGTTGAGGTGTATGCCTACAAAGTAGTCAAGGGAGAATAAAAGAATGACATGTGTTGGTTCTAGGCCCAGGGTTAAGAGTATTCTATGAATCTATGACTAAAGAGTTTTCTGTGTTTGCTAAGCTTAACCGGGGTCAACTAAAAGTTTAAACGACTCTAGGACTAAAGTGAAATAGAACTTGAGGTAGACTTAAGGTTAAATTTGCAATCAAAAGCTGAGCCTGGGTAAAAAGGAGGATCTGATGATCACATTTTAAAGGGAGATTGGGTTTCAAATGCTAACCATTGATAGGGAATTTTAGCACCACCTATGACCGTTTTATCATTTTTAAAATTCAAATATCTCAAAATATCAGATTTCAATAGTTATGGCAAGACCGAGTTGCAGGTAGGTAGATGGATCATGGTGGCTAGATTTTTATGGGTATAAACATGAAATGGACATGCAAACATAGATATCTGATCACCTGGGATATTTTCATGTGCATTTATGGCTGATTTTGATAGAATTAGGGTTTGATTATTATATGAAAAATTTTGTAACCCTAATTAGATATTTTTGGCTCCTACCTGTGTGTATTGGAGGAGATGTATATAATGTTTTTAGAGAGCTTTAGAGCTCAAAATGAACTTTTTTGTAAAAGAAAGAGTTCACATTTTGTAAAAAAGAAAAGTCTCTTTTCTTAGAAGGCTATCTGTGACATTTTTTTGTCCTCTGGTTTTCTACATTCTGTAATCTCCCATTGATGATTCAAATATTGAAGATATTTTTTGACATTTCTCATGTCCCTGTGCCTTCTTGTGTGAGTTATCTCTTAATGAATTCAGTATTTGCATGCTTCTCAGTGATATCTTAGGGTTCTAGATCCCTCTTTCTTTCTGCAATTTTGTGTATCATTGTGGATGATTTGATGTGAGTGCTTTTGTGGGTATACTTTAACCCCTTAAAAATCTTGTCTCATTCCTATGCTGAGTTGCAGAGGTGAATGTTTTTTTGCAGGTCATAAATTGTTGTCTAATCCTAAGAGTGTTATTATTTGTGAAAGAATCTCTCTCTTTCCCTGAATACCCTCTTTTATTTGTAGACCCTTCTATGAAATACTTATGCAAGCCTATTTAGTGAGTTGTGATCCCCTAGACCTAAGCTTATTCATTGAATCCATCTTTTATACTACAATTCATACCCTCAATTTGGTGTATCACCTAGTAGGTAGTTTTCTTTCAAGTCATTTCCTTTTTAAGCACTCCTTTTATCCCTTTCCCTCAAAAGTTTTACTTTCATGTCTAGAAGAAAATTAAGGTGATTATCCAAGAGGAACCAACCTAGAACCTGGAGGTCTCATCTCAGTTAGCATAGGTCCCACATCTTGAATATGATTCCCATGTTATACTAGGTTATCAAGACTACAAGAGCTTGAAACAAAGGTGCAAACTTAGTGTATAACAATACCAATGTCCAACTTTCCATAACAACATTACCAGCTATATCCCTTATCCAAATCCTCCATCTCCTTATCCTCCAACCCATGTTCAAATCCAAGATCCTATTCTTCCAATCCATTACCTTGACCCACCATCCACTATATCCTATCTCTATCCTCCATCCTATCCAAATCTACCATATTCCATTCTTACCTACATTACCATAAGTCCAGTTCCACAAAAAAAATTCATCACTCAACCCACTTCATATCCCATATCTCAATCCATCACCCCCGCCCCATAATCTAGTTAATCCAGTTCACAAGTCACCTCCATGCATTCTTATGTGAACTATTTGCCCATGCCATCCTCCAATCCCTCTTCTACATAGTGATCCCCTCAACCAAGATCACAATCCACTATCCCACATTCATGTATGGACTATCCTAGCTCTCCATCTATACATTCTAATCCTTCACCTCAACCTCCATCATGAAAGTCTCCAAGGATTTTCACAAGGAAGCCAATGAAAAATCCCCCTGTTAAAGTTGATGAGTCATGTCATCTCACTCCCTCATGCAAAGCCTCAAGTGATGATACCCATCCACATCCTACATCCATCATTCCCTCTCCATCACCCACACCTATTATCCTTCTTCATCTACTTCTCTTAATAATCCTCTTCCATCTCCTAGCGTCATTGAGTCCTTTGCATCCATTGACTCTATCCAATCCCCATCCATATCTCCTTCTACAACATTATCCAAAGCACATCCAATGAACCTCATGATTCCACTCCTCTTTTGGCCATCACAATCACAAAATATCCCATCCTTTCATCCATACCATCAAAGGAAATCATCCATACATCCCCCATCATTCTATCCACACCAATCCCATCAAGTCAGGATCTTGTCCAAAATCATGCTGAAGTATCCACTGAATTAAATCAAGAGCCTATCCCTTCACTTCCTCTATTGCACCATCCATTTCTTCCTGTTAGAGTTTTAGGTGACTCTACAACACCCCCAGGATCAAATGCAAGACCAAGATAACTTCCACAAGAGATTATCACATGTCCACCAAATGTGGAACATCCTCTATTATGCAATAAAGTAGGTGCAATGGATTTGGATGATAATGTGATAAGAGCACGAAAGGTGGATCTCACACACAAAGAGGTATGTGATGACAACTATCACACCTAAAGTGGAAATTCTCCTACACCATGTGCTTGAATGAGGTGCACACTCCTAGGTGTCTCAATCACTAACTACTATGCAATGTATTATCCTAAGTAAAATTAAGTTAAGTGTAATTAGGAATATTTAATTACACCAACACCCCCCTTAAGTGCAACTTAGGGGAATGCTCTTAAACTCACAATGCAAGATGGGTCTTGGAAACTAGGCCATGTTAGGTACCCATGTACAAAATGCAATACATGAAATGCATAAATCTCATAAAGTGGAGAAAGAGGGAAAACCTCATGGGAAAACCCCTCCCCTAAAATGAGAGAAGAAAACAAGATGCATGGATGGATGGAGTGCTCAAGACCCCCCAAGAACTACATACATCATGTATATACAAATAATTATCTGACCATAAGAAGGATATTTGGAGACATGATATCCCCCCCATAATGAAGAATCTCCTACAAAAATGGTGAGTGCTTGAAGACAAAGTATATTCCAATGACTACAAAAAACATTTCTCCCCTTGGGAATAAGATATACCAAGTACAAATGTAGGAATGCTTCCCATTCTAGATAGGAACTAGGAAGTGGAATCCAAATGAAGTAAGATGATGATGCCATGAACCAATCCATATCCAAATGAAAGAAGGAAGAAGGTCTCCGAATATGCATCTTTGAAGACTGAATAGGCCTCTCCAATCTCAAAGAATCTATCACATCATGTGACAAGCCAAGTGAAGAAGAAGAATCAAGAATGTCAATCTCCAAAGAATGTGAAGAAGTATCTCCAACTATGATGAAACTATCATCAAAGAGAAGAGAAACCCCCTCAAGTATGTCTCCCAAATCTGAATTATGAGACTCCACAAATAATGAACCAATATCTGGCAAGTAAGAATCCCAATCAGGAAGACAAATAGATATCTCTTGCAATGAATCACTGGAATCACCAACAAGAGATGATTGTGTGATCTCAACTAGAGAAGTAGGAGCTATAGGAGGAGCCACTGGATCATCCTCAGTCTCAATTGCTGCAAATTCTTCAATTACATCTAAAGTATAATCATCATAGGGAATATTATCTGCATCATGAAGAGGAATGAGACAATCTGAAGCAACATCATCTGGGAATGAAGGAACATGTGGATCACCAAAAATATCCCAAATGATTGTCCAAATTATGTGTGGACATTGAACACCTCTAAATTTGGGGTAGATGTCATAGAAGAGACACAAACTGATGCTACCAATAATCAAATTTATATTATGAGCATTCTTTTCTCCCCAAACATATTGCTTCCCCTATGACTTTGGCTCATGAATGAGTCCATAAAGATGAGGCAAGAGATTAAGCCATCTACAATGTGTGATGATTCCTTTTTTCCATGACTCATAATTATCCTTAGTCAAAAGTACTACTGTAGGATGTGTTTCATAACCCATGATTACATTAATGATACATTTCTCTCATTACAAATTGAGATCAACAAATTATTACACTCCAAAATCAGGCTATAATAGACTTAGATCATTATGCAAAAGACCAAGCTAAGGCTTATGCATTACAAATGAAAAAACTAAGACAATTTATGAAAGTAGAGTTTTTGGTCATAGTCACTAAAATCTAATTCCAGATCTGGAAAATACAAAAAAAATTATGCACTTTCAAGAAAAATTGAACCTAAAAAGGAGTTCATATGAGCTCAAATGAGGCCTTGGAAGTTGCAAAAACTAAGATTTGTGATTTTTAGAAAAATTCAGTAACAGAGATCAGAAACCACCTAAACCATTATGTAGATCATGAAATTCTACCCCAAAACAAAAAAAAATTGCTTGAAAAAAGGAGTCCAGATGACTAAGATATCGCTATTTTCAAATCATCTCTGAAATTATTTTTTCTAAATCGTCGCTGCCGCACTTCCAAAATTCAAATAACTATAGATTTGGCCTTGGGTGTCTGATTTGGATGAAATAAAATTAGATTTAGGGATTTTTGGACCTCCTTAATATGATGCCAACCTCTGATTTGCACTAGCAAGCACCAATATTGACCTGCAATAGAAAGCCACAAAATACAAAACCCCAAATTTTCTCCAAATAGACTATGCAATGGTGATGTCTAAATACCTTTATTCTACACCCATAATTGAATCAAGCCAAGATTTCACTTCTTGAGAAGAGGTCTTCACACCTTGATAGCTCTGATACCATGTTAGAGTTTTAGGTGACTCTACAACACCCCTAGGATCGAATGCAAGACCAAGATAACTTCCACAAGAGATTGGCAAGACAATTGCATTAAGATGCAAGAATGATATTATTGATCATGGTCATGATTAAAATGTACATAATAGGCCTCCTTATATAGGAAAGGATATAAGAGACAATGATAAGGAGATATGTGATGACAACTATCACACCTAAAGTGGAAATTCTCCTACACCATGTGCTTGAATGAGGTGCACACTCCTAGGTGTCTCAATCACTAACTACTACATAATGCATTATCCTAAGTAAGATTAAGTTAAGTGTAACTAGGAATATTTAATTACACCAACACTTCTATCCCCTCCAAATCAAGATTATATCCCTTCACTTCCTCTATTGCATGATTTGTTACTTCCATCATCTCCAAATAAAGATCATATCCCTTCACTTCCTCTATTGCACGATCTGTTACTTCCATCCTCTCCAAATCAAGATCCCATCCCTTCAGTTCCTTAGTTTCATGATCCATTTCTTCCATCACCCCCAATCCAAGATCCTACCATCCCAATTCCTCCATCTCAAGATCCATTACCATCTCCCAATCCCATTCAAGATTCCATCATCCCATCATCTCCACTTTGTGATCATCTAACACCTATCCCACTACCATCACTCTATCCCCTTGATCTTCTTATATTTGTCAATGGTAGCCCACTTTAATCAGAAGAGATCAATTTCATATCTTCCACCATGGAACCTAATACTGGATGTTTATCTTATTCCCCAAGTCAGAAGTATCCTTGTTTGGGTAAAATTCTCAAGAAATGGAATTATCAAGGTAAAGGCTTGGGCACCCATGAACAAGGAAATATGGATCCCATACAAGATAAAAAACATCCACAATCATGTGGTATTTGTCATACATATGAAGAAACTTACTCCAAAAATGTTGGTACAACTAAAAAAAATCCAACCATCTTTCCAAAAACACCATTACATCTTCCCAGCGTCCCTCCAAATTATCACATTCCTCCAAAGACAACTTATCACATTCCTCCTTCATCCTCTAAATCCATTTTGGGCCCTTATATCCCAAAGTCTACCATCACATATCCTTCAAATATGAAATCCATTTTAGGGCCTTACATCCCAAAATATCATCTCCCATCTTATCATACCTAACCCTCCATCCACCAATCCCATCTCCCCAACACCCACCATAAAAATCCCATTTCCTACATTCCTAGTTAGGAAAAACAAAGGCACATTCCCACATCTCATATCTTCCAATCTCCTTCCATCTCTCCATCTCACACATCTCCTCATATCTCTTCTAATGATCCTCACAATTTGGATGTCATATAAAAAATGCATAAAGGTAACTATCCAAAAAAATCTAAGGATTTTTATGTCCACTCTAAAAGACATGTTCAAGAAAAGAAAAATCCAATCGATAAATTTGTTAGGAATAGTCCCAAGAGATAACTAAGAGGGGGGGGGGGGGGGGGGGGGGGGGGGGGTGAATCAGTTATCTACAAGATTCAATTCTTTATCCAATTAAGTACAAAAGAACTAGATCTTGGTGAGCTGTGCATAGACATGTTGTCTTGATTAGTTCCAATGAATAACATATACTCTCTACTTTTTCACAGACCTTCTACTGATGGCTCAACACTTTGCACCTTTTGTTCTTCTTTTATCTTTCAACTATCTACCATACTCAGCGATCACAAATGACTGCCTATAAATATCTTTCCTCTAAATGATATAATCAAGTTAGCTTGTTAGAACCATCTTGAAATCATATTAGAGAAATAATACAACTCTCCAATAACATCTCAGTCAGCTCTACTAAGCACACAACAGAAATTAGGACCGCCCAACTCAATATGAGTAGATGCATCACTTCACACTGTCGGCTCCACCAAATTAAGTGATACTTTCTTCTCATGCTGAATTACATCATGTACTCTTAACCAAACATTATAAACTCTTCTCCAAACACTAATCCAAGAACGCATATAAAATTGATAGGCGCAACTACTACAATAATAAAAACAATGTCGGATCTACCAAATAAACTTAGGAAACTGTGACTGTCAACTAGAGACTTCATAACTCAACTTGTACTACATATCTGACTCTGCGTTGATGAAAATAGTATCATACATATGTCTACAACATAAATATAAATGTGCAAGGCTTCATTACAACCATATTGCAAGTCACATACAAAACTCTTCCTGGGACCTGTCAGGAACACTTATTGATAGAGACTACTATATTACTGACTTTACTCAGAATCAACCTCTGCATCTATGATATCATGCTAATAACATATCTAGGAAACATATACTCAAGGTTATCTCCATCATGCTTCCATGCATGCTTCTTACCATATGTTGTCATCAATGACAAACATACAGTCATCACTCTGGCTTGCTAGCGAATCTCCAACAAAATCCACTACATTCAAATGGACACAAAGGCCCATAAAAGAAAAATAAAAATCCATTGAATCCTAATGGCCACAAAGGCCCAGCAAGGAAAAAAAAAAACCTATGTGGATCCCAACGCAAAGAGATGCAATGCATCTAAAAGAGACATCCATAGTGGCATGCAAATTTGTAAATCCAACTACTACTTATTCTCATTCTCTATCTCCTAAATATATTTTTGATCCTTATGTCCCAATATCTCCTATCATAAATCCTCCATCATATGTGCATATACCCTCTACATCCCATATGCTTCATCCACCCATTTCACAACATGTGCCAATGTTGGTCCTGGCAACATCTCCCTATCATCCTCACTTTCCATCATGCCATCCAAACTCTTTCTACCACCATATCTCTCACCCCATGCATATCTACCATCACAACTAGCTCATCTATGTCATTGCATAAATCCATCCATCCTAATAAAGGTTGTACAAAGATATAATCATAAAAGAAAGTCAACAAAAAAATCAAAAGAGTCAAAAAATCAAGAAAAATATCAAAAAAGAAAAGAAAAGAAAAACATTCATCCAATGGTGAAAACTTGGCAATTCAAGCACCTTGCACAAGTACCATTATGAAAACCTGGCAAACAGTCATCATGTGTAAATGCTCCATCCAATTCCTCTCTATAATTGGGGGCAGTTTCCTTCTAGCACATCCTATCCAACATCTCATCCATCTCATTTGTCTCATGCCTATGCCATCCTCCTTTAGATCTTGATAAAGAAATAGAGACCACACAATATACATGCTTTTAGGAACCTTTTTACATCCATTTCCCCATTTCCAATCTTCATCCACTGACTATTCTAGCTTCCATCTACCTTCCTCATCCTCTTTTCATCTTATCTTATATCGTATCATACCCACTTCTAATGCCTTTGAATGCGTGAACCATCCTAAGAAGGGGTATCTTATTCCTTGGTGAAATATTCCTTGGAGACTTTATTGCATCCATCTTCCCATCTCCCCATCCTTGCTTCACTTCCATCTTTATCCTCAATCCTTTCATCTCCCAATCCTTATCTCCTACATCTAAATCCTTATCTTCCTCCATCCAAACCCATATCTTCTTCCATCTCCAAATCCATATCTTCTTCCATCCAAATCCTTATGTTCTTCCATCTCCAAATCCTTATCTTCCTCCATACAAATCATTATCTTCTTCCAATTCCTCTATCCAAATCCCTCAGCATTCCCCTATCCTCATCCCCAAGCATTCCTCTATCCATAACCCTAAGCATATCCATCCAACAATCCCATTCAATCCCCAAGAATTCCTCTATTTGCAGCCTAAGAATTTCCTCCAATCCTTCCCAAAGTGTTTCCTCCAGCATTTATCCCTTAACATTTCCTCTATCCACATCTCTAATAAAAATCCTCTATCCCTATCCCAAAGAAAATCATCTATCCACATCTCCCAGCAAATCCTCTATCCCCATCCCTAAGAAAATCCTCTATCCCCATCCCTAAGAAAATCCTCCATCCTCATCCCTAATCATTTCCTCTATCCCCATCCCTAATAATTTCCTCTATCTTTCCATCATTTGGTACTTCCCTTGTCATTGGTATCTAGCTCTAGACTATCCCCATGTAATCCAATGTCATTCATCAATATCTTACTATTCCTAGAAATCTTCCATCATATAAAAATCCTATCCTAATCCCTTAGCTATCCAAAATCCAACAAATAGTCAAACCATCTAATTCTATCCTTAGTCTTGTTCCTAGTCCTTTTTCCGAGCCTTGATCTCAATCCAATCATCATCATTGGGATTCTTCTTTCCAAAATCCTTGTGTCATTTTAGGACACATCATCCATCATCACCCTATCCACCATATTTCCATCTTGTCTTTCTAGCCCAACTAGGGCATCATCTTGCATATCTTTGCAACACTAGCTTCATCCCCAGATCCCCTATACATCCCTTCCTAAGTCTTGCACTATAATGTTATTCATGTCCCCACCTAAGATCATTTCTACATATGTGTCTTTAGGTCTCATCCTTTGTGTTAGTTTTCCCTTGCATCATCGTGACCTTTGACCTAATTGAGCTAAGTACTTCATCAATCATCCCTTGGTCCTTTTGAGGTTCGAGTATCTTAGCTATCTCTTTACATAGGCATCCTAGTTTAGCAATCCATTAATGGTATTTTTAGGATGTATCCTACCTCATATCAGACCAATGAAATCAATCCCAATCCAATCAATCATCATCTATCAGCCTACCTATGGAAAAGGTTGTGTGAGATACTTATTATTTTATTTTTTCTTTTGGATCATTTGTTTTTCTATCTTCCTATCTTTTGTATATATCCTTGTCAGTCCTATAGAAGATATGATCAGATAACTTATCCTACCCATCCTTGTACTTCAACAACCATCTTTTGTTGACTATCCTTGTTCACATGATTATCCTTGATTCATGATTTTCCAACAACAACACAACATTCTCCTCATCAAATAGGTCCTTTCAAGATGTATCCTTCCTCGTGTCTAACCTAATTTATCATCATCAATCAAATGGGTCCATGTAGGTTGTATCCTTCCTCACATTCTAACCTAATCTCCCCCCATCAATCCATGAATCTCTCTCCTTGGCAAAGGATGTCTTTTGGAGTTATCATTGCGATCTTGGATTTTGTCCTTTGGATCTTATTTATCTTTTATGGCTTCTCGACATTCCTCTCCTCAAAGTTTCCACCATCCACACAAAGTCTAAACATATTGCTATCAAGTATCATTACTTGAGAGAACTGGTACAAGATAAAGAAGTGAGAATGAAATATGTGAATACAAGGGAACAACTAGCAGACATATTCACAAAAGATTTACCTAAGGATGCTCATGAATATCTTAGAGGTAAACTAGGGGTAATTCCCCTAACTAAGGCTATGTAGTCAACTAGGAGCACTGCATCAAATGTGATACAAAAAATATCTGACAAATTGATGCATAAAAGGTCACACTTTAGGAGCTTCCTAGAGTTGTGAGAAGTACAACAAAGCTAATAATCAGCCATAAGCAAGATGACAGAGGGAGAAATACTATATACTGAACTGACAAGATGACATCTACATGTGGAAGATGTAAGTGATAGATAATTCTTTGGCATTATTGTCAAAGAGGGAGAGATTTAGATGAAAACATAGAGATAGAAAATATAAAGATATGATCCAAGATTCAGTGATAGTTGGTTAACTTAAAAGATTTAGAGGGAGTAACTGTGTGAACGGTCAGGGAAGGAAAATTTGTTGTGAATAAGAATGAAGCTAAGGATATTATAAGACTTTCTGATGCACATACAAATTTTATGGATTGGTTGGTAAATCATGTATTATTTATGTCGTGTTTCCATCAATGCCAAAGAGGGAGATTTTTGGTAACTGCAATTGAAACAATTTTTGTATTTTCATTGATTTCAAACCTTCACTAGTCATCTAGTTGCTATCTAAGAGAGTACCATATCTATTGATTGATGAAATGGATTAGGGCAAGGAGATAACAAGAGAACCTAAGGAAAGGTTGAGCTATTTGATACTTCAATGGATACTTGATTAGTTGGCACATTGATAAGATAATGTATTATTTATCTAAGTAAGAAGAAAGACTGAAGAAGTAGGCTTAACTGGGAAAAATGAAGAAATCTAGTTTAAGCTGAGTGATGTTAGTTTCAACCAAGAGCCAATATATGCTGAGTAAATTTAGTGTTTATCAAACATTAGTTTATGTCGAGCGATAGGAAATTACTGAGCAAAGATAGTGTTTACCGAGGAAGGTAGTTTGTAGACATGACCGAGTTATGCAGTGATGACCAAGGAGATGAACATAGTATTGATCGAGTGTCAGTAATTTAAATTTGGAGAAAGAATTGAGATTCCCATCCAAAATAATTAAATTCTTGGGATATGTAAATCATGTTGACTTTATCAATGAATTGTATGAAGAATTTAATGCATGGTAAATCATTTTATTATGGATTCAATGAGATGTTTTAAAATGTATCTAGAAGGAAGGATGAAGAATTTAAATGATGGAAGCATTCGATAAATCTAACCTAAACCTAAGATCTACGAAGGAGATTAAGTGGAAAAAGATGGATCTACCTAACTAAAGAGGTATAAAGGAAAACCTAATTGTGAGGTTACTAAAAAAGGAGTTGGAGTTGTTGATGTTATTGACTAATAAATCTAAGCAGAAGGTTGAAGTTGAGAAGAGTTGTGATTTCTTGAAGCAAATTCTGAGCAGATCAGTGATGGAGATGGAAATGAAGCTCAGTCAACAAATCAACATATATGTGCAAAGATAATCTGTATGTATCAATCTAAATCCTTTAATCAAGGTTAACCTAATAGTTAAATCCCTTAATCAAGGTGGAATTATAATGGAATTTACTTAAATCCTTTAACCAGGTCACTTTTGATAGAGTGTTTAAATCCTTTAACAGGGTCACACCTAGTAGTGTGTTTGTAAACCTTTAACAAGGTTGGCTTTTCACAAAGCTCACTTCAAAAGAGTGAAATATCAATAGCATGTTGCAGAGTGGTTTTTCCCAAGTTAGGTTTCCACTATAATTCTGGTGTTATACTTGTGTGAATCTTTTGATGTGAATGTTTTTATATTCTACAAGTTATTTAAATTTAGATAGTGGATTGCATGTTATATGTTTCTGATATATATTTTAGAGATCGAGTTGAGTTGGTGATTAGATTTGAGATTGTTGAAGAGATAGAAAGTTCAATTGGTACATTTGGACCTAAAAACAACTAATTCAACCCCCCTCTCTTTTGTTCTAATTAATTATAACACTCATCATGTTCAATATCTCCTAAAAATAATTGTTCCTTGGTTGCCTCTTCAATCGGATTAGCCTCAGATGCCTCTTCCTCTTATGCATCATCTCCAAATTGATTTATCAAAGTATCCATCATTTTCATTGATTTCTTATTCACTTTAACTCTGACTAGATCCATCTTAATTCTTTTTTTGGCCTCTTCATAGGTACCAAACCTAAGTTTGGCTATGGATCTTTGGGCTCAGCTAATAGTGCCTCTATTGACTTGGAGGCTTGGTCAATATCAAGTTCATAGCCCATAGGGGGTAACCAAACAATTCTTGGTTAAACTACCTTTATTAGAGTGGTGTTGGTGTCCACTAAGAAACATATATCTTCCTTGTATTGTTCAACTAGCTAACCTGGTATTCTGCTTCTTTGATGCATTATGTCCTTAAATCTCTCAAAGTATATATCCATGATGCTAACAAAATTTTGACCCTGACTTTAAATTAAATCATTGATTTGTAAACTGACTGGTTGGTCGACATCCCAATAAATATTACCAATTGAAGGAAAAAAGTGTTCTACATGGAAAAATATGAAAATCAAGAGTGAACCAAACTTATAGGTATTTGTCTTTTTTGTCCTAATGGTTCTCATATTCTCATCCAACTATTTCAATTAGAGATCAGCGAGGTCGAATTGAAATCCTTTCTTCACAATCTTATAGGCTATATTCACAACTCCACATGGTACACTATTCATGGCCTTCTATATTGAAATATCTTATACTCGACTGCATATGTACCAAATCTTGTCTTGGGATTAACAATAGTGTTGATTCTCATGCCTCTACCATCCCATTTGGCTCCAGTTAATTTTTCAATCTCAGGTATCGATGCACTCCTTAATGCTATTACCTTGTAGATTATGGGGTAACTGATGACTACATGTATGATATCCCTAGTGATTTTGACTAGTTCATCTAGCCATAACTTTCCCTCATGCACATGACTCAACACTACCTTAATCCATTCATTCTTGAATACCCTTGGGAAATATAGGGCATTCAATAAACCCCTCACCTCCAAATGTGTATGCTCATCCTTAAAATTTCCATTGACAGTCAACTCCTGGAAGGTGCATTGAAGCTCAAAATCCCCTACTTCACTGATTTTGCAATGTATACATGCGTAGATGTCCTCAACAGGAAAAAACCTAGGTGGAATGCTCAGAAATGCACTGGTTTTGTCATTTTGTGATGTAACCTCAGGATGTAACTTGTATTTAGGTTCAGTATAGGCTATGGATTTTATCAAATTTACCTTCTTATCACTCTTGGTATTAGATTTTATAACTTTTGATGAGGATGCCATCATTCTTCAAATGAGGGCTTTGAGAAACAATTGTGAAATAGCTTAGTTAACATGGAACTTACTTGTGATCAAGAGTAACTTGCTCGGAAATCCTTCAAATCTTTGCTCAACTACTCTGGAAATTCTCTGCTCAAATCTCTCTTGAAATTGCTTTGGTTCTTTGTAATCGCAATGTGAAAAATGACTAAGTCCACCATTTATTTATATCAAAAAATTCATTTCCCGCTCAAACTTTTGCATTTAATGCTTGACCTACTACAACTCGATAGATGTAGTTGCTCTTAGTTTATACTTCAAAAATATCTTAAGCTCGGTTAACACTAGAACGTTGCTCAGTTGATACCACAACTCAGTTAACCTTGCCAATAGTTATCAACTAGCAAATACATAATCCTATTTTCTTATACTGACTATACACATTTAAAGCTCTAAACATAGAAACCCATAGTGAATCTCGTTTCATACAGATTTGGTATGCAATCACTAAATATAAGGGACTATTTATCAGATATAACCAATTTGAAATTTATTTCCATACATACCTTTTATGATTTAGGTGTAGGCGGTGATATCACCCAATCCAATGGATGAGGTGTCACCGATTGCATTGCTTGATCTAGCATTATCACCTGATTCTTTTCTCCACATTTTATTTCTTATCCTCATGATTTCATCAATTATATTTCTATTTTCATTTCTTTTTGTCTTTGGTACTTGTTCTCTGCAATCCTTGCTTAGGTGACCAACCTTGTGACATTGTAAACATGCCATACCAGTATTTATCCAATTGTGAGATCTTCCTCTCCGATTCTTTCTCATGTAGTTTGCTGCTATATGCCCATACTTGCCACATGTTGTGCAATTAACCCATGTATTGTAATCCCACGTATATGCATTACCTTTCCTTCACAGTTGGTATTCTTTGTTATGTTCTTTCTGTGTCTAGACTTTCTTTATTTTAGTCCTGCATTCTTGTGATATGTGTCCATGCATGTTGCAAGTGTGACAATATTTTTCCATGTAGGGTTTATTAGGAGTCCTATTCAATTTAGATTTGTACTCATGTGCCTGATGTCCATACTTGTTATAGTTATAATAATGACCATTAAACTTAGGAGTGGATTTAGGAATACCTTTTCCTTTCCTCCCGCAAACATTTTCTGTGTGGCCCAGTTTTCCAAAAATGATAACATGGTATCTTCCTTGGCATTTGATTTGTGTATGCATTGTTCTTTTCAACTTTTCTTGATGATTTTCCCTTCTCGTTGTAGCCTAAACCAGTTGTGTTTCCAATTCCTTTATGACTTATCAAAAATTCATCTATTCTTTTAGTACTGTCTTCAACTTTATAGATCATCTCATTATGTTGTTGTTATATTTTGACCTCATTCTTCAATCTTTCATTTTCTTCTCTTAGTTCACCAATGTCTTCTAGTTTTCTTGTAAGCTCATTCTTTACTCAATTAACTTCCTAACTTATGACAACCATCTGATTGGAGATTTCAAAGTGATGCTCAATGAGTCTCATTATCTCATATTCCTTCTCTTGCAGCTTCTCAATCATTTGGCTCCTATCTTCAATAGCCAAGTTTCTTTCTTGTTCTTATTGCCTATCATTGTTCATGACATCAATCATCCTAACCATTTGTGTCTCTTGACTGATCTACAAAGCTTTGACTTGTTCACTAAAATGTAGGTTCTTTTCAGATAGATCTGATATTGTTCCTTCAGATGCATCAGATATGCTACTAGATCCAGATCTAGATGTTTCAAAAGGATCATCTATTTTCTCTTCATGATAATCAGTCTCACTGTACCAAATTGTCATATCTTTTCTTCTAATCAGTAACTTCTTCAATTCTTCTTTGGCTTCCTTGAATTTATTAATAAAGATTTGCATCTGTAACCTTTGATTCTCAATGGTCTTATCCAACTTATATCTTTCCATCATTAGATCTTTCCTATTCAGTGATTAAACTTCCTTAGTAGGAGATCTAGCTCTGATACCAATTGTTTGGATTATGAAAAGATAAGTACTCAGAGGGGAGGGGTGAATTAGTACCCTCAAAAAAATTTAAGAATAAAAATTTTGCACTTGTAGATATCAGCTAACCGACTGAATCCATTGTTAGAAACATACATTCAAGTAACTGTAAATGTAAAATAAACAATAAATCATTCATGAAAATTCATACACTTGACACAGATATTTTGATATCGCAGAAACTCTTGTAAGAAGGTAAAAACTATGGTGGGGATTACTCCCACAAATCTTCACTACTGCAGCAATAAAGTATGTCAGTTAAGGATACAAGTTTGTGATCACTTCTGATTATTTACATAAGAATTGTTAAGTTCAATATGTTAGAGATTTACATAAGAATTATTAAGTTCACTATGTTAAGAGATTTTGAATTCTGCTACAATGGTTAAATTGATAACAATAAAAGTATATGTAAATAAAAAAATTTTAATGTCTAATTCAGATCTATGAAGTATCAAATAAACATCACCTCATTATGATGTATATGTCCTTATGTTCTACTCGGTATCCTTGTATGTGCTCTGAAAACTAAGCCCTAAAGTAGCAATGAAAATTCAGAAAATCAGGTTTAGGAAAGTTGACATAAAAATTTGAACAAGTTATATATATTATATCAAAAATATGTAAGAATAGAATCTATAGAAAATTGAATTTAGTTTCTAAGATACTAGGCCTTTTTTGAAAAAAATTTATTCTATATGTTGAAATTTTCAAATTTCAATGTAGTAGTACGAAAATTTTAAGAAAAAAATAAGTAGGTGTATGTCTGACCACCATAAACACAATCAAATGATAAATTTTTTTTACAATATTCTAGATATAAGTAGTAGACTCATGTCTGGATGTGACATATTTTTTTAATAATTTTTTCCAAGAAAATAATTAATCATGATTTTTCTTCTACAACTTTTCCACAATACAAAAACTCTCGTGTTTGACCACGTTAACTTACTCTAAACTTTATCAAATTGAAAACTTTTTTTATTTTTATTGTAGTAGGAAAATCATATAATGTGACACATGCTTTGAATTTCAAAAATGTTATATAGTTTGAAAGTTATAGCTATTGTTCAATAAGTCTATCAATCAAGACTAGAAAGATAACAAGTACGTGTATGTCTGACCACATTAATCAAAATTAAATGATAATATTTTTTAATAAGATTCTAGATAAAAATAGTAGACTCGTGTCTCGATGTGATGTTTAACTTTTTATATTTTTTTCCAAATAAATAATTAATTATGATTTTTCTGCTACAAATTTTCCTGAATATAAAAACTCTCATGTCTAACCACCTTAACTTAGTCTAAAATTTATCAAATTGAAAGAATTGTTTATTATTATTGTGTTAGGTGAAGCATAGAATATGATGTATATTTCAGATTTCAAAACTATTATATTTTTTGAAAGTTATAGTTGTTTTTCAAAGAGTCTATCAATCGGGACTTCTTTTTCACATCGCCACTTTTTGGCATACCATGATCCTGCACATATCCATAAACCTTTT
The DNA here is from genome assembly GCA_027943335.1 of Chamaecyparis obtusa. Lineage (NCBI taxonomy): Eukaryota > Viridiplantae > Streptophyta > Pinopsida > Cupressales > Cupressaceae > Chamaecyparis > Chamaecyparis obtusa. The sequence continues at coordinate 113,545 of BSBK01009730.1, forward strand.
GTCTAAAAACTTTTGTCTGATCTCCTGATGTCCTTAGTGTGGCTACTCCTTCATGATATTATGATCATAATGACATCTTTACAAATTTATATCAAACTAACTTGACCTAATTAGGGTTTACAATATCTTAAAAAACCTAAGTTCAACAATGTAAGAAAATAACTTAGATCTACCATTACATAGGAATCATCACCAAATTAATGATTACATCCATATTAAATATGTCTTGATCTTGGTAAATGGTTTTCCTGATCAGTGTAAACCATTTGTATAGATGTACATGTGTCATTCTTGAGTACTATGTCATTTCCTACTTTACTCAATAATCACTATATTCACCATTTAGTAAATTACTGATGCTTGGTTCATATGAATTCTCACTGATTACAAGATCGGTACTCAGTAAATGCCTATCACTCAATAGGTGTGCTCAGTCCAACTTGTATTCGATTATCTTGAAGTTTTGCCTTGTCTTTGCTTAGTGTGAAGGCTTTTTATGCTTGACTGACTGTCTTGTTTGTCTCCTTATACCAACCTTTACCAACTAAATAACTGATTGATACTAATGACAATCCATTAATTCTCAAATAGAAATAACACTAGGGTGTATTAGAGAATGTACAATATGAAAAATAGGCAATTGAGTTATTTTATACTTTAATCTTAAGAAATTTTAATGTAATAATGTAAGAAAACATGATTTCTACCTACTTCCAATTATTTTATCATTTCAATCTAGTGAAGTTTATTTCATGACAAGAACAATTATGAAATCGTATATGTATGCAAGAAGACATATGAAAGGGAATTTATAGTGTCTCACACATCAGAAATATACTTAATGCATGGTAAAGTTTCACTTAGGATTTCATGTCTACTAGATAGTCACATTCATATGGGTATAACACAAAATCCATATTAATATAATCTTACAACACAAGCTTCATCATTATATATTAACATGCAAGGTATTTAATCAAGGACATATACATTGGTGACTCACATAGATCACATTGGGCTTCTAACAAGGTCATGGACACTATGAAAAATGATGCTAAGATTTAAATAAAATACTTAATGGAACATTAGATGGGTAACCACCACACAATAATATGGCTCTTAATGCATAATAAACAAAATGAAGATGAATAAAAACATCTTCACAATATCACATTGAAATTAAGTCACTAAGATACTCATGTATAATAAATAGGCAGCATGAACTAGGGACAAAGTTCCTTAACTTGATTCTTCTACCATGATAATCTATACAATTTTATTTTTCCTTCATTCATCATTCATATGCAATATTATACTAATCCTAAATTATAGTGCATAATGCATCACAATGAAACATACAATGGCAAATTTAATAGACATGAATTAATTTTGTTACTATCACATGGAATATAATTCTTGCACAAAATATGGTAAGATACAATCAATCAAATATTCTATCTCACCATGGACCAATAAATAGGGCCACTAAAAACCCACCAACATCCAAGATAACAAGGATCATTCATCAATAATAATGTCACTCAAAAAAATTTCCTTTCCTCAATAGGGTCAAATTAATTTCCCTTAATAGAAAACTCAAAAAATATCATGCTAGATCAAATAAGGAAACACAACTTTTGTTTTCAAAAGAACTCGTACACACCAAACATACAAGGGTTAAAGAACTCACTTTTATGGAGAAACATACTAACAACTTATCATTAGCCCACTCAAATGATCTCACATAAGGTATCCATCCATCCCTAAGGGGTTGCAACAACCTTGGAGGCACTCTTCCTCCACCACATGCTACTTGGGTCTATTCAACATAAAATATTAAATGGCCATACAAAAAATTGAAGAAAAAATATTTCAAAAGCCTTCACATCTATGTGCAAACACAATAACAACTTTTCTACCAACAGTTACAACAAGAGATCCCAATGTTGTAACATGGACTCTGATAATCATATTGGTGTCCCTCCTGATAGTTATATTCAAATCTCTCATAAAGAGAACTGAGTGGGGGATTATGATGACCTCCTGTATGCTTACCTCATCTATACACTTACGATTAATTATTTCTAAGAATGAAATATAAGACAAGGTCTCTAAGGCTAACTTATAAAACTAGAAAAGTTATAAAGGGATAAGTTTTATAATTACTAACATAAAAATCGTAACACAAACATAAGATAAGAGCCAAGAAGGAGATAACAATCAGTTAAAATGATCTAGGAACACTTATCAAAATGCATAGTGGACACATGATTCATAGAGTTCCCATCGTAGAAACTTCATCTTTGATACCAGATGTAACGCCCTACATGGGAACCAATAAACGTAAAGTATAAACTAGACTTAATGATGATGCAATTTTAAAAAAATGAAAGGTACATACAAAACACTATCAATGATTACATTATGAAAATAAAAAATGTGGAAGAAACTTAATCTAACATTTATCATTCATGTCATCAATGTAATTTATCATTTAAAAGTGCAATTCTAGAAATAACCTATATCTTATAAGATTCTCATGAAATCACTACTTAAACAAAAATAACAACATTAAATGATTAACTAAAACCATAATCATGTGGATTAAGCCATATTTATTTTAAACCCAAAGTCAAATGTTCCTAGTTCCTTTACTTCATCAATAGAGAGTACATCTATCATAAAGAAAATGAAGTATACATTTAATATGTTAAAAAAATACCATTTATTAAAAGATCCTAACAACTACATCTCTATCATTTATACAATTATAATCTTCACTTCACATGTTTATAGGAACATAGTCTTGAATTATAACTATAACTTCTAGAAATACAATTACATATTTTCTCATAGAATTATCTCAATACACCAAGTATTACAATCTTACAATTATAAATCATAGTACAATGTATGAAGAAGTATCTTTAGGACCCTAGATCCTCAGGTAAGATTGTTGGAAACAATTGTCTGAAGGAAATTGCTACTCAAATTATGTATTGTCTTTGATGTCACACAATGTCATAGTCCACAACAATCAGTACCTACTGAGCTCAGTCGGTCTACCTGGCAGTAATATTAGTGTTTACCGAGTTCAGTCGGTTATCAAAGAAAGTTAGCATTTAGCGAGTTCAGTCGGTTGTCGAAAAAAAGTTAGCATTTACCGAGTTCAGTTGATTATCGAAGAAAAAGAATTATCAGTGTTTACCGAGTTCCCTCAGTCTCCGAAAGATTGTAGAAAGTTATGGTCACTGAGCACTGTCGGCCCTTGAAGGATCTTTGCAAATAAAGTTTGCTTAATTCAGCCGACTGTTATACTAAGTAATGTCGATTTGACAAATCTAAAATCATATAAATAAAAGGTCAAATGTGAAAAATAAACAAGAAATATAGCAGAAGATATATAGAAGAAAGACAGGAAAGGTGTGTGTGAAATTATGAAGGATGACCAGATATCCTTGAGGAGTAGTAGAGATATATTCGATCAGGAAGGATCACACTTATGCAGAACAGAGATATGTAATCAGCAAGGCAGTTGCATTATTATATAGGTCATTTTCATTGTTACCTTTTTATCATTGTAACAGTGAATTCTAAATCTCTTAACTGAGTTGGTTTAACAACCATATTGTAAATCCTCTAACAAGGTGACAATTCCATTGAATTGTTTTCAAGACCTCTTACGAGGCCACTCCTAGCAGGGTGATTAAATCCTCTAACAAGGTCACACCTAATAGTGTGTTTTGTAAACCTTTTATCAGGTTGGCTTCTAACCGAGCATCACTTCAGAAAAGTGAAAATCAGTATCTAGATACATTGGTGGTTTTTCCCATATTGGGTTTCCACGTTAGTGTCTCTTATGTTCTTAATTGTTATCTTAATCATATACAAGTGCTGATGAATATCTAAAAGATAATTTTGCTAATACTTTCTGCATCTTCAAAGTTACTGCAATCTATTTACCGAGTGTTAAACAGATAATATTCATTAAGATATCCTAAGGGATTTGGAAAGAAATAATTGAGAAGTGTTTTATGGTTGACTGATTCACCCCCCCCCCCCCTCTCAATCACTTCATCCATATTCCATCAATTGGTATCAGATCTTTTGGTGCTTGCAGGAAGGGTTTCAAGGACCTAAGCTAAAGATCAGGATGTCTTACAAGAGAGAAATTCCAAAGCTCAACAGAGATAAATTTTTATCATGGCAAGGTCTCATGCGACTTCATCTAGCTTCCATTGGTGATTTAGGATGCAAATACATTGATGAAGAATACACAGTTCCTACTGGTGCATTAACTGTTGAAGACATTGCAGAGAAAAAGACTCATAACACCATGATGATAGACATTGCATCTGCTCTTAGCTATGAAGAATTTGATGATATTAAAGAATACACTACTGCATATGAAATGTGGATTGCACTGAAGAAAATATATGGTGGTGATGCAAATGTGAAAAGAGCCAAAACAGAAAGCCTAAGAGGACAGTTTGACAAGATGAATATGAAGGAAGATGAAAACATTGCAAAATATGTTAAAAGAATCAAAGCAAGTGTAAGTGCAATTAGAGCTTATGGAGGAACAATCTCTGATGAAACTGTTATAAGCAAGGTACTCAAAACATTACTCCCTATCTATGCAATAAGAGTATCAGCTATTCAAGAAAGAAGATGTGAAACAAACCACAATATAACTTTGGATGCTTTAGTTGGAAGATTGACAACCTTTGAATTAGACAACTATGACAACTATGTTCCAAATTCCAAAAATATTGAGTTAGCATTTGAGGCCAAGGTTTCACTAAGGAAGAACAAAAAAATTAAAGAAGTTCAGTCAGAAAGTGAAGAAGTATCAGAAGAAAGTTCTAATAGTGATCTTGAAATTGTAGAAGCATTACTTGCAAAGAAGTACTCTAAAGGGAAAGGTAAATATAAAGGTAAAACTCCTTTAATATATTTTTCATGTGAAGAAATTGGACATATTGCAGCTAGGTGCCCAAACAAGTAGGTCAAGGAAGAGAAGAGAGGTCACAAGTACTATGGCAAAAAGAATTTCAAATCATTCAAGGATAAAGGTAAGAAAACATGTTTTATGGCTAAAGATTCTGATGATAGTGAAGAAGAAATTGTCTTTATTGCTATAAAAGATGAATCTAATGATGATGAAGATAAGATGGCACTTATTTCTCATATAAGAAAAGATGATATATGGATAATAGACAGTGGATGTTCACACCACATGACTAGTGATAGGACAAAATTTGAATACCTAGAAGACTGTGATAGTGGCAATGTAAGATTTGGAAACAATGAACCTTGTTGTATAAAAGGAAAAGGAAGAATGTCATTAACCAAAGAACTCATATGTGATAATGCTTATTGGGTTGAAGGACTAAAACATAATCTTCTAAGTGTAGCACAGATAATCAACACTGGTTTCAAGGTTGAATTCATGAATGGTCAAGCAAGACTGCTGGATGAAAAAGGAAAACTCATTGGATCAGGCAAACAAACAAAAGGTAACTTATTCATGTTTTATTGCTCAAATTGAAGAAAGTTGGCTATGGCACAAAAGGTTATGTCATGTGAATTTTGATAACATGATGAAAATAAGAAAATTCAAGAAGGTAAGAGGCATTCCTACTTTGAAGAAACCTAATACTGGTCTATGTAAGAATTGTCAGATTGGCAAAATGAGTAAGACTAGTTTTAAGAGTAAGAACTACCAGTCTAAAGAGATTTTGGAAATTGTGCATACTAATTTATGTGGACCTATTGGAATACAAAGCTATACTGGAGATAAATTCTTTATTCTTTTCGTTGATGATTACTCTAGAATGATGATTGTTATGTATTTAAGAGAAAAGTCAGAAGCATTTGAAAAGTTCAAATGGTACTTGGCAAGAGTGGAAAAGGAAACAGGGAAAAGATTGAAATGCTTAAGATCAGATAGAGGTGGTGAATTCATCTCCCATGATTTTAACAACTTTTGCATTGAAAGAGGAATCAAAAGGCAGGTATCAGCTCCTAGAACTCCTGAGCAGAATGGAATAGCAGAAAGAAGAAAAAGATCTATTATGGATTGTGCAAGGACTCTAATGATAGAAAAGAACATCACTATAAAGTACTGGAAGGAAGCTATCAGCACTGCAGTTCATACCTTGAACCAAGTACAATTAAAGAAAGACACATTCAAAACTCTTTATGAGTTATGGTATGGCTATAAACCCAATGTAAGTTACATGAAAGTATTTGGTAGCAAGTGTTATATCCTAAAAGAATCTAGAAGAAATAAATTTGATGTGAAAAGTGATGAAGGAATATTCCTAGGATATTCTAGCAAAAGTAAGGCATACAAATGTCTTTATTTGTCTACTCACAAAGTCATAGAAAGTATACATGTAAAATTTGATGAGTTTGCAGAAAAGACTGAAGAAGAAAGCAAAAGGGAACCTGAAAACTATAGAAGATTCATTTACATTGAACCTGAAACATTGGCAGACACAACTATCAATGAGGAAACTATATCTACCGAGCCAAGCATAGTTACCAAGTCATAGGAAGAAGTTCAAACCGAGTCTCAGCCTAAAGTTACCGAGCAAATATCTACCGAGCCCGAGCAACCTAAAGAAGAGATCCTAGAAGACAACATTATGACTCATTCAAAAAGCAAGGAACCTACTCTAGCCAAATATGTCAGAAGACATCATACACCAGATCAAATTATTGGAAACAAATCAGATGGTACTATGACAAGAAGCAAGCTAAAAGGTACATGTCTGCTTACTGATTTTGAACCTAGAAATATCAAAGATGCATTGAATCATGAAAGTTGGATTGAAGAAATGAATGAAGAATTAGAAAAAATACAAAAGAACAAAACATGGACTCTTGTACCTAGACCTAAAGATAAGAATGTAATTGGAACAAATGGGTATTCAGGAATAAGCTAATGAAGGCGGTCAAGTATCTAGAAACAAAGCTAGATTGGTATGTAAAGGTTATTCTCAAGAAGAAGGTATAGATTATGGTGAAACTTTTGCTCCTGTTGCAAGATTAGAAGGTGTAAGAACTCTACTTGCTTATGCAGCACATAAAGGATTTAAGGTATATCAAATGGATATAAAATCTGCATTTCTCAAATGGAATTCTTGATGAAGAAGTCTACATTAACAACCTGAAGGTTTTGTTGATCCAGATAAAAAGGACATGGTCTGCAGGTTACACAAAGCATTGTATGGTTTGAAACAAGCTCCCTAGAGCATGGTATGAAAGGACTCCATAACTATTTGATTCAGATTAATTTCAAAAGAGCCAATGATAACAGCAATCTGTATATTAAAGAAGGACCGGATGACAAAATTGTATTGGCAGAAATATTTGTAGATGATACTATATTTATAGGGAATGAGGATCAGTGCAAAGAATTTTCAAAGAAAATGAATAAAGAATTTGAAATTTCTATGTTTGGTTTAATAAAATTCTTTGTTGGTCTTCAAATTCAGTAAAGCAAGAATGGTATATACATTACTCAATCTAAATACATTAAGGAAATAATTAAGAAGTTTGGTATGGAAGATCCAAAACGAGTTGGTTACACCCATGTGTACTGGACTGAAACTTACCAAAAATGATGATTCAAAAGAAGTAGATCAGACCTTATACCGATCTAGTATTGGAAAATTGCAGTATGTAGTACATACAAGACCTGATATTGCCTTAGCAGTCGGTATAGTGGCAAGATTCTCAGCAAAACCTAAGGAAAATCATATGATGGCAATCAAAAGAATCTTAAGATACTTAAGAGGAACTGAAGAATATGGTTTGTGGTATAAATTTGGAGGCAATCTAGACTTAAAATTGTTTACTGATGCTGATTGGGTAGGGAACATTGATGACAAAAAAAAGTATAAGTGGTGGAACATTTTTTTCTTGAAAAAGACTGGTATCTTGGACCAGTAAAAAGCAAAATTGCACATCTCAATCCACAGCTAAGCAGAATATGTTGCTGCTGCAGTAAATTGTTCAAATATTGTTTGGGTTTAAACAGTTATTACAAGGTATGAAGGTTGAAATCAAAGAACCAATTGTTATATTTTGTGACAATACTAGTGCAATAAACATTTCGAAGAATCCAGTAATGCATTCCAAAACCAAGCACATTGCTATTAAATATCACTTTGTCAGAGAATTGGTGCAGGACAAGGAAATAAGATTAGAATATATTCATACAAAAGAGCAGATTGCAGACATTTTCACCAAACCATTACCTAAGGATGCATTTGTGTATCTAAGAGGTAAGTTAGGGGTCATTCCCCTATCAGAGGCTCACTAAATATAGTTTTTAGTGATGCATCAACCAGAACATTATTGTAAAATCAACATGTTGATCTGCAGCATATTCAAGGAATCATTGCATATGAATCAGTACTTGAGGTACATTAGTTTACACCGGTAATATGTGAATTGTCTTTGGCATGTGTTGTCAAAGAGGGAGTGTTTGCTATGTCTTTGCTATTACTTCAAGAAATTTTCAAAGTCAGAGGAAGAGTTTTTAAGAAAAAGGGAAGTTTGCTGACAGAGGGGAGATTTGAATCTGAACTGAGCTAATTCTTTCAAATTTCTTATGCTATGACATATTGTGTTGGCCATCAATGCCAAAGAGGGAGATTGTTGGAAACAATTGTCTGAAGGAAATTGCCTACTCAAATTATGTATTGTCTTTGATGTCACACAATGTCATAGTCCACAACAATCAGTTACCTACCGAGCTCAGTCGATCTACCTAGCAGTAATATCAGTGTTTATTGAGTTCAGTCGGTTATCAAAGAAAGTTAGCATTTATCGAGTTTAGTCGGTTGTCGAAGAAAAGTTAGCATTTACCGAGTTCAGTCGGTTATCGAAGAAAAAGAATTATCAGTGTTTACTGAGTTCCCTCAGTCTCTGAAAGATTGTAGAAAGTTATGGTCACCGAGCACTGTTGGCCCTTGAAGGATCTTTGCAAATAAAGTTTACTTAATTCAGGCCGACTGTTATACTAAGTAATGTCAATTTGACAAATCTAAAATCATATAAATAAAAGGTCAAATGTGAAAAATAAACAAGAAATATAGCAGAAGATATATAGAAGAAAGACAGGAAAGGTGTGTGTGAAATTGTGAAGGATGACCAGATATCCTTGAGGGAGCAGCAAAGATATATTCAATCAGGAAGGATCACACTTATGCAGAATAGAGATATGTAATCAGCAAGGTAGTTGCATTATTATACAGGTCATTTTTCATTGTTACCTTTTTTATCATTGTAACAGTGAATTCTAAATCTCTTAACCGAGTTGGTTTAACAACCATATTGTAAATCCTCTAACAAGGGTGACAATTCCATTGAATTGTTTTCAAGACCTCTTACGAGGCCACTCCTAGCAGGGTGATTAAATCCTCTAACAAGGTCACACCTAATAGTGTGTTTTGTAAACCTTTTACCGGGTTGGCTTCTAATCGGGCATCACTTCAGAAAAGTGAAAATCAGTATCTAGATACATTGGTGGTTTTTTCCCCATATTGGGTTTCCACGTTAAATCTTGTTTCTCTTGTGTTCTTAATTAATTATCTTAATCATATACAAGTGCTGATGAATATCTAAAAGATAATTTTGCTAATACTTTCTGCATCTTTCAAAGTTACTGCAATCTATTTACCGAGTGTTAAATAGATAATATTCATTAAGATATCCTAAGGGATCTGGAAAGAAATAATTGTGAAGTGTTTTATGGTTGACTGATTCACCCCCCCCCCTCTTAGTCACTTCATCCATATTCCATCAGTGTGGAACCAAAATATCCTCTCATGAGGACAAGGAAATCTAATCATACCTTTTTTCTATATATCATCCCCTTCCAATCCTTATCTTGTACAAGCACTCAAGTCATGGATGATGCATCCATAACTGATCTTATTTAATGTTGTTCCTATATTTTATTGTTAGTTATCACTTTTTAACAAGCTACAATAGGTTACCCTAGAATGGACACTTTAGGGCCCCATACCCCTATTAGAAGCCACTCCCATTTAATGTAACTAGATAACCTCCCCTAACACTCAAAATAGAAAGCATCATTATGAGAAGATGCATGTAATTCTCATTTGGATTTTTTTCCCATACCAGGAACTTACTGGCATTTCTATGGCCATAGCAATCACACTATGTTCACAAAATATTTTTATGAATATATAAAATTATCATTTGACATCAAAGACATGATCATAAGACCATTTTCATAAGGAATCCCAAAAGAAAAGATCATAAAAGTTAAGATAACCCCCAAACCTTTGGTATACCCAACCGCCACCTAAGGATTACATTATCCATCCCAAGAAAATATTCAGGATAAAAACACTTCATTGTTAAAAGGTTTGCATATGAATATGGGTATGTGCAGGATCATGGTATGCCAAACTAGGCCCCTTAAGTGGCAATGAAAATTTCAAAAAATCGGGTTTAGGCAAGGTTGACATAAAAAATTGAACAAGTTATAAAATATTATATCAAAAATATGTAAGGAGAGAATATTAGAAAGTTGAATTTAGTTTCTAGGATAATAGGCCTTTTTTAGAAAAAAAATTATCTTATATGTTGAAAATTTCAAATTTCAATGTAGTAGTATGAAAATTTTAGGAAAAAAAAGAAGTAGGTGTATGTCTGCCCACCTTAAACACAATCAAATGATATAATTTTTTTTTAC